>JARFJB010000793.1:3735000-3842500 GCA_036346205.1 Vesta saturnalis
AAAGAAAAATGGTTCTTCGTCGATTTTCGATTTTGCCCATTGACAAAATTCTACTCTGCTTTGGAAATCCTTTACAATTAGTTCCTGATGTAATTGGACATGGAAAGGATGCATTTTATGTAATGACAGGATTCGTTGAACCGTACCATGGCTAATGCCTTTTTGAGATGAAATCTTTCGTATACTGGTATGCGGGTCTTCTGTAACGCTTAGCAACACTTTGAGTTGTTCTCTTCCGTTATTGCATGTTTTCCTGCTTCTCTCTTGTGATAGTTAACCGATCCGGTACGGTCAAAACGATCCAACAATTTTCTCAAAGTAACTTTACTCGGTTGTCTCCGGTCTGGAAATCTTTCACGATATACTCTTGACGCCAATAAACAGTTTTTGGTGCATTCACCAAGTATCCAAATCATGTCAGTCATTTCACGACGGGAAAATTGTTCTCCATTCATCTCGTAGCTACTTTTCACTTCAACTATATTGAAACAGAAATAAATTGGAACGAATAACTGAGCGAAACACTACAGTCAAACCTGTCGAACTGACAGATATGTAAAATACAAAAACTTCGTGATAATTACTTTCAAACAGCGAATTGCAATGAATATCTGGAAATATCTCGATAACTACTCACATTAGGTAAAGGGAACCTCTGACAAAAATTAAAGAGGAGTACCAGAGGACTTTGATAGTGATAAAAAATACAGGGTGTTCCATTTGAGTTAAGGAAGAAAATGACACATCCGAGTTTTGAGCCACCCTGTATACAAACCCCAAGTAGCTAAATGAATAATGGTGGGTAACGATATTAGACAATATTCTGAAAGATAACTGGCCAACAGATAATTCATTTCTACAGAGTGTATTGTTTTACAGGGCATTGAAATGAGTACAATTTCAACACAAAACAATCCATATCTTTCCAAATACCCTGTATAATGTATTCAAACCCGACATTAAAAAGATCGAAAAAATGTGGGCTTTCTGAATTTGAAATAATATACAGGGGTTCCCATTTAAAAAAACATAAGTTAGATTCATATCTGAATTTTGGAACATCCTGTATAGTTCAAAATAATTTTAAATAATGCACTGTTACTTCCTCTACGCTTTTTGTTTGAGAACTTTTTTGAAATCTATGAAACCAAAGGAGTTACCGAACTTTGCATCTTGGTTGGTACAATATATATATATATATATATATATATATATATATATATATATATATATATATATATATATATATATATATATATATATGTTCTTGAATTTCTGGACATAGAATTCATGTTAAAATAAACTATTGTAAATATTGGTCTAATTATTTTACAGTAAAATGTCAAATGTAAAACTTCTAAGGAAAAAGGCTGTTTTATGTTACATTGCATTCACATTTGGTTCATCCGTTTTCGAGAAAATTAGAAAACTTAAGGGCTTTTTCGTAACCGGTAACGTTAATAACCATGTAAGTGTCAGGATAAATACAATAAGGAGCACAAATAAAATAAGTCTGTTATAAACAAGATGATATTCTAAATAAACAAATTAATTATGAAAATTAAGTTTTACATTTGACATTTTACTGTAAAATAGTTAGGAGCCAATATTTAAATAGTTTATTTTAACATAATTCTATGTCCAGAAATTAAGAGCACAGTGATATATATATATATATATATATAGACACACACACACACACACACACACACACACACACACACACGCACACACACGCACACACACGCACACACACACACACACACACAGATTAGAAAAGACAGTTATAGTACTTTCACTATATGCCAGCTGTTGCTCGATTGAATGCTCCATTTTTCTGTGTTTTTCCCTATGCTCCAAAATTGGTGTCAAATAAAAAAAATGCAGTTGGTTTTTCGACGATAACTCCCTCATTTTTTAAGCTATAACTCTTTAAAAAAAGCATTTTGTAGGAAATTTTTGAACCCTTATTTTTGAAAAGGATTGAGTTCAAATGGCTTGGATGAGCCACAAATAGCACGCAAATGCAAACTTTGAACTAACATATCTCCTTCAATTTTTATGATGATATGAAGATTAAAAAAAATTAAAATTTTCAGTAAGAAAAACCCTACAATTAACATTTGAAAGATTTTTGCATATCATGAATAGTTTTTGGTTTATTTAAGAAAAATGCATTTTTTTTCCAAAATTACGAAAATGCAATTTTCAATTTAATCAATTACTTTTTCTAAAATAAGCAATCCAAACCGGTCAAATCACATAAATACAGTTAATTGCAAGTGGGTTACGATTAATTTCAATTAGGGTGGTAATGACGGTGTAATTGTTAAATTAAAAAAAAAAAAAAAAGAAAGGACTTTGTTTTTATGTCAGTTAATTATTATGCAAAAGACTTTTATCAGTGCTCATTTTAAGGGTTTTTTTATGTACTTTAAAAAGGTCTCTCGAGTTTTCCCCAAAAATTTTACCATTTTCAAGTTATTTAAGGTTGAAGATTTTCAATTTCGGGGATCTCGAAAAATAACCATCCGTCAATGAGCAATAGCTCTGTCATTATTGGGTTTACAGAGGTCATTCAAAAACGTATCTCTTTGTTTTTTTTATTAGCTACATTTTTGTTCTGAATGATTTTTCAATGAAAAATGCACCATTTCAAACGTTAATAAATCAAAAACTTTACAAAAAACTTCATAGAACAAAAGTTGCTTAGAATTGGTCAATCTACCGATCTCCCAAGGGCAAAAGCCCGCTTCGGCACAGGGTAGATTTTGAAGAAGGTTATAAATACTACCTAAATCCTAATTTTCAAGGAAATCGACCAAAATTCCACTGGAAACTGGCTGGTAGCTGGACTATAATTTATGGACAGAACATTGCAAAGAACATTTAATATTATTTGTAAACATATTGATAAAAGCAAAATTATATAGGACATTAAGTGGGAAAGTGTGTCTTTCGTTAATTCATGTAAAACAAGCAGAAAATTAAATATTTTGCAAAATGTTTAACCAATTTATTGTTGTAAATATGTAAACATAAAGCAACTAATTTTTAAAATAATACTGTATCATTTCACTTTATAATAATAAATTAGTAATCCATAACAAATTCGGATGCGATCTTTATACATATGTATATTACAGAAAAAGTTTATTTGCTTATAAGAAGGTAATATGTTGTAAATAATTGTTTCTAAAATGAATTTCATTGTTTACTTTAAATTGGAGAATCTTTAAATTATTATTATACAGGGTCCGGCAACAAGAACGCCTTCTTCTATATCTTCTGTTTCACATAAGCTAGATTAATAAAATTTGGGATAGGGTTATAATTTAGTTGTGTGTATATTTTAAAATTATAATAAAAAAAATTTAAATGGAACACCCTGTATATTATTACTTTTTTGAATTCTACACATTGTTCCTAACAAATTCGCAATATATTTCCTATCTAAATATAACCGTTTTTGAGTTATGTCGATTTTTATAAAAAAATTGAAATTACAGAGATAGCTTTGAAAATGTACCTCCTAACCGTTGAAAACAAAAGTTATCTAATTTATATCAGAACAAGTACACAGATAGAGCTTTCTTATAATGCAAAGAAAATGTCATAATTGCATACAGGGTGTTTACAATTGACTTGCCAATCAAGACATTATTCCAACTAGTAAAAGTTTACTTTTTTAAATAGAACACCCTGTATATTATTCCGTTTTTGGTTACTACATTATAATACAAACACCTGATCGTGTTGCTCAAAAATTTAAATTAGGAAAACCTCATCAATTTTATCATGATTTACCATGTGTGAATTTTTGTTGTAGTAACCTTACTTTGTTTATTTTTTTATTGTTGGAATCAGTGTTTCTAAAAGTTAAGTTGTAACCATAATTTACTTGAATATATTACTTTTGCCTAACTCCAATATAAATCTCTATTTAGCTTCTCCTGTAAAGTTTTCTTATTAAGGCGAAATACTATATTAGCATTTCTTATTTTAACATTACACAAAGATATGGATGAATTTTATTGGTCTTTAATCTTCGTATAAAGTTAACTATTACAATGAACATCTCCGTTAGTATGTCAGTGTGATTAATTAGTTTCAAAATCAGTGTTGCCCACAAATATTTTCATACTTTAACATTGTGTACAAATAAACAATTCATCAAAAGCATGATAATTCAGTTAACTCATATTTAGTTAAAATTACTAGTAACACCTATATAATGTTTAAAACAATTTTGAAAATTTTGGTTGTAAAGGAATTCGTCTTTCATTAACAAAAAATCAGAGACCTTGGTAATCAATGCTAATCTAACATAATTGTTAAAATATCTCATGGGGACAGACTATTCAGTCAAATCTTGAACTATACAGAATAGGCGTCTCACAGGGAAATATTCACGGTCCAGTGGTGTCTCCACTATTTTAGTTACCATAGTCTTACCTACTATCTTATTAAAAACAACTCCAACACACTATTGTAATAAACAAAAGCAATATTTTTAAATGCCATCCCTTTTTACATACATATTAATTTACCTAACTTTCATTAGCTCTAGTAATTGTTGACAAAATATGTATGTTTCAATTTAAAAAGAAATTAAAACCTAAAAATTTAATAATGATGTTCAAGTCTTCTTATTAACTCTTAGAATTTTTAAAACTCATTACCATAATTGATCAATTTAGCAATTACTTTAATTGCAATGTTTGTCATCGTCCCTGGAAATCACAATTAAATGCTTAATTATGTAGGAAGACAAAGTAAGGTATTATAATAACAATCTCCATTAAAACTACTTAGCTTTTTATAACATAACCATGTATCCAAATAGATATTTACAAAATTTATACATAAGATATATATATATATATATATATATATATATATATATATATATATATATATATATATATATATATCCGCAACAAGAACGCCTTCTTCTATATCTTCAGTTTTATATAGCTAGATTAATAAAATTTGGAATCAGTTATAGTTTAGTTGTGCATATTTTAAAATTATCACGTGTATACAGGTTGTTTATTTAAAGATGACCAAACTATAATAAAAAATTTAAATGGAACACCCTGTATATTATTACTTTTTGAATTCTACACATTGTTCCAAACAAATTGCAATATATTTCCTATCCCTAAATATAACCGTTTTTGAGTTATGTCGATTTTTATTTAAAAAAATTGAAATTACAGAGATAGCTTTGAAAATGTACCTCCTTAACCGTTGAAAAACAAAAGTTATCTAATTAATATCTGAACAAGTACACAGATAGAGCTTTCTTATAATGCAAAGAAAATGTCATAATTGCATACAGGGTGTTTACAATTGATTTGCCAATCAAACATTATTCCAACTAGTAAAAGTTTACTTTTTCCAATAGAACACCCTGTATATTATTCCGTTTTTTGGTTTCTACATATTAACCCTTATCAATTCGATATACAATTCCCCTATCCCTAAATATAGCCGTTTCCGAATTATTCTCAATTTTTCAAAATGTATAAGATTATTGGAACATTTTTTTTAAATCCACGGCCTCGTATAAATAGAAAAAAAAACAGTGGAAAACAATTGTATTGCAAATTAAAAAACGCAACAGAAACTAATACACTATAATTATTAAAATTATTTCTAAAAATACAAAACTAATAAAATAAAAAAAAAAAAAATTTAACGCTAATCATTAGCGATAATGATTTATAATAATTGTTCAAAATGTTGTCCGTTTTCTCGGATGCAGACCTGAAGTCGATCTGAAGATTGTTCAACTCTATGCATGCTATGAAAAGCCTGTATTATACAATTACCTATACTTTCGTCAGTGGTTGGTGGTTCCCTATAGACAATACTTTTTATGTATCCCCTGATCTTGTCAGATCAGGGGACCTAGCTGGCCACCTCATAGGTCCATTTCGCCCAATTCATTTATTTGGAAAGACTCTATTGAGATAATCTCTTACATCTGCACAGTAGTGAGCAGGAGCGCCATCATGTTGATACCACATTGTGGTTCTAATATCAAGAGTAATATTTTCTAATAAACCCGGTAAATCGTTACGCAAAAAGGTAAGGTACTTATCACCATTCAAGTGTCCATCAAAAAAGAATGGACCGATGACATAATCCCCAACGATGGCACCCCCGACACTTAAAGACCACTTACGTTGATTATCAATTTGTCTCAATAAATGTGGATTTTCTGAGGAGTAATAATGAAAATTATGTGTATTAACAAATTCATTCTTATGAAATGTTGATTCGTCTGTCCATAAAATATTATAAAAAAATTTGGGTTTTCAGTAATTTTTTCTCTGGCCCAGTTACAAAATCTTACTCAATGATTGAAGTCTGTATCTCTCAATTCTTGGTGTAACTTAATATGATAGGGATGTAAGCGATTCTTCTTTAAAAGACGGCCTACTGATCTCTCACTTATACCAACTATTTCACTTATGTCCTTTTGGCTTCTGTGATGATCCTCTTCGATGGCGAGAAGAACCCTCAATTCACTATCTTCATTTGTAGAAGGTTTAACACGTTCATGTTTGGAGTAATTGGCACATGAAGTTGCAATAAATCTACTCATAACTACTACTACTACTACTCATAACTGAAACGATCTTGCGTTTGGATGTCTTCTATCTGCATATCTTTCAGCATAAATTCTGCTGGCCAATAAACAGTTTCTTTCTGCAGCACCCAACATGAATATCATATCAACTAACTCATTTTGTGTAAAATTCATTTTATAAAAATCTTGATTACTAACAATAACACTCTTAAATGGTTAACTACAGTTTTATCTATTTACGTTAAACATTCAATTTTTATAAGAACCACACTTGATTTTAGAATTTTACTTTAAATTGAAGTAAATATTTGTCAAATTCTTGTAAACATGCAATGCCTCCAGTACAAAAATTGTAATTAGTCTTCTATCATAATATATTAGTTTCTGTTGCGTTTTTTAATGTATAATACAATTGTTTTATGATGTTCTTTTTTATCTATACGAGGCCATAGATTTAAAAATGTCTCAATAATCTTATACATTTTGAAAAATTGAAAATTCGGAAACTGCTATATTTAGGGATAGGGCGGTGTATGGCGAACTGATAAAGGTTAATATGTAGAAATGTAATAATATACAGGGTGTTTTATTTGAAAAAGTAAACTTTTACTAGTTCGAGTAATGATTGATTCGCAAGTCAATTATAAGCACCCTGTATGCAACTATGTCATTTTTTTCACATTAAAAAGAAGCTCTATCTGTGTACTTATTCTCATATAAATTAGATAACATTTATTTTTCAACAGTTAAGGAAGTACATTTTCAAAGCAAACTGTAATTTCAATTTTTTTTTAGAAAAATTGAAATAAGTCAAAAACGGCTATATTTAGGGATAGGGAAATATATTGCGAATTTGTTAGGAACAATGTGTAGAATTCAAAAAATTAATAATATACAGGGTGTTCCATTTAAACTTTGTTATAATAATTTGGTCCTCTTTAAATAAACAACCTGTATTCGCGTGAATAATTTTAAAATATGCACACAACTAAACTATAACTGCATTCCAAATTTTATTAATCTAACTTATATAAAACGGACGATATAGAAGAAGGCGCTCTTGTTGTCGGACCCTGTATACCTCATAGACTCCATTTAATTTCATCTTGTAATAACTAAATAAGTAATCCCCAGAAAATATAATTGCCATCTCTGCGTACATATACTTCAGAAAAAAATAAGTTAATTTACTTATAATAAATAGTAAATGTCAATCTGTATATATAATATTACATACGGAAAAATTATTTTATTAAAAAGTAAATGTCGTTAATAATTGTTTCTAAATTGTATTTCGTAGTTTATTTTATGTTGAAATATCTTTAAATTATTATTATATTTCGCCAACTCTATATAATACGATTTTGCAATAATAAAAACAAAACAATTAAAAAAAATTGCAGATCCATATCTGTGTACATAATAAAGCAAGTATTCAGTAAAATAAATAATAAGTTTATTTAGTTTAAAGGCGTTGAGTGATAATTTATCACTCAACTTTAAAGGTGATATCATTGAGTAATGAGTTTTTTACTCAATGGTGATGTTTTAAATAATTGTTTATAAAATAAAATGATAACGTACGATAATAAGAAATGTGTGAATGTGTATTGAATGTTGTTTGTGTATGCACTGAAATGAAAGACCAATACAATATGCCCTGCATGTTAAAAGAAAGCAGAAATATTTCGGTATGTCGGTATCTTGTTATTTTAGTTTTGACGTAAACACTGCCTAGTAACCACTTTTGAATGATAGATAGACGACACATACCAACTCCCAAATACATTCGCATGCTCTCATATAGTACAGATACAAAATCATCCTATCTTTTTGTTTCTCTGTTTATATTATCACTCAACGGCGATCTGAATGACAGTACGAACACTGAAAAATTTAACTAACACTGCCAGACAGGTGACTCATACATTGGTGGGCGCTTATTGGTTCGTCTGGGTGGGGTGATATGTAGCGTGTCCCATCGTCAGGGCAACACATTCCAAGTACACCAAAGCACTCTTTGGCCGATTGTTTAATACAAAAGTAATTTTAAGTAATTTCTGCACACTTTGAGAAACACTGATATCGGAATTTATGGGTTTTCCCATTTCAAATAATGTTAGACATTCTATACATAACACATTTTACCTTTAGATATCTACAGTCTTCAACACAAATCCGCTTTGCTCAAAGCTGTAAGGCTATTATTATTATTGTGTGTAGCGCACAATAGTATCGCTCATATGAGTATTTTCACAATACCACCAATTTAACTTACCATTGGCGACATGGTCCCAAATTGGCAAAGAAACCGAAAGTTCTCTATCTACATATTCCCCAACACTAATAACATTATAAAATTGAGCAACGGCAAGTCCAATAGCTTGAGTAGAATTCACTGATAACATAATTCCTTTTTCTACATCGTCATAAGAATCAATATTATATTTGGTATAATTCTGTTCGGCAATATCTCTTAAAAAATGTGTTTCGTACATTACAGGTTTTGATTCTAGAAAATGCTACAATCAGATTTTGATATGCATAATGCAACATACCATCTATAACTGCACATGTATTGATAAGAAATTTATTTTCTAACTGATCTATTGTGCTCGAAATTGTTTCTAATACTGTTTTAGCTTCGGTTAAAGATGATAGCAACCCTCTGCTTATATACAAAAGCATCACAGATTCATTTGTGGAAATGTTGCTCAATTTAATTGTTTGAAGAGCTTGTTGAAATCCCATTGAATGGTTTGTTACACCTACGATTAATAAAAATTAATGCAAGGCAGGATTTGTATTGTATACTTACCGTTCCCTTTAATTAAAGAATCTATAAATCTATTTAATAAGTATTTATTATGTTCTGTTGCGAATGAAAGAACGTGAGAGTCGCTAGCTGGAGGAATTTGGTTAGGCATTAAGCACTGTTCCGTTAAATAAGGATAACTCCACTCATCTGATATACCTAACACACCTACTTTATCATTTTCATTTAATACTGATATCATATGTTTTGCTACAAAAATACATAAATATTTCTGCTTTGAAAAATTACAGATCATCTTACCAACAGCTTTAACTATATGAAATTGATGTTTACTAAGAGATCCTCCATGATCTAATAAAAGCATAACATTCCTCGGAGTAGTATCCATATTTTTCAAAACATACAATTTCCATAAAAGTGACTGATCGTATTTATTACAATTATACAACGAACTCTGTATATTATTTACAACGTCCCATTTTGATAACAAATACATTTGTTTTATGGCACCCTTTAATTTCTTAGCACTACTTAACTGTTTACGAAGTACTAAAAAACACACTTAATTGGAAACTTGACACATTTACATACACACCATGACTTATAGATAGAGGTAATTCGGAGTAAGTATTATTAGGATTTACAGTTATAACCTCAAACTGTCCATAAAATCCATCGTTACAAAGCGTCCCCGCACTTTGTAAAGGTGAATTAAATTTGGCAAAGCTTTCAATTTTCTCTTTCGTTTTGTTTAACATAGAAATACTTTCGTTTAATTTAGTTTCTAACTTATTTGCAACTTTAACAACAATTTTATCAAACTCTTTCATTACTTTAGTATACTTTAACTTGCTATATAATTCCTGAAATAAAACTTATAAAGTGAAGCAAAAATTTAATAAATGTACTTACGTTAATAACTGTAAGACCTAATTCTTCATCACTTATTTTACTAAATTCTTCACTTAATTGCGATGTCACATTTTTAAGGGAATACCCTTGTATCGTTTCTATTTGTATTTTACTTTTGGACGACACATTTGTGGATGATTTAGCGTAACATGCAGCTAAATGTAAATATAATAAGAGTTGCAAGAAATACTTTTGTAAATCTTTGTTTTTAACATTTCTAAAAGTAATGTTTTGCTTCATTCTACTTTTGATAAAATTAAACCTTGTAAAAATTGTGCATTAAACTAAACAGCCCATAACTAGATCTCAGGTACATCATTAATTGTAACTAAATTCGTAACAAATTACGAGATTATTATGTTATTAACAAATTACTTAAAATAATAATTTCCCCATCCGATTAACATAAACAAACAGTATTACTTATGTAAAGTTATCCGCAAAACATTTTTCAGTTTGACCAACCCTATCAGCAATACGCAATGTTGCAAACACACTACAGTTTCAGTAAAAATGTTACTAGCGTTGCAACATCACTTTTATGTCAATATGCATAGCCACCTACAAGAAAGCCGGTTAAATATTTTTAAATGTATCTTAATTAGAACTTTTGTGTAATGAATAACTTCTTTTAACTTAAATAGTTTGATTAAGTAATTTTAATAGACAATAGAAATTACTTATCATATCTGTATTTTAATATGTTTGTAATTAGTGAGTGAGTTCTTTTCTAGGTTCCTCAAGGAATTGTTACTTTTGCAATAATAATATTAAATCCATTATAATATTTCAAATATCTTGCAAAATAATTATTCAAAAGTGCACTCTAACAAAGTTGCATCTGACTCATATCTAAAAGGCGAAGATTGACAATATTAACTCTTTGTCTGTCCCGTGCATCATTTGGGATGCACACTACGTATTGTATGTACGCTTGTGCATCGTATATGATGCACATTTACTATAGTCGTAAATACGATAAATTTTCGATAACCGTCTAAAGCTTATGCAGTGTTTCGGTTTACAGGTGGTAGGCATGTATACACCCTGCCAGCCGGGGAGGTACCACCACCCTTACCATGGGCTCCTTAATATTGGGTCTCCGATTTTCTGAGCTCGGTAAGGGCTGCCGGTTACCTTTTCCATCATCCCTAATCTATTCTCATCCTTATTCTTCCTTCTCGCCTTCACTGTCTTCCTATCGGATTAAAAGTCCCAAATTAAAAAATAAGATGGCTGTGCTTTCTAGGGTAATAAACTTCGGACGTAAAATCCTGCCCCATTCGGATGTCCGGGAGGTCAGGGTCCAAGCGACCTCGGTCATCGAAAGTATCAACTTTCTGGTTCACTACTGCAACATCCGCGGTATCAGGTCTAATCTTAATGCTATTCACCAACATCTTGAACAATTACAACCTGATATTTTGTTTCTATGTGAAACAAAAGTCTCCTCTGAAAACTCCGAGTCACCCGACTTGCAATTTCCTCAATACCACCTTTACTCTAACTTTCGACATAAAGGAGGCGTATGTGCCTACATCAAGGACAGAATTGCTTGCAAGAGGATTTCTTCCTTAGAAAATAAAAATTTTGACGTGATTTGGTTTAAACATTCTGGTCCTAATTTTGTGAAATTCTACTGTTGCATTTATAGGTCTCCTAATGACAGTAACTTTCAAGACTTCTTCGATTACCTTAGTATGAAAGTTGACTATCTCCTGTCTCAGTTTCCATCTTGCGATATCTCAATTGTAGGCGATTTCAATGTTCATAACTCTAATTGGCTTCAGTTTTCATCTACTACAAATCCCGCTGGTCATAGTGCAGAAACATTTGTTATTTCATGTGATCTCAGACAAACGATTTCTGAACCCACAAGAATCCTTGATAACCCTAACCATACTCTACGTCTTCTAGATCTCTTTTTACATCAAACCCTCTTCTTTATAAAACTTCCGTTCTTTCGCCTTTAGGTCTTTCCGACCATTGTCTAATAGAAATCATTTCGACTGTACCTAATTCCACTGTTGTTCGCAAAACCGATAGAACCTTGTGGTGGCTTAAGTCAGCTCGATGGAGTGATTTACATCGCTCTTTCAGTATCTGAAGTCATCCTCATGGGAAGGGAGTTATACATTCCCAAAAAACAGTACCGTATAGGTCATTTACGTTCCCAACCCTGGTTCAATAAGGCTTGTGCGGATGCAATATCTTTAAAAAATAAATATTACATTAAATGGAAATCTAATAAATTAGTCGACAGTCATGTAGAATACGTTTGTGCTAGAAATATCTGCAAAAGTGAAATCACTAAAACTAAAAAGTTGTTCGAACAACGAAAATGCAATAAACTAGCTACATCTTCTTTAGGCAGTCGTAAATTTTGGTCTTTAGCTAAAGCCATTAGTAAAAACTTTGGAATATCTTCATTTCCCCCACTGACGTCTATTGACGGATCGGTAGTTGCTGATTCTGTAGACAAAGCCAATGTTTTTGTGGATTTGTTTGCATCAAACTCGTGTCTCAATGATTCTGGAAAAGATGTGCCCCTAGTCAACTCTTCTTCATACGCTATGAAACCAATTCATTTTCGGTACAAGCTCTTGGAATCGATCATCAGTAGGCTTGATCTCAATAAGGCGACTGGCCCAGACGGTGTCCCAGCTATTGTCTTAAAAGAAATGTTCCCCGAACTAGTACCAGTCCTATCTAAGCTCTATACGATCTCTATGTCTTCTGGGAATTCCTTCATCATGGAAGTTAGCAAATGTTCAACCTATTCCCAAAAAGGCGATAAGATCGATCCTCAAATTACCGACCAATTGCCATCACTTCCATTTTGTCTAAAATCATGGAAAAGCCATCAATCAGCAACTGCTCACGTTCCTTGAAACTAACAAACTCCTTAGTGACCACCAATATGGGTTTAGGCAAAGTCGTTCAACAGGCGATCTTCTTTCATATGTGACCCAAGTTTGGAACAATACAGTAGAGCAGTCCGGTGAAACAGTTGTAGTCGCTTTAGATATCTCAAAGGCATTTGACCAAGTTTGGCATAAGTGTTTACTTGCCAAACTCACCTCGTTTGGGTTAAATGATACGCTCATCAACTGGGTTTCTAGTTTCCTTGATAAAAGACGAATACGTGTCGTAGTTGATGGCTTTTTTCAAAAGAAGTTAGCATTAACGCGGGCGTACCACAGGGATCCGTTATAGCGCCTACACTTTTTCTGCTGTACATAAATGACCTTATTTCTTCAACAACTAACCCCATCCATTGCTTTGATGACGATAGCACTCTTCACTGTAGTTCATCTCAGTCTACTCATAGTGATAATCCACCTTCTATGTCAAATCAAGAAATTAAAGCTGAAATGGCAAATTCAATCAACAAAGACATTCAACGTATTCTCGAATGAGGAAGCAATAATCTAGTTAAATTTAATGCTAACAAAACTCAGTGTTGCCTTGTGTCCGCCAAAAAGATCGATCATTTCCTGTTGTAAGTATGAATGGCTCAGTTCTTAAGTTTTCAGACTCTATTACTCTGTTGGGTATGACTGTATCTTCAAATCTCTCATGGGTTGACCATCTTCTGTCAGCTACCAAAACAGCTGCTCGTAAAATAGGCTTTTTGTACAGATCTAAGCAGTACTTTACCTCTCGACAACTCTTTCTGCTGTATAAGGCCCAAATTCGTATTCAAAATAGAGCGATTAGGCTTATAAATGACCCGTCCTTAACTTCTCACATACAGTCCCTTGAGCATAGAAGGATGGTTTCAGTTCTTTCTTTGTATTATCGTTATTACAACGGCTATTGTGCTGCTGAATTATATTCTTTGATACCATCTCGGCTATCTTTGCGAGAAACACTGGTTCGCTCATTCACATCATCAGTATGCAGTACAAATCTCCACTTGTCGTACCAAACGGGCGCAATCCACATTTTTCTACACGGCTTCTAAACTCTGGAATGATCTCCTAGTTCCTGTTTTCCTCTCACTTATGATATGAGAAAATTTAAGGTAGCTGTTCATAGACATCTATTGGCAATTCATTATCCTCTATCCATCCTCCTAGTTTCCTGAGTGCTTTAGCACGATAGGCCAAATTTAGCCTGTTCAGGTCCACAATCATAAAAAAACGTGTTACAGTTCATTCATTGTGCATCACATCTGACTTACAAAGCGTAACAGTGTAAAATATCTTATATATATTGCGAAGTTAGTAAATATATATATATATATATATATATATATATATATATATATATATATATATATATATAAAACACACAGTAAATAAAGTGATTTTATTTTTGTACAGTATACGTAGAATAACTGTTTATTATTATTTATGGTATTCACAGAAACAATTTAAGCAAAATGGTTTGTCACATTCAACACATTCTGTGGACACTTATTTGGATTTATTATTGCTTCTTGACGATTTTCCTTCGATACGATTTTAGTGTAGCAATGATGACACTTTCTACTAAGAAGTGTTCCGTTATCTCTTCTTTGTATGTTACGTAATGAATAGGCCTTTTTAATTGGTTTAGTTATAGAAGTTTTTTTTTGTCATATCTAGTAGAGACATAGTAACAGCTTTTGAAAATGTTGCCAACTGCATTGGTTTATTTGGGTAGAATTTGTTATAGATTTCTAAGCATTCAAACAAGACTTTTCGATACCATTTTACGCTCTTTCTGGCCGGACTATAATACGAAATCATTTGATCTGAGAGATCAATTCCTCCTTTTACCCTGTTATATTCTATTATAACTGAGGTTTTGAGATATATATATATATATATATATATATATATATATATATATATATATATATATGTATATATATACACGTGTGTGTGTATACATACAGGACTTTAATGTCCGCCAAAAAGATCGATCATTTCCTGTTGTAAGTATGAATGGCTCAGTTCTTAAGTTTTCAGACTCTATTACTCTGTTGGGTATGACTGTATCTTCAAATCTCTCATGGGTTGACCATCTTCTGTCACCTACTAAAACATCTGCTCGTAAAATACGCTTTTGTACAGATCCAAGCAGTACTTTACCTCTCGCCAACTCTTCTGCTGTATAAGGCCCAAATTGGCCTCATCTGAATATAATTCTCACCTCTGTTAAGCTTAATACGCTTGATATCGTTGATCGTAATCAAAAGAGAGCGATTAGTTATAAATGACCCGTCCTTAACTTCTCACATACAGTCCCTTGAGCATAGAAGGATGGTTTCAGTTCTTTCTTTGTATTATCGTTATTACAACAGCTATTGTGCTTCTAAATTATATTCTTTGATACCATCTCGGGCTATCTTTGCAAGAAACACTAGGTTCGCTCATTCACATCATCAGTATGCAGTACAAATCTCCACTTGTCGTACCAAACGGGCGCAATCCACATTTTTCTACACGGCCTCTAAACTCTGGAATGATCTCTCTAGTTCCTGTTTTCCTCTCACTTATGATATGAGAAAATTTAAGGTAGCTGTTCATAAGTATCTATTGGCAATTCATTATCCCTCTATCCATACTCCTAAGTGTTCCTGAGTGCTTTAGCACGGTTGGCCAAATTTAGCTTGTTCAGGTAAATAATAATTATCAATAAACACATGAACATTTTATTATTATATCTGTAAATAAGTTACATTTAATTTTTATAACCCACCTTATGATGAGATAAGGTATCACGCACAGTTGTTATGTTTTGTTTAGATACAATTTTTTAGTCGGCTTGGATAATTTACTCATTGACAGTGATCTCAAGACGTCGTTTTCAAATCGGTAATATGTGGAAATGCATAACATCTGTGCGTAATACCTTATCTCATCATAAGGTGGGCTATAAGAATTAACTGTAACCTTATGTTATAGCTATAATAATAAAAATGTTCATGTGTGTCTTTTTAGTTTGATAGAGTTGAATTATTATTTTTTTCAAACCACGTTTTACACTATTCAAACTGGCATAACTGTACTTGAATGGTGATGAAGAAAATGTTGTAACCTGTCTTCTGAAAGCTTAGATTTTGAAACAGTTTTTATAGCATTTGCTACTGTCTAGCAATTTTTTTAGAGAATTGTGTGTATAAACTTTTTCTTTTTTTTAAGAAAATTATAACTTCACATAAGTATGCGCAGCAGCATTTAGCAAACAATACTCTTCGACATATATCACGTATGCAAAGATGATCCGATGTAAAAGAAAAAGAAATGAGAACATTTCTTGGCATAATTTTTACCACAGGCCTTCAAACTGGCATAACTGTACTTGAATGGTGATGAAGAAAATGTTGTAACCTGTCTTTTGAAAGCTTAGATTTTGAAGCAGTTTTTATAGCATTTGCTACTGTCTAGCAATTTTTTTAAAGAATTGTGTGTGCATAAGCTTTTTCTTTTTTTTTAAAGAAAATGATGACTTCACAGTTCTAATCAATTTAATTAGACTCAAGCTCATCATAAGCTACCCATCCTTACTTGAAATTTAATGTAGAATACAATAGTAGTGTTAAAGTTCGAGGAATGTATCAAAATATCCCAGAATTTCTCAATTTTTGGATACAGTTACAGTTTTTTTGGAAAAAATAAAAATAATTTTTATTTAAGTGGGTGTATGGAATGGATTTTTTTTAATTGTGTATTTGAGTCACATCATGTTATTCTATAACCCAAAAAAATTTTTAACGCTAGGTCTAGACCACCCTGTATATATGTATGTATGATTATATATATATATATATATATATATATATATATATATATATATATATATATATATATATATATATATATTATAGTACAAAACTGAACCATTTATAGTAAACGTTATGCACAAACCTGAGCCTCTTTGACAAACCTGAGCCGTATATAGATTCACAATTGTTTTCCTTAATTTTATAGCCTTCTGAAGTTAAAAACTATAAAGGAAATAATGTATATAGCCGATTTTTTGTTCTCAAATAATCTTAATTGCGTCTCGCTCCGACTAAAAGAAATGTGTCTGTTAGTAATTTATGTGTGGTTCATATTTGATATAAATCCTAAATTTTTAGTTTCCCATATACACTTGTGATGGCGTTGTCCAAAATTTCATACCGTGTATATTAATAGTAATTTGTACAACACAATGTGAGCCGCCAAAAAGACAACATTGCATATCAGGTTGCGCTTAGCCTTAATACGAATATATACCTATAGTGTTATTCATCATTTCCAGTTACGCAGCTATATAAAATGGGTAAACGAGTAGCGTTAATATTATCTTTACTTCAAAATCAACCAGGTAAACTGATTAACCAATTTATTTACTCCTAATAAATATTAACTCAAAGTCAATATGTTTAACAGGTGGGAAAATGAGCGAGAGTGTTCATAGAAAAACTCAAAGTGATAAGAGTGTAGTAATGAAGAGATTTTTTGATGATCTATGTTCTGACAAGAAAGAAAACGGAAATAAAAAATCCACTAATGCATTCTCAGCAACTAGTGTGGAGAATTCAAACAATGATTTACAAAATTGCTTAAATGAGTCACAACCAAAGCATTTAGAAACCAGTGTCAAAGATGATGATGGACCTATTGTGTCAGCTACCGAATCAACTAAAAGTGATTAATATTTAAATATATTTCGATCAACTGGGTCATGCAGTTTAAGTGAAATACGACCAAAAGATTGTGTTTGTATACTACCAGAAACTGTGTGTATTAAAAGTGGTGACAAACAGTGTAGTGGCAACCTTTCAACATTAGGAACTGAATCTGTGAATGACCCTTATAAAGATATTGATGATACCTACCTAGATCCAGATTACGTTCCCAGTGAGGTAATAAATTCTTTAATATGGTTCATCAGTTATATATTATTTATATGTTTTAGTCTGAAGTCAGCAACTATGACTTGAAGGATATGAAGAAGCGACGTTTTACTAATACATCAATTTTGTCTGAAGTTACATCTGAAAAACTAGTCGATAAGGTGAGTCAAGTTTACTTACAAGCTAATTTACATTTACTTTAAAAGTGAGAATATGCATGTTTGTAATGTATAATACACTACAAAAAATTATGTATCTACCATATCAAATGGTTTTCGTAGTACATTCACATTCTACTTTTAGTAAATTATAAAAAACTTCAATTAAGTATAATTAAAACAGAGAACCTTTCCCATACGTTAGGTGGTATATGTACTTGTATTAAGCTATGTGTGTTGACATTGTCAGATGTAGAAAAGTTTTACATTTACTGTATTATATAAATTATATACTTAGTACAGTATATAATTTACCAATTAAGTATTAGTTTTGCTATACCCATGTTCGACATATATAGTTTACTGATGAAAAGTTTGCTAAACATGTAGCATAATGCACACACACAAGTGTATGGGGAAAGGTTTGTGTTTTACTCATATCTAATTCGACTACCTCATTTCAAGTTGATAAGAGTAACAACCATGAATCACCTTACCTTTAAATTTTCAGTGCTTACAGTTAATATCAATAAATTTTGAACAGTATGAGCTTATAAGAATTAGTTTCAAATCCATTCCTTTTCTCGAAAAGGTTATATGTACTTATATGTTATATGTACTCTTCATTTGACTTAAGAAATTAAGTAAATACAGGTGACTTGTTTTGTTGAAGTGTAGAACCAATTTAGAAGTGGTAGATTCTCATGTAGAAATGCCTCTACACAATGTCTACAATTCTTCTCTGTTCGGTTTTCATCAACCATTATGTGATTTACACAATAAATTCATTTTTTTGCTGTTATCTATTATCTCTCCTCTGACACTGTATGTTTCATTATTTCCAGCACCATGTTGTTAAATTTGAGCTTCCACCAAATAAATCTTTTAGATCAACATTGTACCTACTATTCCTGTTACATATAACTAGATACTAATTATAAAATACTTATCTTTTTTGGGATTTTTTAATGGTGTACTTTAAATTATACAATTTAAACGTTTCGATAACACTTACAGTTATCTTCGTAACTGTAAGTGTTATCGAAACGTTTAGATTGTATAATTTAAAGTACACCATTAAAAAATCCCAAAAAAGATAAGTATTTTATTATGAGTGTTAATGGTGAAAGTTTACATTTTCAGATACTAATTATGTTTTCCTTTAATATTTTTAAAAAGTTGTTAAGTAGCCATAGTTACAAAAAGAACGTTTGCTTGACTTCTTTGTTGTGGAATCCAAAATTATAAAATCTACACAGAATTCAATTAGCTGTAGGTAATAAAAGCTGTTTTGTATTAAATAGATTTACACAAATTGCATTTAAACAGGGAAAGTGAACAGAAAATACTTGTATGCTAATTATAGCAAATATGGTTATATTACATACTAGTGTGAAATCTGCAAATAATACAGGAAACCATCTGATCATCAAATTTTACATTACCATTAGGGCTTGCTGTGCACAGTCATAGCAGTTATCACTCAAACTACTAGGTGTACATGTTTGTTGTTTTACACATGTGCAGGTAGTGCACATTGCACAAACTTATACCTTATAATGACCCTGTCAATTTACTGTTTTAATTTTGTCATGAAACTCAAATATCAAGTTCTGATATGAGCATGTATAAAGAATCATTTGTGACTCCTAGAAACCTATAGGCTTGTAATTTACTTGCTAAGTTTTCTTTTATTGAGTATGCTGTTTACAATGACCATGTATGTTTAGAATTTTGTCACATATACCTTCATATTAGCCGTAAATTGTGATCATTTTGTTTGTGTTTGCCCAGATAATAAATGTTGCTTAGTAGTGGAAACTAGACAGTTGAACTGATACTAATTTAATTGCGTTTGTTAGATTGATAAAAAAAGATAAAATTTTTCAGGAGTCAGGTGGCATATGATGATTTGGTCCTTCCGCTTCAGGAAACTAGCACTTCTCAGCTTGGAATCCTTGTAAGGTTTTGTTTAACAATAAGCTATATTTAATTACATATATTTCATGCTTCAAGGTTAATGACAATGGTTCAGTAGAACAAGTTCAGCGAAGAAATTACAAAGACAAAACAGACCGCTGCGTATTTTGTGAAAAGGATGTTACACACTTATTCCGACACTTATAACGATGGCACAATTCAGAATTAGAGGTTCAAAAAATATTATCTTTCCCAATTAAGTCAAATGGTAGAAGAGTAGCTCTTTCTCAGTTAAGAAAGCAGGGAAATTTTATACGCAATAGAACATGCGATACATTAAGACCGGTTAAAAGGGTTCAGCTGTCAAGCGAAAATAAGGAAAATCTTCTACCCTGTAAATATGAACGTAAATAAGAAACTCCAAACAGCACAAAGCGATGGGCAAACAATTTTACTGTGCAACTCATTATTTAAACATGACCAGATACTAAAAAACAAGTTATTTCCTCATATGAGGGCCGATGAAGTTTCCTTTACTGCCAAGAAAGATCTGATAATATGTAATTATGCATATTCTTACATTAAAGGAAGAACAAGTAAGGGAAATTTCGATGTGGTGCGGCAAAACCTAAGAAGACTAGCCAAACCACTTATTTTTTCTAAGAAAAAACATGGATCCGAAGTTAAAGATATTTGTAGCTTACTTCGTCCACGCTACTTTAGAACTATTTTGGATGCAGTTAATATGATGGCAAAATATAATCATGAAACGGAGAGATTTGAATCACCTACTCTAGCACTTAACTTTGGTACATTAGTTAAACAATGTTGTGACATTGCTTACATATATTTGCTCCAACAAAGGTCAGATACTAGCCTGGATCGAAAAGAGCTGAAAATTTTAAAGTCCCTTGTTCAAGCATGTTGGGCTGATGAAGTTTCAGCCCAAGCTTCGTCTAACTTAAATGAAAATCGATGGAACAAAGAAGAACTTATACCTCTACCTTCTGATATAATAAAATTAAATGATTACATTAATTTGAACACAGAGAAATATTTTATACGACTCGAAAAAGACAAAACAGATTATGAATCTTATAACATGCTGAAAGAATTGATATACATACAAATTCTGTTACTCAATAGAACGCGACCTGCAGAAGTAGGCCCAACTGAAAGTTTAAACGTATAAATCAATCAATTTGGAAAATCAAAATGAAAATGACTTTGAAATTAATTTAACAGAAACAGAAAAAATTTTAATGAAAACGTTCCACCGCATGGTAATAAGAGGTAAACAAGGAAGAGGCGTGCCCGTACTATTGTCTCCTTCAATGAAGAATAGTTTTGACTTAATAATACAAGCCAGAATAAATTTTGTTGAAGTTAGTAACCATTATGTTTTTCATACTGGTGGACACAGCTTTATTGATGGCACAAAAATACTTGCAAAACATGCAGCAAAGTGTAACGCAGCTTTTCCAAACCAAATAACCGCTACACGTTTAAGAAAGCACCTGGCGACAATTTGTCAGTTGCTTCAATTTTCTGATAGTGACTTGGAGCAACTCTCACGGTTTATGGGTCACACGTTAAAAACTCATATGAGTGTATATAGAATGTCCAATAATATGTTCCAGACTGCAAAGGTTAGTAAGCTATTACTTTTGATGGCAAATAGGAATATTGGTCAATACATGGGTAAACATTTGGATGAAATTGATCTAGATTTAAATCCAATATACGACAATGCCGTTAATACATTTGATGATGTTGATCTTGAACCCTTCAATTTTATAGCACCAGAAACTCAACAATCTTCATCAACTGACGAGAATCAAGGAATCAGAAAAAATGATACATAGTATCAGTACCAGAACGTAATTCACACATTACTAAAAAGAAATGGTCCAATGCTGAAAAAGTGACTATATTAAGCAAGCACCAAAAAAGCATGAAGTCTTTGAGTTACAAAATAAATACCCATACTTGTTTGAAGACAGAAGATGGCAAGCTATAAAAGCATTCATTTTTAACCAGTACAGTAGAAATTCAAAATCATAATTTTCTTATTGCTTGTCTTATTTTTTGTTTACTTTCTGTTTGATCTTTTGCTGTTGTTTAGTTTTACTTGATTTTTAAAGAAAAATTTACATTTATAATGAAATATATGTTTATTTTTATATATTATTGATATTAATGTTATGTTGTGCTTATACCCAAGAAAATTACCTATGTTTTTGCTTGTAATCATAAATAAATAAATATTACCTGTAAAATGTCTTTATTAATAATTTGATATAAAGTAGAACTGAAACAATAAATTGCGATCATCTTCAAAACTGTTGGATTTGACTGCAGAAATCTAATAATAATATGAAAATAAATTGCAAAACCAGAGTAGGTGACAAAAATAAAGTTATATTAAAGTAGAAAATAAATATTTTTTTGCTCACTGGATATTTAAATTATATATAGCTTACGCACCCAAAGTACATTCAATAGAAATGACAAAAAATAATGGATACTTTACAATAGCGATGCTCTGAATTGTGTAGGATGTCTAGCAAATTGTCAAAATTCATTTTTAACTATTTTAGGTTTTTTTATGTCTGGTCATGTAAAAAATGTTTTATACAACCTGTATAGAAATACTCATGAGTTCATGTGAACAATATTTTGTTGAGAATTTTGACAATAAGATGTTTGGTCAGTATGTGCACGCATCTAGCATAATTCAAAGATACATAAAATTGATAATTTAGTAATATGGTTCTATAAAGGTTTTATAAATTGGACAAGCGAATAAATCTGCGACTGCAATTCTGAAACAAAATGCAATAGTATTGCAATAACATTAAACCGAGTAGCTATTTTGCTTGTAGATACTTACCTAAACTTGTTCTAGTTGGAATGGAGTTGCCAGATAATAATATATTTTAGCATTTTACTTAAGATTAACTAAAATAATGCATCCTAAGAGAATGAATTTTAGAGGTACGATTTCGTCAGTTTGTCAAAAAAGACTATTTTTTGCCAATTACCTATCAAAAAATGAGTTAGATGGAAATAATAATTAGACATTTTCAAAAACAAAATCTTAGTTATAGGATAAAAGAACTACAATCATATTATAATCTTTTCATTAAATATATATTTTTGATTTATAGGTGTAACACTTTTTCTTTTATTGGATGTATTTTTAATATAATAAAATTGATCTTACACGTGGCAACAACGCTTGGGTTCAGATTTGCTAGTACAAATACCTACTTTTGTATATTACCGTTCAGCTTTGTATGAAATATACAAATGGTTCAGACTTGTACGAAATTCCAGTGACAATATACGCCATTTAAATAATAGAGGTACTGAGAGTATAAAATTAATATTAAGGTTGCGTGAGTCGCAGAAATGAATAATCTAATCTAAACATGACGATGTACTCTGTATTTCTGGTAGGTTCAGGATTATATGGAACGACGTATGGTTCAAGAATGATAGAAAGATATATATATGTACACACATATATATATATATATATATATATATATATATATATATATATATATATATATAGTAATATTTACTAATTGATTGCATATTACACTTAAACAAAATAAACAAAACTTTATTCTGTTCATAAAAAAAACCCAAAAATTTTATTCTAAACAAATTTATCACTTCACTACTTATAGGCAAAGTGCTATGACGCGATTCCTGTATTCATCAAGACCTAAAAATGATGAAATTGTAACCAGTCTCAAAGGTTTAGGAAACCAATATCCCGATTTGTAGGAGAACTTTGAGCTAAATTACTAATACCTTCTCTAACAGCTTCTGGGTAATATTGATGCAACGTTTGGTTTTAATAAATTTATTAATCAAAATAGAACCAGAACACAAAAACACAATTTAAACTAATGAACTCAAAACACAAAACAAAACAATTTACGAGAACAAAAAATTAAATCAAAGTATTACTAAAATAAATTTAAATATGTGTAACTCCTTCCTCAAAATTTCACATGGTAAAACTCACTGACAAGAATGTAACTTATGGAAATTGGGAAAGGAGTTCACAGTACTAACAAAACTACATTCTCACTTTAAATTCCTTACAGTAGTTTCTTATAATGGTAATGAATGCTTGGACATTATTAATATTCAAGTATATTTATATCTATTATTTATTCACATATCACAGTGTTGAATCCAAGTAGAACAGAAAACACAAAATTACAACTGAAATTAATTAACTCTCAAAATTCCAAATGGAAAAACTAGTATTTAACAAAAAATTACCAATAGTCACGTGAAAACTCTTAAAGATTAATATATTGCTATAACTTTAGAAACTGTGCTATTTACTTCGTTAACAAAACTCACTGAAGTTTATTGCCACGGTTTCTAAAATACATTTACATAATTTATAACTTAAAAAAAATAATATGACAGAAAAATAAAAACTTTGCAAAATCATCTAGTTTTACGAAAGTTTGCGCATTATCACAAAATTTTGAGCGAATCTTTTTAATAGCTTACAACTGTTGTCTTATCCATAATATAAAACAACTGATGCTAATAAGTGTGTACAATTCTCTACACAATTGAGGTGAAAGTAAAATATATATAATCGAACTTATTAAGATTGCAAAAAAACATAGTTCGATATTATTCATATCCAATCCCTACAACAAAATAAAGATTAATTTTTTTTAACTATCTAAACCACTCACATTTTCCAAACTCCTACTACGGTTAAATTTTTTCTACCCCAGTACAATATTAAAAAATTAACGATAATTTCAAATTCAAAACTAAAAATTTCAAGTGCATGAGCCTACTACTAATGATTCGGGAAAGCTTTTTTTTGTTAATTTTTACGCTGTTTCAAATAAGAGATTGTAGCATTCCGGGTTACCGCTACCGTAAATAATCTTTAGAGTATTTAATCTATCCGTAAATAAACGTAGAATGTAGTTCTTATGTATCTAACCTTTAATTAGTCCGTCTGCCGTAACAAATAATGTATTTTTAATGGAAACTTACGATTTAGTTGAAAAACATCAAAAAATAAATTCATAACCATACGGATATGCATTCTTAAAATAACCGAAACCACATGTATTGCACATTCATTTAAACCAAATTAGTATTATGGTTCAAATATTCTTCGTTTAAATAATAATTATACACAAAAGGCAAGGAACGAATTTAATAATATAAAGTATTTAAGGCAGTAATAATCTTAAGACATAAATGCGATAACTTACATCTGTATGGAATTAGAACGTAATGACTAATTAGTATAATGTAAAATGATTCAATTGACGATAAATTAACAGTTGTAACACCAATAAATGATTTATTAGAAGCAGAAACTAGCATTCTCATTGTTATATGAAATAAGTGTTTTCCCAAGATAAGACCACATGTCAAGCAGTAAAATATGATTTTAAATAGGGCATAATTAAATATAGTCGTCAAATAATTACACAACATATATAATTCCCCAAATAAATAGTTGGTTCTAAGTTAAAACTTATAATTTGGTTAAAATATTTTTAAATATCCAAATACATAAAAGCAGTTTATTTTTCACGTAACGGTGTATGTACAGGATAGGGAATGGGTTCCATATACTCAATAAACTGACATGGCTTCCGTTACATGATGGTGAATGGGTGGTATATACAATAAATCATAAATACATGATTGTTCAGTATTGATTGGCTCCTTTGTTTCATCATCAAACCGCATCCGGTACGAATTAATTATGATTGTAAGCTCATCTTCAGTACCGATCGTACGGAGTATGGAACTATCCTCCGCGTTTGAAACCGAGCTTATTTAAATGTGGCCAGGCTGCACCCTAGACGTTCAAACCTATAGCACTCCTGGCTGGTGGCAGCCGCTAGCTAGTGAAAATAGACGTTATCATACTTATCAAGAGCTACCAATGACATCGACCGAAGATCATAATTTAATAAAGTAACATAAATGTTACACAAATCAATTTAATTTTTAAATTTTGTAGCGTGTGGGGTTAACTGTAAGTGTCAAGTTCAATCGACTACAACCAAAACCAAAGAAGTGAATCTCTTTTGAACGTTCATGTTAGCTCGAGGGATCATGTGTAAAATAGGTGGCTTAGCGTCAAGAATACATAATAGCCAAATTACACAATAATCTCATGTCAATTAGGTATTAATTACAACACACTAACATCATCATATTGATTTAATTCAGAGTTTTATAACAGATAGAAATATAAATTTACATGTATACGAAGGCTACTTAAAAAGTATTCAAATTAACGTTTTATGACTTGGAATTTTCATATGTACGGGTGTGATCAATACACGACCCGTGTATTTCGAAAATTTCCTTAAGCTTCTGGATACATTTATTTTCAAGTGTATTAATAATTAATAATTGTGTACGATTGTACTGAGTAGGCTACAATCCTGTCTTCCACAGTCAAATAGGATTAATTTAACATCCCGCCCAAGACTATTTTAGAAAAATTTAAGATTGTGGTGGCGCCTAGAGAGAATTTTTGCTGGACTGAGCATTGTGAGTTTTAGATTTATGGTAAGTGTAAGGTGTTTGAAACTGTCTTTCAACCACAGTATCTAAAAACAAAACTTAATGCTCAAACCATTTGTATAGACTCAATTCAGCAAATACATAATTAATTATTGGCGATAACGCATCTTCCATCCATTAGACAAGACCAGCATTAGTTATTTCTTTTATTTTAAATTCAATTGACGGCTGTCTTAAGCCAACACGTCTTATATTCTTTGCAGGATATTTAACAATATTAAAATTCATTATAGTAGTAGATGTTTATATTTACGATGTCCATTGAAGACCGGATATGATTAGCAGTGTTAATACAGCTGAGTCATGTGTCTAAAAATAACGCAATTTTTTTTCAATAATGTAATATTTTTATTCTGGTGTGTTTTAGTCAGTTCTAACGGATTTTTTCTGCCGATTACACTTTCAGTAAGTGCTTTTATTTTTTCCATAAAATTTTATTAAATTTGATACAAGACAGTTTACTCTAGTTGAATTGAAATGAACTTTTCTTATGTTTTTACGTTTAGAGTTATGCAATAGTGGCTTCCTAACGAAAATAATACCGCATATTACAGAGTTTAATAGTATAAATGTTCTTTGGTCATTACGTGGCCTTGAAAAAATGAGGTGTAACTAGTAACACTAATATTCTCTCTCACTCCCATGTAAGTTCCTATAATGTTCTCTCTCTCAGATATAAATTCGCGGTCTGCGTTAGAACCAGTCCTGTTTACTATAAACGGGTACTGGTTTACTACCAACGGTACCTGTTTAACAGAACGGATAATTGTTTAGGTTTAGGTATTACCATTAAAAATGGTATGCGTACAGAAGGGAGGGTGTAGTTGGGCAGTAGCAAGTCATCCTGATGGCGTCATCTCTGTCTGTCTGATTTAGGTACGCCTTATTGTTGTTATCATTATACTATTATTTTATACGAATAAGAAATTGAAAAAAATTATTAGGGATATTTGAAAAATGGCTTAATATAGTATAATATCAAAATTTAGTTCTGACCAATTATTTACGGAACGATTTTAATGTATGAATATTGAAAAATATTAAACAATAACAGGATTTCCTCGAAAATTTCAGGCCCTTTACCTTCCCCCAGGGTGAAAAAATGGCAAAATAAATTAATTCGTTTCTCATAGTAAAAAAAATTGAAACATTCATTAGTAGTCTGCCTTCATGGGCCTCAAAGTTTTATATATCAAAACAAATGTGAGTGGAAATAAATATGTATTAAAATAGTAGAACTTGTTAAGCATAAAACCAACCTGTTGAATGAATGTCCAAATTTGGCGAAATCTTGTAATATATGCTTGATAGTAGTTTATCGATTTTGGCCTGTGTCTGGATCCTATACCTGATAATAACAAATGCTAAAAAATGTATGATTAATTGCTATACATTACCTGATACTTTAACAGAATTTCGATTTATTTTTTTATTTTTTTTAACCACTTTTGTAAATGCATTTCCAATGCATGCAGTTTTGGCATTCGACTCACATCCATTATGACTCTCTGCTGGTGACTTATGTTTTTTTAAAGATGTTACAGGTAAAATCACATTGTATCGTTGTGATTTAGATGAAAAGTGAACTGTTGACTTATTATTTTCTTTTGCTCCTCCATTAAGACTAGGTTGTGAGTGATCAAAATTTGCATCTTCGTTATTGCATCCTTCTTCTAATAACAATACGTAGTAAATTAGAAATGTAATTAGAAGGAATGGTTTAGACTTTTTTGTAAGATAAAGAACAGAGAACATGGCATTGTAGAACCGTATACCCCAACAATTAAACGAAACTTTGAAATTATTGTCTTGTTTTGTAGTTGCGCAGTCTAATCTGCTCTATTTTTATGAATAAACAATGAACTATCTAGAATGTACTGGCAAGGAGATATAAGATTTTTGAGATTCATAAGCATCTCTCTACAATCATCTCTGTAGCCCGAATGTGACAAATAATCTATTCAGTTCAGCAGAGTGATCCCACCCTAGTATAGCATAGCTTATTATTCTGTGCCTGTAGCTATAGTAAACACATTTCAATATGTTTAATGATACAGATAACCTTTTAGCAAGCATGCAACAGTGGCAAGTTTAGAGCATACTTTTGCTTCATGTTCATTCCACAATAATCTTGAGTCCAGCATAACTCCGAGAAGATTAATAGATTGTATATTATTTGTAGAATTTAAACGAAATAGGTAATTGAGTTTTGTTTCTGTTCACTCCTCGGCCCGGCAGAATGTTCAATCTCAAATTGAACAGGACCTGCATCATTTTGTAATCATTATTAATAATTATGTTAAATAGCAACTTTCATAATTTAGCACAAAAAAATTGTAACAAACAGTCACAGTATCACTAGGTCAATAATATCAAGAACGCAACATAGCATAATGTACTGGAACTTATGTGCCACACTAAATTGCAATTGTTTATTTTTTGTAGACAGTAGGATAATTACTATAACTAGTACTGTTTCTTTAGTAACTCTGTCTACCCGTGATATTCTAAGAATCCTTCTGGAGAGAGAACCACACATAAAAACTGAGAGGAAAAGATCCTCAAAACTCAGAAAGAATCAACCCCGATCGTAGGAAATCAAGAGGCCAAACAGGAGTCGCCCCAGTAGTAATGCGAATAGGAAGGGTCAAACCAAACTTAACACCTATCAGGAAAAGAGCCAGCTGCTATACATATCAACAGAAATTAAAGGCAGTAGGTAATAAATATTAAACTCTGTAGGAAAAGTCATAAAACGAAAATGGAAAAGGTCAACAAAATGGCCAACAATCAAAATGAAATTGGCAAGGCGATGGATAAACTGTTAGCGAATATGAAAAAAGACTCGGTATCACGGAAGAACAAAGTATACACAAACAAACGTCGCAGTATGTTGGGGGCATGGTGGGAAAGTGTATTAAGCGCACATCAAGGGCTATTGAAGCTGCCAATAAAAGATCATGACTACCACACGTTAAAGTATTTTGAGCAGTTAAGTAAAGTATACAATAATATTAAACATTACCTGACCGACCTAGAAAAAAATATATTGACCA
This sequence comes from Vesta saturnalis, assembly GCA_036346205.1. NCBI lineage: Eukaryota > Metazoa > Arthropoda > Insecta > Coleoptera > Lampyridae > Vesta > Vesta saturnalis. The sequence goes on from JARFJB010000793.1 coordinate 3,764,873, forward strand.
CCACACAGAGAGATGAGGGCGCCGAAAAGAAACAATCACAATGATGGAAACTACAGGATATCCAGATTCAGCGATTAGAGCCTCCACCACGAGTAAAAAATTAGAGCAAAGGGAACACAGTCGAAATCAACATGTGGCAAGAAAAAATTCAACGAAAATGGACTGCGATTTAGGAGCTGCGCAAACACATTAAGATATATGAAAAAATATTTCAGGATATCTATTTTACAGCAAGTGAGTTTGAGAAGATCGACCAACGGTGTGACAAAATATGTATCACACCCAGAATTAAACATGGCCACACAAGTAAATAAGCCATATGCAATGTTGCACTACCAAACGTGACGCTACCTGTATTTAATGGTAGCTATGAGAACTGGATGACGTTCGTCTTCGAAAAGGAAATACACGCCAACAAGTTTGCCACAGATACGGAGAAGATGCAATATTTAAAAAGCCATGTCACATGAGAAGCAGCTGAACTAAGCTAACACCTCCACATAGCAGAGTGAAAGAATGCAACAATATGAGACATTCTCAAGAGCAGATATAACAACAGACGATTAATGGTATCAAAACTAAGATAACATTTTAGAACTTGCCGCAATCACGCAGGAGTCCGCAGAGTCAATAAATCGACTACATCGCACATTTCACAAGTGTCTGTAGGCAAGCACAAACCTAGAAACAGAAACGGCATCGTGCGGTACGATGATCGTCCAGATAGTGGTACGAAAATGGGATTCAAAATCCAATAAACTCTTTAAACGGTTTCTAAAACTCCTAATTAAACACCATCCCTTGAAGAAATAATGGAATTCCTCAAAGTAAGATTCCAGTCGTTAGAAGCCATGTCCCAAGCCAGAAAAACAAAAAGTGACAATCGTTAGCATGGTGTTACGGGCAGAAGAAAGAAAATACCCAAACGCATCAGCAGTGACACTAAAAAATTACTACGTGGACGACTTGACAACAGGCGCAAAAACTATAAAAGAAGAAAAACTCCTACAAGAAGAATTAATGAATTTGCTAAGCACGGGAGGAATTAAATTAATAAAATGGGCCGGAAACCATTAAGATTTATGGAAGGACGTATGCAAGACACCTGACTCTATGGACATCAAGGGCGACGGAACAAGGAAATCTCTAGGTATTAGATGGCTACCACACCAAGAGAGCTTTCAATTCAAGATATATCTCAGCAGGAAATCAGTAACGGAGAGGAGTATATTATCAGAGACATCGGCCTGTTAGGGTGGGTCAGTCCAGTAACTATAATAGCCAAGCTGCTAATACAAGAGTTATGGTTAAGCTCAATCAACTGGGATCAAGAGATTCCCGACAACGTAGGCACAAAGTTGATAGAGTTTCACAATAACTTAATCTTCATAGAAGAGCTTCAGATACCGACATGGATCTACCAAACAGAAGACCAACCATAGCTGCACGAGTTCTACGACGCATCCGAAAAGGCGTACGGTGAAACAGTCTATACTAGAGTTTGTTTGAAGGAGGTGATAATGTTGTAAAAAACGAACAAGTTCAATTAGTTTAGTAACAATTTTTGACCAAATAATTTTAATTATAAAATTAATTTTCCAATTGGGTTCAGTAAACCAAAGTTTCATACTCCACAAAATTTTCTCAATAGAATTTCAACAAAATTGTCGAGTAGGTCAAGTGAATCTAAAGCAAGAGAAATGAATTGTAAATATAGTAAATTTTTTGTGAACAAAGTTAAAGTTTTTAAATGTTTTCGAAATTAATAGGCTCAATTATACAAATTATACAAAAATATAAATTATGGGAATAAAAAACTAATAATTTTAGTAGACACTGGAGCAAGTATAAATACAATATTTTATGAATTAAAAATTATTATTAATTTTATTAAATACATAATTAAATAGTTTACCTCGAGTAGGATTTGAACCTACGACCTGTACTTTGCTAGAGTACCGCGCTAACCAACTGCGCCATCAAGGTTCAAGCCCCAATTGATGTAAATTTTGTCTTTATGTATGTAGAACTGATGTAAATTCTAAATATAATGAGATTACTATCAAATTACTTATGTTAATGGAATGTGAGCCTGCATTTTAATATTTTATGAAGTTTTGTATAAAAATGAGAAAGTAATTGTGCAAAATACCTTGGAAATTAAAGGATTTGGGGATACAATTCAAACACGAATAGAATACAACGCGATAATGAATTACAAAAACTCTACTTTAAGTGTAGATAAGGAAAATAATAAAACAGTTTGTACACCACGAGTCAAAGCATAATCTTCAAACGTTAATTCTATCTAAATGCAAAGTTGTAAAATATTTTACAGTTTGTACAAAGGAAAAGTGTTATTTTAAAAAAAAAGTAGCAGAAAGAATCTTTTCACCAAAATTAAGAGTAAAACCAAAAAATTGTTAAATTTCAGTTGGATGTTTGAATATTAATGACAGGAAAGCAAGAGATTATGCATAATTAAAAAAATCATACAATTTCAGAGAAAATGGAATTTCGCTCAGTAGGGTAGATAAATTTTTAGATTTAATTAATACAAATAATTGTAATACTGATAAGCGAGGCATAATTATAAAAATTTGCGCAAAGTACGCGGATGTGTTCCATCTGGAACGGGACAAAATATCTGAAGCAAATCCAGCTAAAAAAAATATCAAAGTTAAACGTGTAACCTATTTATAGGAATAGTATAAACTGCCATATAGTCAAAAGGTTGAGGTCAATAAGTAAGTAAATGGGAAGTAGGGGTATTATTGACGAAAGTAAGTCCAGTTAGTCAGCACCGTTGTTATTGGTTCATAAAAATTCAGGTAACCAAATGGAACAAAAATGGAAAGTAGTCATAGATTAAGGATAATTACATAAAAATATAAAAGATAAGCTTCCTTCATCAAGTATAATACAAATTTTAGCCTCTCTTAGAGGTTCAGTATATTTTTCACATTTCGATTTAACACAGGCATATTATGCAATTGAATTATATGAGAACTGCAGGAATTATACAGCGTTTGCTACAGAAAGGTCAATATCAAATAAAGAGTTAAAAATTAGTCCCAACACTTTTTCAACCATATCTCTTTCAGGGCTAAGTTTTGATTCATGTTTCGTGTATTTAGATGATGATCGTAATAAATATTTAATTAAAGTGATACAGAGGCTAAGAATGGTAAATTCAAAATTAAAAAAAAAAGGAATTTTATACTTTTTGTACTTAAGTAATTTGATTACAGACAAAAGTAATTGGAAAATATTCAGTACCAAAAGATACAAATGAGACCAAACGATTTATTGCAATTTTAAATTATTTTAGGCGTCTTGTTCCAAATCTTATAGAAATTGCAAATCCATTAGATTAACGCAAAAAAAATTAACAAATTAAAGGGAGTAATGTATGTGTGTTTTTTTAAATAATTGTGAGGATGTATAGGGGGATATTGAATTGCAAGAGATACCTATGAAGGGTTACCTTACATTTTTCATATAATTAACAGGAACTGGGAAGCGTGGAAGAATATGAATTGCGCTCGTTTGGTACGACAGGTGGAGATTTGTACTACACATTCATATTCACATATTCATGATGTGAATGAGCAAACTGAATGTTCCTGGCAAAGGTGGCCCGAGATGGTATCAACGAATGTAATTCAGCAGCACAATAACCATTGTAATAGCGATAGCACAAAGAAATAATTGAAACGATTCTTCTATGCTCAAGGGCCTGTATGCCAGAAGTTAAGGACAGGTCATTTATAAATATAAATATAAATTATATTTGAGATGAGGTCCAAACTGGTTCTTATATGAAAGTTCTCAGAAGGTAAAGTAGAGCTCAGGCTCGGATCTCTTCACAAACGCCTATTTTACGAGCAGCAGACAGAAGATGATCAACCTATGATAGATTTGATGATGCAATAATTCCCAACATAGCAGAATCTGAAAACTTAAAATCTGAGCCATTCATACTTACAATACGAAATAATCGATCTTTTTTGGCGGACACAAAGCAGCACTGAATTTTGTTAGCATTACATTTAACTAGATCATTACTTCCCCATTCCAGGATACGTTGAATGAATCATTCGAGATTTAAACAATGTATTAATTACACCATCAGTTTCAAAATTCCCAAATTTTGATGTAGATAATAAATTTATTTTTGAAACGGATGCAAGTAAAAATGCATTGGGAGCTGTGCTGCGTAATAATAACAACAAACCAACTGCACATGTAAGTAGGGCGTTAAATAAAGCAGAATTAACTTATGCAACGGCTGAAAAAGGCATTATTAGCCATTTTTTGAGCAATAAAACACTTTAAACCATATCTATGCGGAAGAAAATTGATATTTTTACAGATCGCAAACCATTGATAGGTACATTGATTTGGTATAAAGAATCCATCGTCCAAATTAATTTAATCCAGATTAGTTTTAGAGGAGTATGATTTTAAGCCACATTATATAAAATAAAGGCGGATGCATCATCACGAATAAAGTTAGAGTTTAATATTTAAAATCAACATATAGATAGTTTGGTAATACTACAGACGTAACACCTGGTCACCTATATATCTTAGAATTATTGACGAAACCCATAAATTCAACCAAAATTAGAATAATAAAAACCGAAGGGGAAAGAAAATACGCACATAGGAATAATGTTAGGTAACATATGACACAACATATCGTTTATGAGTTCAAGTGCTAGGCGTTGAGATTCGGGAATTTTGGTTATTAAATAAATACAGATATATGAAAAAAAGAAGATAATACAAAAATATGTATATACAAAACATAAAAACAATTAACGACAACGAAGACAGCATCGTCATCATTAAAAACTGTTTCCAAAGATTTGGTAGTTCCATTAAATCAGGATAATAATAAATACATTTTAGCAATACAGTGAGTTAAAAATATTCGTAGAGGGTTATCCAATTGAGAATAAGCAAGCAGAAACAGTAGCTAGAGTATTTTAGCATATAACCATGAAACCTTAGGTGCATTATAAAACAGTCATAAAACTTTAAATGCTTACTTAAGAATGCCAACGTAGAGTACGTGTGTACCGTTTTGGTGTTTTCCTTTCAATAGCACAGTACACAACGATACAAAATACTTGGCAGCATAAAATATTTTTTGGTAGGAATGGTAACTTATCACATGCCATATTTTAGGTTTTAAAGATCCAATATACAACTTGACGATTACTCGATAAAGTTAAAATATAGACTATAAATGGCGCGGAATGACGCAAATCATATTTTAATTAAATCAAAGTTACAAAGAAAAGATAGATTGGAAAAAATTTGTATTAATATTAAGTATAGATTTAATGGCAAAGTGTTAATTAAAAGTGAAAGCAATAATAAACTAAAGCACTCTTTGAGGAACCATATAAAGTGATGAAGACAAATCACCAAGCGTTATAGTGAAAAAAAATTTAGTGTCGGTACATCAAAACAGAGTAACGCTTTTTAAAGAATAGACAAGGTAAAATTCATTTAAATAACTTACATTGATGATAATAAAAAGTGTGATGGGTTAAGGAATAAATGAAGAAAAAAATTCAAAGTGAGTTTTATCTTCTTTATCTCAGCAAAGGGAAACATGTAATTGATTATTAGTCCTAATATATGAAACCTAAATTATGACCAAAATCCGAAACAACCCTATCAATGGACTATAAATGTAAGATATACGATATATGGTATATAGCAATCCTCACCTGTATTTTTATCATCTTTCTCTATTTTCTCACCATGTACATTCTTGGTTTGTTCTGTTTCTAAAAATAAACATTTACGTTCATTTCCGATTACACAACGCAAAGAGTTTAGTTATTATATCTCACCTTTAAGGCTATCGTCAGTAGGAGTGAAGCTTGATAATGTAGATGGAACCTCACCATTGCTGTCTAATGACAAACCTTCAACCTGTCCCCTACTACTGTTTACTGTAGATGATGTCGACGTCCGTTTATCATTTGTGTATGTATTACCTGATATGGACCCGTTCATAGTTTGGTATCCATTTGTCTCTTCATTATCTACAAATAGTGCGTTAAATATAATGACTACTTAATAATGTTGTACCTGGAAATCCATTGATAATCATTCCTGTCTCTTTTCTAACTGGTATCTTTAAACATTGCCGATCTAAGAAATATCGCAATTAAAACAATATATTTTATTTAAAAAAATTTTACCATTATTTTTTCTTAGTGCACTACAAGTACAGCGGCGTTTTTTCTGTTTTCTATGTTTTTTGCATCTGTCTGAGGACGTTTCATCTGTGTCATTTTGCGTATAACATTGAGGTTAAATAATGAAGTAGTATTTACATAAAGTCTCACCTGTGCTATCACTACATGTTGATGAAGCTTCCGTTTCTGTCTCTCTTTCTGCACTGTTTCCATTTAATTGTGAAGGCCTTTCTAAATTACCATTGGTTCCGTAATCAGGTTTTTTTGCTTTTTTGAAATGTTTGTCGGCTGTGAATGATTGTAAACAATGTTAAAAATGACATTACTTATTACGCTAAGACCCCGGCACATTCCTTATGGGAAATGTGTCTTGGTGAAAATGGCTGTTGTTTCTTTTGACATGTAGATCAAAAGTTCTCTTAGGCAAAAAGTATGAAAATGAATAGTTTTCGAGTTACTAGAGGGTGAAAAGATGATGCTACAGAATTTTATGGATGATTCTCAGGGATCTTTTGAATAAGGTCGTAGGTGTTTGAAAGGATCTTTTCGTTGTCTATCAAGACATGCAAGAGGTTTTTGGGTGAGTAATTCCAAAACAGACGACAAAAATGACAATTGATAGTTGCAGCTCCGAAACATTGCGAGTTCTCCCTTTTATTAATAAAATGACTATAAAGATAGTTAACGGAGTATTTATGAGGTCGCTGGTTACCAATCTATTGACTACTCCCTTCGGGGTGCTTGATTAACGTGAGTCCCATTGTCTCTCACGATCGAGGTGCTTGATATACACGAGACTCCGTGCTTCTCAAACCAGTGGACGATTAGCGACATCTATGGTCGTGTTTATTAGATTTGATTGTGGTCATTTAATTGTAGCTTAGTCGCATGCATATGTGAAGTACTAAAGAATACTGGCCACGATAGTACAAGTGCCAAGCGTTCTGGATCCTGATTGAGAAGTACAGTAATATCCTGTAATCGTCTCATCATCTTCAATTTTATCTTGGTGAATGTATGATATGAGTACTTGAACGGTAACTTGCCTGAGTCTAGAATAAAGACGAATCCGAATTAAATTATTTTCATTAAGTAGTCCATCAAAGTGTAATTTCTCGTCCCCGTCTTGACTCATTTTATCCTGAATATATCCTGGAGCTAAACTCACCTGATAGGCACCATATGTCAGAGCCATTAATTCTTCTAATTCCCATTGCCCTGGTCTCCTTAACAGATTGTCAATATCTAAACGTGCTTGTACAACATTCGCATTTATTGCGCATTGGAACATTTTCCTTGATATGCATTTACCATTCCTAGAAGAGGACGACAATTGTTAATGATAACTTCTGCAATCATGTAGTATTCACCAATATATGACGAGTTTTGAATATTGAAATTGTGTACCCGTTTCTTGCTTCCACCAACCACCTGTTTTGGGTTATCACTCTTGTACTCATGGGATTTTCAGTCGTAAGTTGAGCCCTGGTTGTAATAATGCTGGCATTTTGCACATCATGCCCAACTCTTTCACTAAGGGCACCATGTCTCTGTAACCTCTGTTTACTAATAAAATATCCCCAGGTTAAGCCCATTCCGCTAACGCATTTCCATCATTAAAAACCTCTCGAATAGTGGAAGCGTCGTTGTTATAATATCTAAAAATGAGGACCAAATATGTCCTGTATAAAGCCATCAATTGCCACAAACAAAGTTGTATTCAATAAATGACTACTCTTGTGAATTAAAAATGATTGCCTCAACGGGCGATGATGGTTTGCTTTATATATGGATGCATACGTTGCATTACAAATCAATATACTATTAATGCTTTGCTGTTTTACTTTCTTTTTTCCGTTTATTTTGTTTTTCTACGGATTCCAACAGAGGTCTATTGTGTGTTGTAGTTTTTATACCAATCTCCATGTATTCGGTAGTTGCTATGTACCGTCTCGGGCATTAATGCTGTTTGTGCGTTTTTCAATTTCTACAGCTCCTCTTATTATTCACTTGATTAGATGTTTTGCTGATGTTCTTAAATATCGTTTTGATGTTATTTTTTTACAATTCTGCTAATCCGGTCTGTTCCTTTTATGTAGAGTACTCGTAGGATATATATATATATATATATATATATATATATATATATATATATATATATATATATATATATATATAAGTTTATTGCGCCAGTTGCGCAGCAAGCTATTGCGCCTAAGCTCATCGCGCATTATTGGATGCTATGTAAGTGGATTATTTGAGTTTTCGGCGAGTTGTATGTTCGTCCTTTGCCACCATCTAAATTGTATCCCATTGTACTGGGTGGTCTTCGTTCCAGACGTGTTCGGACAATCTTGATCTTTCTGTTTCGAGTTTGCGGATGTTATTCTTGTGTTCATGAGTTCTAACTTGCCTTCTACTTCCATGTAGGAAACAAATTCTACCAACAAGAGTTTGGGATGACGATGGGTTCCCCGATATCACCCATAGCAAGCAATATATACATGAAAGACTTCGAAGACAAATCGATGTCCGAATTTACGGAAACACGAAGGACGTGGGTTAGATACGTGGACGATACCTTCCTAGTTTGGAAACACGACACGCATAAGTTGGATAAATTTCTAGTTCATTTAAACAGCCGCGCACCCGTAATAAAATTCACAATGGAATTGGAGTCGGTACAAAAACTGCCGTTCCTGGATGTACTTGTACAAAGGAATGAGAACACGTTTACAATAAGTGTATACAGAAAACACACCCACACGGAGAAGTACCTACATTACAACTACAATCACCACAAAAGTGTGAAGTTAGACGCGGCAAGATACTTGTACGATAGAGTTAAAACAATATGCTCGAAAGAAAAGGACCTAAAGAATCGCTAAGACACTTAAAGAACATGGCTACCCCACTCAACAAGTAACAGGAAAAAAGTAACCGAAAAAGAACAACCCAAATACACAACGGTAATACTATGCATACCAGGCACCTCAGAAAAAATACGAAGGATAGGCAGCAAATATAAGATAACGCACTGCCTTCAAATCCACAAGAACGTTCAGGGGAATACTAACCAAAACCAAACCATACAGTGAAGGTCAGAATTCCAAGAATTGTGTATACAACCTACTATAAAAATGCGGCAGATCATACATAGACCACACAAAGCGCTACAACTCAGGAACACAAGAATAAGATCCGCAAAGGTGAAACAGGAAGATCAAAAGTATCCGAACATGTGTGGAAGAAAACCACCTAATCCAATGGGATAACACACATATACTGGAAAGGCTGAAAATTCAAATAAGCCACTGACATAGCACAGGCAGAAAATCAGATAAGCCAAGCTAGTGAAGAAATGAAATCGATATGGAATCCTATAATGCGCGAAGAGCTTAGGCGCAACAGGTTACTGCGCAATATGCGCAATAAAAAAAAATATTGTATTACTCAGTGACTCAACGGTAGAGGTGCCATACTAGTAAGTAAAAAGTACCAAATTCGAATCGGATAGTAGTCAAGTGCTTGAGAAAAAATCGGAGTAAATGGATTCGACTCGAGTGCGAAATCAGTCCTTCTCAGGACTAAGTCTGATGGCGGAAGCAGAATGCGCTACCGAAACGTCGCGTTACAAAAACTGTGAAAATAGGCCGATCAACCCAACTGAAACTTTCTGATCTAGAAGTCTCATTTACATCGTTATAAAAAAAGTTCGTCCTGTTAATAGGTAGCATCTTTTTCACCGTATAGCTTTATAGGCTTGTCTACGTGATTTATAATAGATGCAATAGAATGTATTAAATATTTAACGGATCTCATGTAAATCAACCACCTCGCTCGTTAACACTGACGACGTAACACCCCTTAAAGTGATCAAAAACCATCTATAACATACACAGTAATTTACGAATAGCGCCAAAAACAGATCAGTTTTTTGGCAGCTACCAAAGTCAATTCTCATGTTAGTCCTTGAATTTAGAATTAGTCATCCAAAAAACCCTTGCTTATCATGATAAAATTCGGTAAAATCGTATTTTCTCCCCCTTGTATCTCGAAAACTGTTCATTTTCAGACTTTTCTTCTACAGGTCAAGAGGAACAATATATTTTAACTTCAACCATTTTCACCAAGGGCTCTTACCATAAAAAAAGCGCATGCCTCACCTATACTATTCCTACCTTTTTTTGCTAGAAAGCGAGTTTCGATATCTTCTGATGTGAAAGTAGTAGTAGATGTCAAGGTTTCTCCAGTGCAATAATCTTCAATAGTACCAAGAGATATAGAAAATCGGATAATGAGTATGTGAGAATCCTTACCTGTAGTACTGTCAGATGATGATGATGATGTGTCTGAAGATGAAGATGAAACATTTTTTTTCTTCTCATCTAGAAGCAGCTAAGTGAAAAAAAAAACCAAGTCGATGTTGTAAACTCACGTATAATTGGCAGTTTGGTGTCCTTTTTTACCTTTGCATCTGTAAAATCAGTAAGAGCTTGCTTTGCATGGTTTTTTGTTTCTGATGGATAAATTGTAACATCTAAAATTTATATGCGTAAGCGTGTGTTCATCTATAATATAACGTCTTACTTTTACGTTCTGTTGATGATAATGCGGAATCGGATAAGGTAGCAGTTTTGTTATCTACCTTTTCTTTTACAGAAGGTTCTTTTTTTGGAGTCTGCACTTTATTTTCATTCACTTTCACATCTGAAAAATTAGTAGGTATGAAGAGTATCTTCAGCTACATACGTGATATCTTACTTTCATTATTGTTATTTGATGGTACTAAAGCGGTACTAGATAAACCTCTGTTATCTTTTTCTCCTTTTACAAGATCCGCAAACTTGATTGTTCTTGATAGTTTTAATTTATTTTGATCCCATTTGGCAGCTAAAAGTGATAAATATAAAGACTTGCAAATATAAAATATTACTTTTACTGTTCTCATTCGACAATAATGAAGGTGCTGAGGTTGAGTCTGGCACAGCTCTATTTCTTCCACTCGGTAATAATTTATTTTGATCTACAAGTAACGAGAGTACTAGCGTACGTAACACTTATATAACAAAACTTACTTTCATGTGCAGGTAAAGACGTTGCCGAAGTGGCACTTGATAAAGTTACAGCTTTATTAATTGGTTGATTAGTCTGTAGAGTTTGACTATTTGCTGGTATCACTTTAACCTGATTCGTTTTCACATCTACAAATAGTGTAAAAAAATGCATACATGTTAAAATACATACATTAAAACTTACTTTCAACATTCTTCCTTTCCACACGCTCAATAGGTCTGGAAGGGTGTTCGACAATATTAACTTTTTTTCCTTGCGATACGCTAGTTTTAAGTTTTGCTTCTGTAATTTCCGGAATTGTATGTTTTTTTCTTGCATTGATTAAGTGATCTAGAATAAAGTCTACATCTAAAACAGGCGAATTAAACCTAATTCGTGGAGGTGATGGCGAGCTCTTTCTTCCTCCTGGTTTGTTTGATTCATTTGAACTATTAAATTCGCTGGTACTGTTTCTCAGTCGGTTCTTGTATACATTATCTTTACCTTTAATATTATTTTCTTGATCTCGTGTTTCTGTTCTACCATTTTCATCAGGTTTCATTTCTATAGTTTTACTTTCCTTGTTTTCTCCTACTGCTTGAGGATTTTGAGAACCTTGTTTATTGTAATTTTCATTTTTGTTGTATGTATCACTTTTATCTTCTGTAGTTTCACTTACATTGTTCTCTCCTTTTGCTTGAGCCCCTTTATTAGAACGCTTCTTCCTCTTTTTCTTCCTTTTTGGTTTTTTTATACCATTGTTTGGAGTGGCCTTTATTAATTCGATTTGAATTGACTGTTCATCTGGCAATCCTATTGGCTCACATTTGCAATCATTAGAAAATATATGAAATGTCGTTTTGGCATCAACTTTTTCAACTTCTATAATTGTACTCTCTGTAGATTTTTGCTGTAAACGTTCTAATATATTGTCTATATTGGTATATTCAGGATTATAGCTAAATTGAACAGATACCAACGAAGCTATTGTGTTATCAGCGCATAAGCGTTTAAACTGGAAAATGACCAAATTTTCATTGTTGCTTACAGGGACTTTATTGTCTTGACCTTGAGATGTAATTTGAGCTTGAATCCCGTTTTCAACAGCTTGTGGAGTTTGCTGAATATTAAAACTACTTCCATCAGTTTGAGATGTAATCGGCTCTTGATTCGCGTTTTCAACACTTGGTACAGTTTTGTGAATATCAAAATTGCTGGTTTCAGATTGATATATAATTGACCCTTGGTTTGCATCTTCAAAAGCTTGTCCAGTTTGATGATCTTCAAAACTAATTACATCAGTTTGAGTGTAAACATGGGTTCCCAAAGGTAAATCAAGTGTTTTACATTTCGAAGTTTGAATCAATGCATCAGTTACTTCTGACGTTTGATTCGCATTTTCAATAGCTTGTGTAGGGTTCTGAATATCAAAGTTGTTATCGTCAGTTTGTGTCTGAACATGGTTTCCCAAAGTGAAATCAAGAGCTTTACATCCCAAAGTCTGAACAAATTCATCAGTTACTTCGGGCTGCACTTGTATACCAATGTCTCGAAAACTTTTCACAGCATTTTGAGAATTACTATCCTCAGTGTTAGGAATATCGAAATCTGGACTGACACCCCACCCCTCATAATCCACTTTTCCCGTAATCCAAGCACGTAGTTCATCATCTTCTCTAGGCATCTCATAAGTTTTCTTTTTATTTATTCACCCTAAAAATTTATTTATCGAATTAGCTTTTAATACATAAAACAAGTGGCTATCTCATATCAAAATAATACATTCTCTAGCTACTAACTAAAACACATATAAATGTACTTGTAGCCCTGGAAGGTAAAACAATTGGAAGATGTACTTATTGTTTATATCAGATTCGAAAACTTGCTTGAACAAGAACATGTTTTTTCAAGTGCCTCGACATGATCTCCAGGGTCTTGTGGGTAAAAATTCATTGAAATATGTTTCTTGAATTATTTAATATAACTTAACATTCAATTTGAAAATGTGAAAATCTCAGCATTTACCTAATCCAGTGTTAGTATCGAACTTAAATCTAAATATGCACCAAATTGGCTAAGTGTATTTTAATAGCTGGTTAAAGAGATAAATAAGAGGATTACACGATTAGTTGAATCTCACGTCGGATCTTCTAGAAATAGATATCCTGCAAATCTCGGCTCCTGCTTCTGTTTTACGAAACAACATACTATAGTTTTAACCAAACCACCGCTATCGGCTGAAAAGCAAACTTGAGAGTCTTATATCACTCATCACTCTAGAAGTTAATACAGCACAATATGCATAGATAGATAGTAATACAGTAAAGCTCACCGTTATTATCACTAGTAGTGTCCCGAGGGCAATAAGTTTCTCGCAATTAACACCAACGCTTAACCAGATTTCTTACTTTCGAAACTGATGAGAATTTCACCAACACAATGTGTTCAGTATTTATACCCAGCACTTGCTTAAAACAGAAGAGGAATATATTCTGCGGTGCGATTCACTCCTACAGTGGAAACGGTACCGCACTCTTCAAATTGATACGTGCTTGATTTAGAACAGCACGATTAAAAAATATATGTGCTTACTCTCTAACTGTACAATTAACACTTACCATTTCATCCCCTCCACCGCACACTTACGTTCATATTCGGCGCCAATTTTAAATTATACCTATATTCAGGATACTTTAATATCATTTACAATTCTAAACATTAACTATCTTATTTTCAGCCAATAAGGATAATCAATCTACATTACCGTTATTATATATTTAGATCATAAGATTTAGGAATTTTTACAATAAGTAATATGTGTAAATGCTTTTGAAAAATTGGTAATGCAGATCAATTAATTAACTTATTTGTTTAAATTGTGACTCCTTAGTTTTAAGTTTAAAAGAGAACCAATACAATAAGAGTTCAATGTTTCTTTGTGTGAAATTAGATAAAGTATTACATCGTTTAAAGGGCAATCAATCTTCTTATATTTTGGCTTAATGATTGATCTGAGAATTGTTTATTTTGAGTCAGATCGATCGCAAAATTTACTTATTTTGCATTCGTTAACAATCATGAAATACATAATACTGGTAACGGGAGTTTTAGAAAAATCAAAATTTCGCGCTAAATTTACGAGATTAGATATTTATATATTATTTTTCTGGATAAAGAAATGGTTATTGTTTATTAGTATTTGAATGTAATTAATATTAAGATGAAAAGCTTGGGTTTATTTCCATAAGATTATATATTCAATTTGAAACTATTTAAATACGCGGTATTTGTAAGTGCATTAATGTGTTGGGGAGGAATGACGCTGTTATAATAATGATGTACAGTTTTTAAGTCAGTCGCTGACAGTTAGCGAACACTGTCAGTCGCATACAGTGAGCGAACACAAACAGTCGCGATAAGTAAGCGAACAGAAAGGGTCGCATAAAAAATAAGCGATTAGAATTCGCAGTGTAAGCGACATTGTATAACCACGCTGCCCTATTAAAATTACAAATAAGAATTAATTAACGGTGATGGGAAAGAAGTAGAAAATTACCTTCTTTCTTAAAATAATCAAAAGTGCAAAAATTGGCAATTTGGGTGTAATAGAAAGATTGCGTAATAGTTTACAATAGCGTTTTCAGTGCTCATTGAAAGTGATCCAAGTTGATGGTTTAATAGCAAGTGATAAATGTACAATAAGACAATCGACCCAATTGATAGATCGGTATATAAAGTGTAATAATTAAAAAACATTGATAATGAAAGTATGGCTTTCCGTAGTTTGCTTGCAGTTTGTTGCGCACTCCGTTTGTGATTAAATTTGATGAATTATGTAAAAACTGTATAGTGGAAACATATCGTACAATTATTTACTATAATCAGTGATTGATGAAAGAAAATTAGAAGCGTATTTAACTACACAAAAGTATAAGGAAAAATAAGGGCAACAATAGAAAAACGGTGCCAGGGTGCCGACAGGTGACATCATCGGAAGAGCAGGCTCTAACCTTTCTGAGGGTCCCTTCAGCGGACAAAGAAACGCCAGCATTACATCATCAGTTGCAACGAAAATAAGTAAGAACCTTTTTGTTTGTGTTAATAAATAAAACTTTTTGGTGTTTGATTTCTCGAAACTTTACATTTGATTATCACTATTAAACGAAAACAATCTATTTAATTCTGATAAGGATTTTATTTGTTGTATGTTAGCTTTAAGAAGGTTATTGTAGATTTAGGTTTGATTCTATAAATATTTGTGACCAGCATATTGACGCATTTTTGTTCATAATTAGAATTTAATTAAATGAGTATAACGTTTGATTTACTTTTATTGCTAAAGATTATTAATATCACCAGCTTACACAATTATTGAATATATAAATTCAGAAAGAGATCAACTCCATGGGAATCCAGATAAATAAATAAATCGAAATGAATATAATTTTGGGCAATGGTAACAGAAATCGTTTCTTTATCTGAACTTGAGTAGCCGGTGTGACCAATCAAGAAAGGAGTTAGTAAACATAAAGCTTAAAATTCATTTACGCAAATCGAAATTAATTAGCAAGTAAAGTAAAAATTAACTAGTAAATGATATCTTTATAAATTGAACCCATTCAGTTTTAATAAAACGAAATAAAAAATAATCATCTCAGCTATTTAATTTTCTTCAATAATGTTGATATTATAAAAAGGTTTAAAAGAACTCAAATCTTGTTCTTGGAGCGGGTTAAACAAACGAAAGTAGTATTTAAAGGTACTATTCCCGTTGCACAATTTATTCATGTTGGTGAATGTTTAACTACAATTTTGAAGAGAAAGTTTTCCAAATAATATTTAATAGGCAATATATGATTCATGAACGACGCACTGATCGTTACGTCTTTAAAATGTTTAAATACGAATTAATGCTTGTATGATTAAACATTAATAGACCGAAGTACTATTTTTCTTAATTGGGTAATATTTATTTCAGAATTTTTGTGGCAGTTATAAATATTAATCTGTGTATACGAGGGTAAATTAGAAACTATCCATATAACGTTTTATTACTGTGATTTTATGGGTATAAAGGGTGTGATCAGTAAGTTAACGACTGGTATGCTTCAAAGTTTTATTAAGCTTTAGATAAGTTTATTATTAAGGGTAAGTAAACTTAAAGATTTTCAAAATGGAATCGACATGCATTAAGCTTTCTGAGACTAACATACTCTATTAAACTGAAGGTGTGAATGAACTTGAGTTGTGTATGGTTCTATTGAGTAGGATACAATTCTATCTTCCACAGTCCGGTAGGGCTAACTTAACACCTCCCCCAAGACTACTTATTTTAGACAAATTTAAGTTTATGGTAGGCCTAGAGACAATTTTTCCTGGATCGAATGTTGCTATTTGTGGATTTAAGGTGTTTGAACTACGTTTTAATCATTTTATGTCTTATATCGTCCATTTCCACTGCAATTAGCTTGGAAATGCGCTTACCTCCGTAGGCCTGCACGACGCCAAGTGCGGTTTGATCGTGTAAAAAAAACTTTTACATCCATTTCATTTTTCAAAAACATGATCAAGGACACTTATTAGGTCGGATTAAAAAAAAATGATACAAACTTATGAAAACGTATTTACCATTATTATACATATATAATTTAAATACTCTTTGAAAACCCAAAAAGTTAAGTATTTAAAATATGATACAAAATTAATTAAAAATTGATATAATCGACTTTGGTAAGGTAGAAAACGTAGTTCATTTATATTAGGATGCCTGTCTTATAAAAATTATAAAATAAGAAATATATATTAAATTTAGAAAATTATTCTGAACTTCATGTTGATTTGCGCATGGGATGGAACCAAATGGAAGTAAAATTGACCGAGACTACCTTAATAATGCCTTATTCGAATTCTTATTGGGGATTGAATTTATCAATACACCGGAGAAGACATGTATTTTGAGAGGTGAGAACGAGATAGCCTTGATTTAATATCAACTCAGAATTATGGATGACTTTTACGTGAGGCCATTTCGATGTGTCAACACAAAAATTTAAAATAATTTCACACTGAAATTTGAAATTTTTTCGCCGTCGGTCATTAAAAATAGGTCGCTTAAATCTATTAGTGTTGTATATTATTGTTAAAAGTGGCTAAAAATTTGACCAATTAATGAATAACATTTTATTAAAGCATTCAATTTAAACAAGTGATGTTTAACATTTGTGTGTGCTGAATTTAATACCTTTTACAAGGAACAAAAGAGACAAAGTACATATTGGATATAACTGGAAATTCGACAAAATGGTTAAAATTTACTATTGTAAACAATAGTAAATAATAAGCTATAATTTGAACAATTTATGTAACTGTAAATCGGACAGTATTGGAATTTAGATAGTGAAACTGAAATGTACTTTTTTCCATATATCGCTACACGAACTCAGGTGTATAAATCGTGATTAAAAAATTATGTGTGCCTCAATTAACGGAAGGAAAAGAAATTGAGTAGTCAAGAATCAATTAAATTTATAAGAATTGGAACATATTTATACAGCACTTTGTTTTAGGAATATATTACGACTGTGTGTAAAGTGTGTATATTCAAAGAAAGGTACCTAATATTGGATTACATATTGCCAATTAAGTAAGAGATTTTTTATCTTTATTATATAATTCTGAAATCAGTCAATGATTACGTACTGAAATTAAGTTAAATTTTAAACACATTATAAGAGATTTACTTGATTAAGTGAATTAATTGAGTGTTGGAACTTGACCATAGAATACATATAACTTTAAGAGTTTATTAGAGTAATCAATAAGTAAAGTTAGCAACCAAATTAAGAAGAAAAGAAGTTTAGCACATTAGTTGTGAGTGTAATTATTGATTACAAATTGATTCAGTTACTTTGGATCAATCCAAATTTAAAGGAATATTACGATTTATAGGTCAGTAAAATATCAAATAAAGTTAAAAGGTTAAACAGAACATAATATTATTATATCGGAGAATTTTAGAAACAAATTAAGAGGTTAATTTTAATTACAGTTAGCAAATTATTGATAAATTCAATCTGGATATTAATATTAATAACCTTTAGCAGAGTTCACCCTTGAATTTATTTTTAAACTGATTTGTATAAAGTGAAATTGAAAAACTCGATTTCTAATTTAAATTAAGGGCACCTTACCTGAAGTAAATAGAGTTTGATTTTTATTAATATTCGTATACGCTTGTATCGATAAAAGTAAAATTCAGATTTATTTAAAAAAATTTTATTTGTCAAAATTTAACAATTCGTATAGGATGTAAATTATAATTACATTATCATCATACATAAAAGAGCTAGCCTAAGTAAATAATAAACTTTTTAACTTATTCAATAAGTTATAAAGTTACCGCCAAAGTGAAAATACTGTTTACATCTTAACTTCTTTCGTTTCAACGAATATTACGAAAGTATAATTACAAATGGTCTCCGAATGTGGAGTCTGTGAGTCATTACAATTTGTCTCCCAACGTGTCTTGTAAGAACCTTCGTTGATTCGACGACGTGGATATCACAAACACAACATAATTAACATTTACGGGGAGGATATTCAACAACAAACTAGACCATTCGAAAAGTTACGTTCGAAGAAAATCAGAATACTGTGCAACCTAGCGTTCCTAACGTGATGCAGAGAGGAACGAATTATAGAACTACAATTTACAAAATGGACTAACAAAATTGGCAATATATTACGAAAAGCGAGCATGTCATTACTGAAGGAAGCAGTTCACGACACCAGAAAAGATTTGAATAAAATAAAACAGCAATTTGCATTTGGAATTAAGCAACAACGTTAATCCCAGCATATGAAATACGCTGGAACAAATGACCCAATTCCGTGCAAGACAAAAGGTTAATAATGGAAAAAAACAAAAAAAGAGAATTCGAGAAGCTGCAAAATAAACAACAATCGAATTCAAAATTCACACCAACAATTGAACATGGCACAGTGTTACACAACATTTCTAACATACAATTAGATGAGACAACAAAAACTCTTTTGGCTAACGAATTCAATTGTGCGCTAGCACCAGAACAACTCCCAATGAAAGACATCTGCAGTATTATGACATAGTGGAAACAGTACGTCAAGAGGTGACCACAGTACTGAGGAATGCTCAAGTAACAAGGAGGACCTAACTGGAGAAGAAGAGGCATTAAACACTGAGAATAAAAACACAAAGGAAGCGTCACAGTCGTTATGGATGTCGAGAACTGCAATAATAAGATAAACCATACCAAAAGATCGCGACGGATTCCACAACATATTTGGAAAAAAACGAGAAAAACTAAAATAAAAAACACCAAGATCGATACAAAAATTCAACACAAAACTTAGACTACGTAAGAAGTCATCGAAATGCTCGAAATTCTATGTATTACCAAAGATTCACAAATCTGGCGCTCCTGAGACCAATAGTGAGTTCAATCGGATCACCTTTACAAGAACTTGCAAAATAAGTCGCCCAAAAAGCCTTAATACCCGAGACGATGCACAGAGACTGCCTAATACATGAAAGTTGGTATTAAACAAAAACCGTAAACCAATAACACACAATAGACCTCTTATCGAATCCACAGAAAAACCAGTGAAACGGAAAAAAGTAGAGAAAATGAAAGTCAGCGAAGATATAATTAACAAGAAACGCACAGTAGACATCAGTTCAATTCGAATAACATAAAGCAGAACAAAATTATTAGTGACCTGAATATGGCAAGTTTGCGGGAAACGTCGCCGAATTAACGAAGGTTCTTACAAGAATATTTCAATACAGCTTACCGAATAATTTAAGTGTAAAAATCATAATTAAAATTTGAAGAAATTCAACAATTTTGTTTAACGAAGGTTTTCGTAGGCATACAGATAAAGAACAAAGTAGGCATAAAAAATTAATTTATAATTTAATTAGTCATCTAAATATAACAGTGTATCCATACCACTATAATAAAATAAATTTTAAAGCGATATTTGTATACAAGAGAAACAGAATGTTAAGAAATCAAATTTTATTAAACTTACAATAAAATTGTATGATGAAATAAATTTAAGGATTTTACGCAAGTTATTCAAACTAACAAACATCTAAAAACTTCTAAAGAAACACCATTCTTCATACCCACTACACTTCCGCTTCATATAACGGTAGTATCAAGGAAGAAAATCAAACGATCTTCTAACATCAATAATAGAGTTTTATCTTAACAAAACCTTTAATACGTACACATATTCAATCAATAGCACAATTATTATAATAATTAAAAATTTAAATAAACAATCTAAGAATGTTAAAGAAAAAGATGAGGACAAAATCCATTTCTAATTCTTTGAATACTGCTATTAAGTTTTAATCAATAAATAGGACAAAATATTATCAAAATATATTTGGACCCTTGTAAGAATACAGGTAAAAAAAAATACTAACCTAATATACAAGATGGACGTCAAGATACTTCAACGTATCAAAACTTGAATATTATACTAATAAATACACAATGCCTCAATAGTTGTTTACTTTATTAACTGAAATTGAAAATTCTACCGATCAGAATCACGTATAAAAGGTCAATACTATCATTTCCTTAGTTATGACAAAGAATACATATGCGCATGCACCATTTTAGGTCGGTAATATTAATCACTGTAATTTATTATGTATTATGCATTGGGTGACCATATTTATTTTCATAAAAATAAGTACAGAAATAAAAAGTAACAAAAAGTTGTATTAGGAATAGATAAAAACGGACAAATCAAAGAACTAAATGTAGAGCGACATAGCCAAGCATCAAAATGAGAATAAAAAATAAAATAATTTTTAATGACACATGCATATACATAATATATGTACCTATATTCCTATGGCTATATTAGAAAAAATACAAATACATAAAATACTATGGCAGAAATGTGTAATGTTATTAATTATTTTGACGTGCCTGCAACGCCATCAGTGGGGTCACCTTTGTGCCAATCGTATTTTTGAGAGCTTAGGATAGATTCCAAAATTTGCTTTCTGGTCTTCAAAAACTGGAACATTTCACTGCAAATCTCATCGAAGTTTGTGTACACAAGTTATTAATATTAGAGAATAGTCGCTCAATTGACGCACTTGTTCCAGGAAGACAAAAAATAAACTGACAAAATCTCACAATTTTTGAAATCTTCACTTGATCCAGACCCTTGATTCCCTTTAAATACTTCGACCCATCGATCTTCGGTAGCTATATTTTTCGAGTTCCACTCGGCAATTTTATCTTCTGACAGTTTAGCTTGTAATAGACTAACTTCATTGAAGAGTTCGTCCTCATTCAGTGTCGAACCCAAGTAGTCTTTAAAAGCAGCACATGAACACAAAATTTGATTCCATGAAACTTGGTTTCTCAAATTTATCCATTCAAAGAGCCTTAATTCATTTAAATTTGTACTCAAATTCTTCAAGTAACTCACACAATTTGAATAAAATAATCTAACCTGTGAGATGAAGTCATCTCGATAGTTTAAACTACCTTCCCAATTGTCAAGTTGTAAAAGGATTCTCTACTTTAAGCGGCAAAAATAATTCATTCAAACGATTTTCAAGCTTATTTTGAAGATCGAAATACTCTAGAGCGGCCTCTGTTGCGCATATTTTGTCACCCTCTACCTTTAATATGACTTTGTGAAACATAGAAGCAATGTAGTGTACAAACCACATCCAAATTTCGCTGGTGCGACACTCAAAAAATTGCTTCAAAATCATTGGACAATTTTCAATAGACAAAAAGTATGCTTTCAACGGTTCATACATTTGTAGAATTCGTTCAATTGCGGGCATCAGACTTAAAAATCTTGTTTTAGAAAATGATAACATCTTTTGTATTCAACATTAACAAAGTCGCAGAATTGTTTAAGTTGATTTACTCTCACTGTATAAATATAGAAATGCTTAAATAACTTAACAACAATAACCTCAACGTCAATTGGTAAGACGTCCGTAGCATTTTGTACGCAAAAATGTGTGCAACACAACCAATGCCAACCAGAGGTTTGCCACGAGAAGCATTCAATTTTGCAAATAGGTTGTTCACTCCCTTTCTTTTCATTCCGTAAAATTTGTATTGGTATTATCAGCAGCTAATCCAATACACTTGTCCACTAAATTGTGGGTTTTCAAAGTATTAAACACATAACTATTTAACTGTTCTGATGTTTCACCAGGTAAGTCTTGCAACTGAAGTAATTTCACTTGAATACCTTTTTCACAATTAAAGTATCTCACCAACAAAGGTACTATTTTAATTTCTTTGTGGTTGGACGAATCGATCATGATGCTAACAAAATGTGCTTTGTGTAGATCAAGTTCCAATCGCAACTGGGATTCTTTAGCAAAAACATTTTTTACAATGGCTTCAGTTTTGGTTCGAGCTGCCATAAATTTGGGCTCAAACATGTTCGCTATTAGCTTTGATGTGCAATCCAAAGATCTAAAGCTCTGCTGATGCTTGATCGTATGATACGCGAAAGTACCTTCCTTGGCTGCAATTAACATATTTTCAGAGCTGAAGTTTTCACTTTTGAAAACAGTGTTTAGTGTAGCGCTTTTAGACTTCGTATTTGCAGCTAATGTATGCTTTTTCTTGGTTAGATGAGCCTTAATATTGCTGCGACCACTGTTGGAAATATCAACATCACTTCTACAAATTTCACAGTACACAATATGCGGACTCAATTTATTTTTTATTTTCATAAACGGATATTCTTTCTGTAACTTCAAATTAAAATGACACTTTCTTCGAGGCGGTGCCATGTTTACGCAAATAATGCACAAGTAGGTAACTGAAATCAAACGACGTTGCTTTTTAGTAAGCGAAACCAGCACAGAAAACCAGACTGCATTCAACAAAAACAATTAACAAATAATATGTTCGCTTGCTGTCGAACGGTAGAACTCGTGTAGAATTGAACTTGTTTAGTCTTAGTCCGAGCGCTGTCGCTATTTATATGCGGCTCGCTAAACTTCGCTTCGATTCTCGCACGTTCCAGTCGCGGAGCATTCTGGGCTGTGCGTCTAGGATAATCGAGGGCGGACTGGAACGTTCGGGAAACAAACTACGCGAACATTCTCAACAACTTCTTAACGTCGTTATTGCATCATGATCAGTGAATCACCGATAAGCATTCTTTTTAAATAAAAAATAAATATTTTGGTATACCTATTTGCGATATTTGCATCTTCAAGAAAAAGTAAGTACATTTTAGTGTACTTCATGCTTCTATTAAGGACCTTAGGACACTGGCAGAAAAGAAAGTACTGTCCTACTAAAATAAGTACGTATGGTCACCGTAATTATGCAGGAGTGAATTTACAATTTTTATAAAGTAAACAAAATGCGACATCATTAAGAAATCAAACTTTATTCAACTTACCATGAGATTGTATGATGAAACAAATTTAAGATTTTTTCAAAAATTATCGTAAACTAACATCTAAAAGCATCTAAAGAAACGCCATCTTTCATCCTCACTATACCTCCGCTTTATGTAGCGGTAATATCAAGGCGGGCATTCAAACGATTTTCAAACTTTTTTTAACATAAAAAAAGGAACTTTTATCTTAGTAAAACCTTTAATACGCACACATATGCAATGAATAGTACAATTATTATATTTGGGAATTTAAATAAATAACCTAAAAATAAAATTTGAAGAGGCGAGAACCCCACGACAAGACCTAAGAATGTTAAAAAAAAATTGGTGACAAAATCTATTTCTAAGTGTATGAATATCACTTTCTACAATTAGGTTTTATCTAATAAATATGACAAAATCTTATCAAACAGGGTTGTCGAATGTAGAATGCGTTATGTTACAAGTATTGGATTCTTGTAACTATAAAGGCAATAAAAATGGTTACTTAGTATACAAGATGGACGTTAAGGTGATTCAACATAATGTTTCAATCAAAACTTGAATATTATGTTAATAAGAATTTAAGAATAACGTGTAAAATGTCAAAAAATGTAAAATGTTAGGGTTACGATAAATAATACATCCGACTATGCGCCACCTTACGTCGGTATTATAGTGTGTAAATCTATTTTAAAGGAAAGTTTACTAGAATTAGATTTACACAAAAAACTGTGATAATCATGATTTTATAGTAATTTGTTCAAAAATTAAAGAAAACTTTGTTAACTATGAATTATGTAATTTTTTTAATATACAATCCACCTGCAAGTTTTCTAATGTAGTAGAAAATATATGGTAGCAACAATGTATGATTTTTCACACTGTATGGGCACAACTGTTTTTAGAATGTTAAAATAAATGAGATTGATAATTAAGAACCACAAGAATTGGCCATTTTTAAGATATTTTTAATGTTCATTTTTCAAATTTTAATAAAGTTTATTTTTTATTTTTGGATGTAAGTCCTTACTTAAATTTGTTGTATGACTGAAAACAAAATTACATTGTGATGAACTATTATGTGAGAGGTTTACGACGTCATGTAAATCAAAATTCCTTACTGTGGTATAACTAATCGCATTTGTTACACAATAAAACAGAAAAAGTTTATTCATGCAATATACACAAGACATCGCTCTAACCAAGTTCAAAAACTTAGTTACTTTGGGAAATGTGTTTACATAACTAACCGCAATACAGTTTACCTTATCTTAATCCCTTTTCCTTACATACTACATACAAAAACAAATTCAAAACAAATAAATACATACACATACTCATCAATTCTTTACTAAAAAACAGAAATAAACACTTACAAGAAGTAATCTTAGTCTACTATCTTTAAAATCGAATATGATAAATTTTAATTGATCAGTGCATCACGTAAAATTATATTATGCTACTACCTATGCTAAATACACACACACGTGCACGCACACACGCACACGCGCACGCATACACACCCGCACTCGTACACACGCGCGCACACACACACCCACACACGCGCGGACGCACCCACGCACGCACACCCACACACACAGGCACACACAGACACACACAGACACACACAGACGCAAACAAACGCACACAGACGCACTCAGGCGCACTCAGAAGCACACAGACGCACACAGCCGCACACACAGACTCACACAACACACACACACACACACACACACACACACACACACACACACACACACACACACACACACACACACACACACACACACACACACACACACACACACACACACACGCACGCACGCACGCACGCACGCACACGCACGCGCGAGCAAGCACGCACTCACACACACGTGCATGCACACAAGCACACGCGCACGCATGCACACCCGCACACGCGCGCACACACACACCCACACACGCGCGGACGCACCCACGCACGCACACCACACATAGCACACCCACACACACACACACACACACACACACACACACACACACACACACACACACACACACACACACAGACAGACAGACACACACAGACGCAAACAAACGCACACAGACGCACTCAGACGCACTCAGAAGCACACAGACGCACACAGCCGCACACACAGACTCACACAAACACACACCACACACACACACGCACGCACGCACGCACGCACAAACAAGCACAAACACGCATAAACACGCACAAACACGCACAAACACGCACAACCACGCACAAACACGCACAAACACGCACAAACACGCACAAACAAGCACAAACACGCACAAACACGCACAAACACGCACAAACACGCACAAACACGCACAAACACGCACAAACACGCACAAAACGCACACACACGCACAAACACGACACACACACACAGCACACACGACACACACGCACACACACGCACACACACGCACAACACGCCACACGCACACACGCGCACACACGCACACACGCACACACGCGCACACACGCGCACACGCGCACACACGCGCACACACGCCAACACGCACACCACACACACACACACACACACACGCACACACCACCACACGCACACACCGCACACACGCGCACACAGCGCACACACCGCACACACGCACACACGCGCACACACGCACAGCACACACGCGCACACACGCACACGCACACACGCAAACACGCGACACACCACACGCACACACAGCGCACACGCACACACACACACACACACACACACGCACACACGCACACACGCACACACACGACACACGCACACACACACACACACACCACACACACGCACCACACACACACAGCACAGCACACACACACAACACACCACACACACACACATCACACACCACACACACACACACACACACACTGCACTCACACACTCACGCACGCGCGCGCACACACACGCACATGCACGCACGCACGCCCACACGCACGCATCAATACACACCCACGCACGCACGCACGCACGCTCGTACGCACACCACACACACACACGCACGCACGCACGCACAGACTTCTTGCTTTCATAAGTACAAAAGGTGACTGATCAGTTTAATCAATAAAAACTAGTGCACAACATTACTAACAAAAAGGACATACAAATTAAGTTGAACTCGAGTGAGACTTGCTTCCTCGATAGCGTAGATGGTAACGCAGTTCTCTAGCAAAGAACAAATCGTGGGTTCAAATCCCACTCGAGAAATCCTTTTCTGGTTGTGTTTTTAAAATTTCAAATTATATATATATATATATATATATATATATATATATATATATATATATATATATATAAGACACACACATATACATACACATGCACATACACTTATATCTGTATTTGGATTATACGTTATTAAGTTCGTTATTCCACTTTAGCTCATTATTGTCAATAGTACATAGAACTTTGTTTACGCACCACTTCCTTTTGAAGTTTTCTACAGAGTTTTTCCCTGTGTGCCAAGCAAACTCTTGTAATATTCTGCTTTTTAGATTGAACAATAAGGTTCTCCGGAAGGATTGAGTGTTTGTCCCATTCTTTGTTTCGCTTATGGTCGCATTGTATATTGTAACCTTACTTAAACTTATTATATAGTTACATAGCTCGTGTTCTGCAGTACTCTCCCGGATGCCGCACACAATGTCTGTACTGGTTACATTATTTACTTTAAGTATTTCTTTTAACATTGACGTTACTATAGTCCACACTGGTGTCGTTTTCTCACAATTTAGAATCATATGAGCAGCGTCTGCTTTCTCAGTTAAACAGTACACGCATCTGTCGTTATATCTTATGTTTGCACGATGTAAGAAAACGAAATCCGCCAATCGGTTTTTAGCAAATCGCCAAGGCATTTCGGCGATAGACCCTGATGTGCGCTTGTTAACAAAGGATTTTCAATGCGTCGTATTTGAATTCCAATAATTATTTAGAATATTACTTTCATCCGTGTTGAAGTGAATTGCAGTTAATTCTTGAAGGAGCTTTTTCTGAGACTGAGTGTTCAATACATACCACTTATTATTATACTTAAAGGTTAAGCAATTTTTCCCAGGAGGGTTATTTCTATCTAATTCTGGATACTGATTTATAAAAAACTCCTTAATTTTTCGGTAAAGCATTATTAATTGGCGTTTTAAAAACTCTGAAGATGTTTGTGATTGTGATATTAGAAGGCTTTTGTCTATCCACGCCCCATTTTTCCTAAAATCACGTAATACTGTAAATCCGATTTTCTCCCAAGCGTTAAAAAAATTGGTGGAGCTGTTTTTTTTATTAACGTTGACGTGATGGTTGGTATTGCTGCTATGTCTATGTTTTGTGTGGCTAGCTGTGCGTTTTGGATGATCTTTATCAAGTCTAGCATGAGTGTGGATAAGTTGTGTTGTTTCGGTATTCTGTCTTGTAAAAAAAACCATTGCCAAGTTAAGTCTAAGGAATCTGCGGTTGCTAGTTTGTGATAAATTAAACATTTCCATTTTTGTTTTTCGGTCTCCGAAAGAAGCTTGTTCGCTAACTATATTCGTAACATTTTTATTTTTGTTGGGATGTGTACTAGACCTATTCCACCTTGTCTGATTGGCAAACATAAATTCTGCTGTGATGTCCAATGCTTTCCTTTCCAGATGAAATTTACGATTTTTGCTTGTAGACTTTCTTGCTGCCGAGAACTAATTGATATACCATGGGATAAATGTAAAATTTTTGGTGTTACAAAATGGTTTATAACAGTTCGTCGACCTACAATAGATCATGATGGTGTTATTCGAGCCCACTTATTTAAAGACTCATCAATAGTACGGGGCAACGTGGAAAAGGCAAGATCGGTATCACTGTGTTCATCATTGCTGAAGGTAATTCCCAGGACCTTTACGTTTGATGACCATTTAATATTTATGGGATGTTCTGTTTCGTTTTTCCAGCTACCTGTCTAAAGACCTTTTGATTTTTCTAGATTTAATTTTGCACCGGATTCACTGGCATACGCGTGATAGCATTTGTCGAGGTTGTTGAAATCGTCTTTGTTGGTTATAAAAACTGACACATCATCCGCGTAAGCATTTACGGTAAAACGGGTAACCGGAGTAGTAGGTAGTGAAATACCACTGTATTCAACAGTTCGAGGATTAACTAAAAGAGTATGTTTGTCACAGCTAAAGCTAGATGGTATGTTAATTATGTTGGCTTCTTGTACTAAAAGGACATCGGGTGACTCAAAATTTAAGAAGGTTAATACTTCGTTCCATTTGTGTTCTGTTTTTAAGCTTTTGGCGTTGAGAGTGAAAATGGTTAATAAATTTTTTTCCATATTGATAAATATGTTTAGAAACTACTTAATATACTTTCAACTGAAGATGTTCTTTCCATTGATGAGCTTTTATAGGATTCGGGGGGTGTTGACAAATTATTCTCTTTGCAAAATCCTCTGTTTAATGTATTAACAAGCCGCTTACACCTTTCTTTCACTGCTCTTTGTGAAAAGACGGTTATTACTTTTTTAATGAGATCTATTAGGTTTTGAATGTTGTCGGTATAGTTCTTTGCTACTTGTAGACTGTTATTGCTTCCTTTGACCTTATTTAAAAAATCTGAGAATGTCAAGAAGTCTAAAACGTAGTTATTGTCCTCTGTCCATACATTTATTACTTCTTCATAATTTTCGTACGAAGTTGACTGATCCACTTTACGCTTTTTAGTTCTTGAAATACCACCAGCAAGGTTTTTGGGCTTAATAATTGTATTGTTCATTAGATCAGCCTCCTCCGTCGCCCCATCTTCTTCTGTGGCAACTGATTTATTGCTTTCAGTGTTAGGGAGCACATGGTTTGATTCGGTAACGGTTTCTATGGAACTACAGTTTGTGACACTATCTGTAGGGGGATGAGGTCTTTTATTTGCTTCATTTGTTGCTATTTCTACAATGCAATCCGAGTACAAAGAGTTTGTGCACTTAGAAGCAATGTGGCCAACATTATTGCACCTAAAACATTTGATTTTTTCATCTGAAATGAAAATCCGATATTCTTCTTCTTCAAATTCAATCACGATTGAAGGGGGGATGTTGGCTTCTTGTTCTGAATTGGTTGCAATAAACACTTGTCGTCTAAAGCTATATACATGTTGATATTCATCTAAGCCAATACCCGCCCTTATAAACGACAACGGAGACGCTAATTGTAGATTATTCCTTTTTAATTCGTTTTCAAGCACATAATGTGGAATACACGGTGAAACATTTGATAGCGTAATTCTTTTAGCCGGTAAAATAAGTTTCCTTGCTGGCACAAAAACGTCTCCAATGTTTATACCTCCCTCATTATCAATAAATTTATGAACAAAATCTTTATTAGAAAGATAAATACAGATTCTATTGTTGCCCATTCTAGATGCAAACAGTATATTTTTCGCTTTAACTACTTTTCCGGTTGCTAGTACATAATCTTTAACAGTCAGTCCTTTGATTGATGGATATATAATCGCTTGATCCTTTTTTGGAAATGATGATATTGATGCAACATTTGAAAAGGATTTTTTATTTGTGTTTACTGTAGATACCGTTGTTTGTTGTCTTATCTGGGATCCCCTGTGATCAGGAGTCTCAGTGACAGGTAAAGGTGGATTAAACATAATTTTATAATACAGTAAAATAAAGGAAATGATTTAAGTTAACATTTCTATGAAATATTAAAGGCGAAAAGGTCGCCGCGATATCAATGTACGTATATGTAAATAATGATTATAATGCAATATTACCTGTATTAAACTTATGATGTTATTTAAAACCCAGAAAAAACTATTCATTTAAACAAAATATGCGTGTGTGTGTGTGTGTGTGTGTGTGTGTGTGTAGGTGTGTGTGTGTGTGTGTGTGTGTGTGTGTGTGTGTGTGTGTGTAGGTGTGTGTGTGTGTGTGGTGTGTGTGTGTGTGTGTGTGTGTGGTGTGTGTGTAGGTGTGTGTGTGTGTAGGTGTGTGTGTGTGTGTGTGTAGTGTGTGTGTGTGGTGTGAGGTGTGTGTAGTGTGTGTGTGTGTGTAGGTGTGTGGTGTATGTGTGGTGTGTGTGTGTGTGTGTGTGTGTGTGTGTGTGTGTGTGTGTGTGTGTGTGTGTGAGTGTGTGTGTGGCGTGTGTAGCGTGTGGTGTGTGTGCGGTGTGCGCGTGTGTGTGTGTGTGTGCGTGTGTGTGTGCGTGCGTGCGTGCGTGTGTGTGCGTGTCATTTAATTCTTCTGGAGTCTCACCGTGTTTGTTAACGTTTCTTTTTCCACGCTTCGGTTCCATTTCTTAGAAAGCTTAGAAGTCAAAAACTGTGACAGGTAGTTAACCTGAACAGGGTATATTGATATGCCTAATATTAGTTTTCTGCGTCAGTAGGTTGAGATTTACGTGTGTGACAATGTGTAACAGGACCATGTCGCTCTAGTGAAGGATCATGTGCTTCATTATGAGTAAGTGGTGTCATTTGTGATGATTTATCAAAAGGAAAATATAATTTACCTTTATGGAGAGGACGCAATACAATCAATCAGGACATACAAGAATTTAAGAATAAAAAAATCTGAGGTTATATGCGATCTTATATTTTTTAAAAGATGTCGGGACAATATATTAATACCCAATGGATTTAAAATAAAACCGAGACCTGACATAAATGGTTCACAACAAATCTTAACAAAAAAGAGTCTATGTTTATTAAGAAGAGCGATAAAAACCAAAGGAGTAAACTAGATAAATTGAATAGAGAAATTTATTTTCTTTTCCAGGAACTTTCAACGAAAAAGATTTATAATATAATTTGGGATACAATTGATAGAATAATCGAAAGAGTTATTGATTCTGCATTATTTAATAAAACTCGAAAACAAATAAACAAGTTTGATTATTTGAATAAACGTTTTAGTACTTCCAGCCAATAAAGGTAATTCCACTGTAATTGTTAAGCGCACAGATTACCATCAACACATGCGTACACCTGAACATTTATAGAGCAGAACAGATCCAACTACTTACTTGAAAAAGAAGACTAAAGACATCAATTCATCATCAATTGATGGTAACATTAAAAAAACTATTATTCCAAGGGAAAAAAGCTCCAGAATACCAAAAATATACGACCTTCCTAAAGTACACAAACGAGCTGCTTGGACCTTAAGACCAATTGTAAGGGCATATAACTCACCTACACATGAGCTAGCTTGTTACTTAACCAGAATATTACAACTCATTTGTGAAAAAGCTAAATCTTATATAAAAAAATTCGTTTGACTTTTAACCAAGCTCAACTAAATAGTATTTTGTTCCCAAGGTGTTCTAGTTGGTTTTGATGTTACTTCTTTGTTTACTAAACTTCCGATTAATGATACTATTGAAATTCTCCAAAACAAACATATTGATATTACAAAACTTATAAGGCATTGCATAAACTCTACTTAATTTATGTACAATAATGAATTTATAAACAAATAAAAGGCCTGCCGATGGGTTCTCCACTTTCTCCTGCTAATATCTACATGGATGATTTTGAATCACGAGCAATCACCACTACTGACCTAAAACCAAAATGTTGGTATAGGTGTGTTGACGACATTTTTACTGTTTGGTAACACGATCTCAATACCATTGATCAATTTTTGACTCACATAAACAACACTCATCCCAACATAAATTTTACTGTAGAGAAAGAAACAAACCGTGCACTACCTTTTCAAGATTTACTCATAATAAGAAACTAAGGTAGTTTCGATCACACGGTTTATAGAAAAGATACCCACACTAATCGTTATCTTAATGCAAAATCTAATCACCATCCAATGCAACTCAACGCTGTAGTTGAAACACTATGTATAAGATCACTTCGATTAACAGACGAAAAACATCGACCGGGAGAATTACAAAACCTTGTTTTAATTTTACTAAAAAATGGTTATAGTTCAACTCAAATTAATAAAATATTAAAGAAGTAACAAACACAACATACAGTTCACATTAGTCAAACTGGAAGCCATAATAGAAAACTACTCATGTTACCTTACATAAAAGGTGTCACACCCAGAATTGCAAGAAAATTTGCAAAAAATGAGTTCAAAGTCGTTTTCAAGCCAAGGACCGTTTCCCAATTACTAATACGAAAGATGAAGTTCTTGGCGAAAATCAAGGTGTTTATGAAATAAAATGTAATGGATGTTTTAAATCTTACATTGGACAAACAAATAGAAGAATTTTTGTACGAGCACACGAACATAAACTATCGATTAGACAAAAAGTTCTATCATCTTTAGCAAGGCATACTATAGAAACTGGACATAAAATTAACCACTTATATGGAAACCTCTTATATGAAGCACAACATCAGCTCTTTTTGATAAATCATCACAAATGACACCAATTACTCATAATGAAGCACATTATTCTTCACTAGAGCGACAAGGTCCTGTTACACGTAGTCACACACGTAAATCTCAACCTACTGATACAGAACACTAATATTATGTATATCAATATACCCTGTTCACGACAACTACACGTCACAGTTTTTGACTTTATAATATATTAAGGAAGTAATCTAAAAATAATAGTAACAAATTTTTACCAAAGAAGAAGTAGCAACATGTCGACGTTAGTATCCATACCACTTTAATAAAATATTTTTTTTAAAACATCATAAAAAATTACAAAAATTATACCAAACTAACAAACCTTTAAACGCTTCTATATGTCATCTTTCATCCCTACTACACTTCTGCTTTATATAAGGGTAATATAAAGGTAGGAAATCAAACAACGAAAAAAATTTGAAATATTTTCCACCATCAAAAATGAATAATTATCTTAATCACATCTTTAACATTCACACATATTCAATGAGGGTCCCAGATAGTTCAAAGAATGGCAATGCATAGAATGTCTATTCGTAGAAAGACAAACCAGTAGAAAATGCAAAGCATATAATATTTATTTCATAGAAAGTATAATTCATAGAATATGTAATACACATAAAAGACGATTCAAAGAATGCGTAAATTATAGAACACTAAATTCATAGATTATTATTAATTTGGCATATGAATAGGAATATGAATTTGAGATTTTATTTTTTATAAAATACATACACACATCGTGATAATTATAATTTTTCTGCATCAGTATCTAATATAATTAGCGCACCTTCCCAGAAACTCGTTTGGTTCTGTGATATCATAGTAGCCGAAGTAGCCGTTGGTTGGCTTGTTGATATTCTAGGCGCCGATATAGCGGCACTTGTTCCCCCGCATCCAATTTAACGGCTACAGCATTAGCCCGAAGGTCTTCTTGAAGATATTCTTCCAAAAATTTAAAAAAATTTGGATGCGGTAAGAAGGTCTTCTGTAGCTGACTGTGCCAAGATTCTACGCTACAAGTGGTACGAGGAAGGCCGAGCTCTGTAATTTCTTTGCAATTCCATATCTCTGGTCCAAATAGCGGCGTACGACGCGGACGGCCAACCCATGTATTTTCGAAATACTCAACAAATTGTTGGTGTTCTTCTGTATCACCAAAATTCAACAAGAAGTCGTCCGCTAGGGATTGAAAACGTTCACGAATATCGCCAATATTGCAAAACGCCAATGCAGAAAATTTCTTTACAGCAATTTCGTAATTAACATCCTCGACATACCTTGCTTGCATACCGTAGCGCTGAACGGTTCGCCAATGTACTTGGCAAAGATGAAACCAGCAACCATGAATATGAGCCGTATGCATTTTGAAGTGTTCTGCACTCTTTTCAAAATCTATTATAATAGTTTGAGGTCGATAGTGTCTTTGTTCCACCTCATTCATTCGGTCGATGCCGTCAATAACAAGTTGAATAAGTTTATCGTACGTTGACCTGCACTTGTTTGGTAACAAACATACCAAGAACGGTATAACACGATTTTAATAGAGACTATGCACTGAATAAATTTGGTAGAAAACATCTGGTGATATACGAAAGGTCCCATCACATAACCAAGTAGAGCACCGGCTTAAACGTCTAAGGTTTGTTTGAGATCCAAGTATTACGATGCGGTCGGGATCATCAGCACCAGTGTCAGTAAAAACAATATCTTCTTGTAGCGTGGTTCTACTTCGGCGTAGTTCATCTGGGAAATATATCTCAGCAAGTGAATGCGGAATATCCTCATTAACTATTTCGTGTTTACGCTTCCGGCGGACTGCTTGCTCTAGCGATGCCAATTTTGGAAGGCTTACAATTGCTGCGTCACTAACCCCTGCAAAACACTCGTTAATAATGGTCCGAGGGGCATTTCTATTTCGCAAGTCTGCAGCAGCCTCTTGGATTTTGCTTCGTATTTGCTTTGCCTGAATTGTTACGGCAGAAGGCGCGTGCCCATGATGACATTTTATAACTGTGAGTGCGTTGTTTCCATCGGTAATGGCACGTCCAACACATTTTACTGTTGTATAGTAACTTTCACAAATCCAATAACGACGTCCTTTGGCTGGATCTTTGTTTAAATTGTAAATGAACCCTTCATAAACCATTTTCTGTTTTTGCCGCTCGCTTGTAAAAAATGTAGCCATCGTGGACGTAGTTTATTGCTCAACAAATACGATAGAACTGTAATTTCCGAAAAAAAAGCGGCTTTATATAGAGGGTGATCATTGTACTTTCACCATATCTTTGTAATCATTTTTGGACAAAATTCCTAAGACTTACAAATTGATATCTAATTATACCTAATGGACATTACTTTGATAAATTTCTTAGTATTCATATTAACAATCATGTAATGAGGGTGTAATTATGTTTGGACCTATTAAATTTGATTACCAAATGGTATTTATTAACAATTAAATCAATACACTTTCAAGTATTTGTCAAAAATCATTAATTTATCATTTATTTAATTTCATTTAATTTCTCATATTAACAATCATGTAATGAGGGTGTAATTATGTTTGGACCTATTAAAAATTGATTACCAAATGGTATTTATTAACAATTAAATCAATACACTTTCAAGTATTTGTCAAAAATCATTAATTTCTATATTTATCAAATAGTATTTCAAACTTAGGTGTCGTACAATAATGCTTTATTTAAATGTATCGTCTCTATGGATTGTACTACACACATAAAAAGTTCGTTGAATTTGCGAGTCGATGGATAAGCCATTCTACGAGTCGAATACTCTATGATTAGGCCATTCTAGGAATCAATCATTCTATGAATCAGATGGTATATGAACGCCACATTCTACTAATTATCGTTATATGAATTGCCTTTCTATGAATTCGAGTTTCTATGGATTATCTGGACCCGATTCAATGAATAGTACAATTGTCATAATATTTGGGAATTTAAATAATCAACCTAAGGATATTAAGGAAAAAGATCAGATAAAATATATTTCTAATAAATAGGACAAAATATCATCAGGATGTGTTATCGAAACTAAATTGTATGCTGTTAGTAACATGTTTGGACTCTATAACAATAAAGGCAATCAAAATGCTTACCTAAAATACAAGATGTACATCAAGTTAATTCAACGTAATGTTTCACAACCTGAATAGTATACTATTAAATATACAGTGCCTCAAGGGTTATTTTATTAACTGAAATTGAAAATTCTTTAGAATAACCTAAAATATTAACACTATTCACTTCGTCACGGTTACAACAAAGAATGCATATGCGCATGCGCCACCTTCGGTCGGTAATGTCAATCACTATAACTCATTATGTAAATCTACTTGAATTTACATTTACAAGAATTGGATTTCCAAAAAAATGCATAAATCATGATTTATTTATAGTAATTTTAATAAATTAATTCATTAATTAAATATCTTAATAATTAATTTAAATAAACAATTTAAGATTGTCACAAATGAGGGACAAAATCTATGTCTAATTCTTTGAATATCACTTTCTATTATTAGGTTTTATCTAATAAATATTTGGGAATTTAAATAATCAACCTAAAGATATTAAGGAAAAAGATCAGATACAATATATTTCTAATAAATAGGACAAAATAT
The DNA here is from genome assembly GCA_036346205.1 of Vesta saturnalis. Taxonomy (NCBI): domain Eukaryota; kingdom Metazoa; phylum Arthropoda; class Insecta; order Coleoptera; family Lampyridae; genus Vesta; species Vesta saturnalis. Next base: position 3,801,632 of record JARFJB010000793.1, read on the forward strand.
CATCAGGATGTGTTATCGAAACTAAATTGTATGCTGTTAGTAACATGTTTGGACTCTATAACATTAAAACGCTTACCTAAAATACAAGATGTACATCAAGTTAATTCAGCGTAATGTTTCACAACCTGAATAGTATACTATTAAACATACAGTGCCTCAATGGTTATTTTATTACCTGAAATTGAAAATTCTTTAGAATAACCTAAAATATTAACACTATTCACTTCGTCACGGTTACAACAAAGAATGCATATGCGCATGTGTCACTTTCGGTCGGTAATGTCAATCACTATAACTCATTATGTAAATCTACTTGAATTTACAATTACAAGAATTGGATTTACAAATAAATGCGTATATCATAATTTTTTATAGTAATTTTAATAAATTAATTCATTAATTAAATACATATCTTAATAATTAATTTAAATAAACAATCTAAGATTGTTACAAGTGAGGGACAAAATCTATGTCTAATTCTTTGAATATCACTTTCTATTATTAGGTTTTATTTAATAAATATGACAAAATATTGTGGGCTGTTAGTAATATATCTAGACTACTGTAACAATAAAGGGAATAACAATGCTTACCCAGTATAGGTACAAGATGCACCACTTTAGGTCGCTAATATCAATCACTGTAATTTATTCTGTAAATGTATTTTAAATTAAATTCACACAAATTGAATTTACCAAAAAAAAAGTTTGTTATGATTTTTATAGTAGTTTGTTGCAAATTAAGCAAAATTTTGTTAACTATGAATGATGTCATTTTTTTTAAATCTAAAGTCCATCTGCAACTTTTCTAATGTAGTAAAAAGCATTGCATGAAGGTATAGTTTTTCACACTTTGTATACAACTGTTTTTAAAATGTTAAAATAGGTGAAATTTGCTGATCAAAAGCCATAACAATTTTAACCATTTTTAAGATAACTTATAATGTACTTATTAATTTTGTAATATGACAAAATACAATTAAACTGCGGTGAATTATTAGGTGATATGTTTATGACAGCATGTAGATCAAAATTTCTTTCTATGGTATAACTAATTTCATTTTTGTTACACTTGGTTACGCTAATAAAATAGAATAAGTTTATTTAAAAAATGTATACAAAATATCAGTCCAATCAAGTTCAAAGGCTTATTTAGTACCGGTAAATGTGTTTACTAAATAACTAAAAATTTTTTTTAACTTAATCCATTTTCTTTACATACGATGATTATAATTCATCTGACTCTAGTATACATAATAAGATTAATTCTAAACAATAAACACATAAGCAACAATTAAATAGAAAACAAAGTTGAAGAAGTAATCTTAGTCTGCTATCTTAGAATCGACATTTTAATTCATCCGCGTATGATGCGTTCAGCCAGGGCCCGCTCCAAGACCGGACAATCCGGACATTTGTCCGGGGCGGCAAATCTTAGGGGCGACATTTTTACTCTCAGAATGTGAGAAAATATTAATAATAATAGCATGTCGCCTTTCATTTGTAAAAACATTTCTTATCACTGTTTTTACAAGAAAGTTAAAATACTTGTTTTTCATCTATAGGTATACAGTCAAAGCTGCTTATAGCGAACCCGCTTATAACGAACTTCCGGGTATAACGTACTAGTTTTAAAAGTCCCGTCACACTATCCATAAGATCCCTTATAAATATTGTTTGTTATAATAAACCCGTAAACAACGAACTTTCGGATATAACGTTCGAAAAAATTGTTTCCGTCCGTTAAATTTTACACAAAAGTAAGCAAGTATTCTGCCAGTAAAATAAATAACAGGTACGTAGATTATTTGATGTTCAAAGATACGGTTTCTGTAATTCTTTTCTTAGAAATGCCTGCCTAAATACTTTCCTAATTGGTGTTTAAATCTTTAACTCTAAAGGGTAATTATGTATTTTAACAATACTGTACACGCTGACCTTGCAGGGTTTTTCCTAATCAACTTGTCAATTAAATTAATCAATTAACAGACTAGTTAAACAATAAGTGGCCTAATATCAAGGGTAATTTTAGTGATAATGGCGACGAAACTGGGCTATTGTTTTAAATTAAAGAACCCAGATAAAACACTAAAATTTAAAGGTGAAAAATGTGTAGGCGGCAAATTATCAAAAGAGCGGGTAACAGTTTTTGTGTGTGCTAATTTAACCGGGACAGAAAAACGAAAGCAAATCACTCAAGCCACGGTATTTCAAAAATATAAATCGGAAATTGTGTGGATAAACTGTTTTGGTCTACGAAATATAATAAACAATCGAAAATTACAGACTTTTTTAACAGAAACTAACTCATAAATGTGTTAATATTGTATAATATAGTGATTTATTAACGTATCGTAAAAATTAAATATGTATGTAACTTTTTTCTTTTATCATTTATTACGAACTTCCGATATAACAAACTTATTTTTCAAGTCCCTTGTGGTTCGTTATAACCGGATTCTACTGTAGTTGTAAAGAAAATAGGTATAATTACGAAAAAATAATTAATTATTCAATAATAATTATTAAATAAGGAACACGGGTGTTACTTGTATACACTACCTAATATAACCGCGCATCGCATATATACCATATAAATCAGCAAGCAGGGCGCCGCATGAACTTGTCTGAATTAGGAATAGATAAGAAATGACATGTTTATTGTCTTCAATTATAAAAGGGCTGTCTTATTACAGCATAGCATTATTTTTCCTCATTCGTCGGTGGTGATAACAAGTGCAACTCTCAATTGTATATACTGTTCTGGTTCAATAATCAGTGTGATTTGTAATTTTTTAAGGTAAGTTAACCGTTAACTTAGTGAATCTACGAAATTAGGGTATTTTGATCAGTAAAAGGCAAACATTATTAAAAAATAAATATAGTTTAAAAAAACTAAAAAACACGCTATAATGATCAATCGAACTAAAAACGAAAATAATTTTAATATAGGCAGAAAATATAAATAAACGAAAAAGATTAGTATTATTGTAAAAAAAGCGTGGGGTGCTCGATGAATGAAAAATATGGCACAAAGCACCTCACGCTTTTTTCACAATAATACTAATCTTTTTCGTTTATTTATATTTTCTGCCTATATTAAGAATTATTTTTCGTTTTTTAGTTCGATTGATCATTAAAGCGTGTTTTTTAGTTTTTTTAAACTATATTTATTTACATTGAGCTGTAGAATGGGTAAGATCGAAACAGTTATTACATAGCTTCAAATAATTGACTTGTTCTACTTGAAATATCTAATGCCTTGAATTCGTCATAATCAAAAATGACATTTTTGATGTTTTCCTTGCAAAAATAACATGATAGTTTATTTGGATCTAAAATTGGAAAGGACTTACTCGGTCTGGAGGATAGGCATTGGATCCCAAATGCGCCGTATCTTGTATGGTATGCATCGCCGACCGCGCGCATGCTTGTTCAAAGAAGTCGGTTACAAACAGACAGACAAGCAAACGAACACATTGGTGAAGCTAATATAAGCGTGTTAAAAACAAACTTTCATTTAAATTTCATAATCCTTTTCAAGGTAGGTATTTGAAGAAGCTCCTTCTCAGATGAAAATTAAATTTTGAAAACGATTTTTGAACAAAACAGATAAATTAATTAAAAAATTAAAAGACTTGTTTTGATAATTTTAAAAGGACTGAAATTTGTTTATGTTTCGTTAAAAAATCGTCTTTGAATTTCAATTTTCATCTGCGAAGGAGCTTGTTGAAATACCTTAAAAAAGGTTATGTTAAATAATTCCTGCCTTTTACTGACCACTAGACCCTTGTTCTTTTTTTTATTATCAACTACTGGATGCGATCCCTTTTAAGTAAAGCTACGAATATTTTTATTTAGTTTTATAAATAAAATTTTCTTAAAATTAGCAAAAATTTGTTAGATATTTTATAAAATTAAAATAAAATATTTATTTAAACATTGAGCATTCTAGAATAAATCTATGCATGATCTGACTAAATTGGACAAGAAAAATTGCCCTATTTTAAACCATTTTAGATTTTGAAGCAAAATTGTGTAAAATGTCAGGTGTTTATAAATATAAAAAACATAGATCTTAAATGAGCATAAAAAAGTGCAGTACTTGTCTAATTTAACTAAGTCTATTGTAAGACAATTTCCTTATAATTTGCCTTGTTTTATTTCAGATATTTTGTTTATCCTCCAGAAAGTCCGAGGGACGCATAAAACTATCTGGCTGCGAATATAAAAAACGAAGGGTGGAAAAGAAAATGCAAAGACAAGCTGGCATTTTACTAAATTATTTACAGCGTACGCCGGGCAGTACCAAAACAAATGACGAACCAAATTGTTCAAAGACAGCATTGAAAGACACTGACAACAGTGACAACAGAGAAAAATGAGGATCAACAAATGAACGATATACCTGAACTAATACTTGCAACTGACAGTGGTAGCGCTCCGTCGCCAAATGAGAGCACTATTGATACCAACGTGGCACCTACAGAAAGTGCTCAACAACTTTTAAGTACAGATCCAGCACTCTGGCCAATCATACTACCAGACGCCGAAATAATCTTTTTGGTAAGGCAAGGTCCACCTAAACCATTGTACAATTATAGATTTCCATACGATGAGATTGGTAGAAAATTTAGCCCTAATTATTATAAAAGAATTTTAAGTAATGGAGAGCAAATTTTAAGAGACTAGCTAGTGTACTCTGTCTCAAAAAATTGCGTATATTGCTTTTGCTGCAAAATTTTTGGCTGTGTACTTAGTTCCCTTTCAAAGGAGGGGTTTAAAATTTGGAAGCATCTGAATCAAACTCTAAAAGACCAGGAAATTTCTAAAAATCATATTCAGTCCCAAAAATCTTTTCTAGAACTGAACCTAAGATTAAAAAACTATAGATGCGGATTCCTAAAGACTTGTTAACGCTGAAATAAACCATTGGCAAGAAGTGCTTTTAAGAATCGTAGCAATCACTAAAATGCTTGGTAAAAGTTGTCTGGCTTTCCAAGGTACAAGCGACAAACTGAGCATAATAACGATAACTTCTTAAAAATAATTGAGCTGCTATCTAAATTTGATCCCGTCATGGAATAACACGTACGTAGGGTGCTTAAAAAAGAAGAAACGAAAGCTCACTATCTTGGGAAAAATATTAAAACGAGATAATAGACCTGTTGCATCAAAGTGTGAAATCTTATATTATTAATGAAACAAAAAAGCTAAATATTATTCGATAATTTTAGATTGCACTCCTGATATTTCTAAGGTGGAGCAAATGACTCTTGTAATCAGGTATGTTTCAATCAATAAAACTGATTCCAATCAGGATGAGGTTGAAATTAAAATTAAGGAATGCTTTTTGGGTTTTCTTCCAGTTGAAAGGTCTACAGGGAAGCAAATGTTTGAAATTATAATTGCAGAACTTAATAATTTGGGTTTAAATTTACAGGATATGAGAGGACAGAGATATGACAACGGGTCTAATATGCGGGGCGATAAATGAGGAGTGCAATCTAGGATTAAGAACCTAAATCCGCGAGCTTTCTACGTTCCATGTAGTAGTCACTCTCTTAATCTAGTAGTTAACGATATGGTAAAAGCAACTTTGGAAGGCGCTAATTTCTTTAATATGATTCAAAAAATATATGTCTTTTTTTCAGCATCTCCTTTTCGCTGGGCAATTCTTCTAAAACATGTCCAGGGTTTGACTTTAAAACCATTAAGTGATACTAGATGAGAGAGTAGGATAGAGGCTTTAAAGCCTTTAAGATTTTATATCGGAGGCGTATACGACGCCTTGCTAAGCATTTAAGAGAATGAAGAAATTGATAATTTAATAAGGGACGAAGCCTCGCGTTTATTAAGTTGTATTAAACAATTTAAATTTTTGTGATCAATAGTTCTTTGGTATAAAATTCTAAACTGTATTAATCCAATAAGCAAATTGTTGCAGACAAAAGATTATGATCTAGCATCTGCACTCGATCTTTTGCAAAATTGGAAAAAGTTTTTTCAGGATTTTCGATCGGATAAATCTTTTAATGAAACTATTGTTGATCCGAGAGAACTGGCTGACGAAATTGACGTTGAAGCCAATTTTGAATAAACAATACCACGACACCGCGTAAGAAGAAAAAAAAGGAATTTCTCATACGAAACTCGAGATGAACCGATCGAGAATCCTAAAGAAAATTATAAGGTAGATTTTTTTATTTTACAATTGACCAGGCACTAAATCCAATAGATACTAGATTTAAAGAACCTAGTCATCATAGTAATTATTTTCAATTTTTATATAATATATATGATTTAAAGGGCATGTCTAAAGAAAATCTTTTAAAACATTGCAACGATCTAGAAAGTATTTTAACTCACGGTGATTGATATTAATGGGGTAGAATTAGCAGAAGAAATTTGTGCAGTATCTGGGCTTATGGGCAAAAAAGGAAGCCTAAGCACTGTTCTAAAATTAATAACAATGTTGAATTGTGCCCCAAACCTAAGTGTTTCCTTAAGAGTATTGCTGTGTATGCGAATAACTGTTGCAAGTGGAGAAAGAAGTTTTTCCAAATTAAAATTGATTAAGAATTTTTTACGTTCAACTACAATGCAAACTCGTCTTAATGGGTTGGCCATTTTAGCGATTGAGCATGAAATTGCTGATCAAGTTAACTTAAAAGATCTAATAAAAACGTTTGCGGAAATCAAAGTTAGAAAGAAAAATTTCTTTTAGGTTACTTTATTTTATAGTTATATTTTTATAGAATCTAAAATTTCTCTGTTTGGTTATGCAATATTTTTTGTACTTTCTTAATAGAATATAAGTATAGCAATAAAAATGCACCTTATATGTATCAGTACTTTTAAGTTTTACCCTGTTTAAATGTTTATTTTGTAATGTATTACATATATTTTTTTTAATAAATGATTTTAACACAATTTTTATTTTATTTAAAAAAAACTGACGGCAAATTATGTTTGTCCGGGGTGACATGAAGGCTAGAGCGGGCCCTGGTACAGCCCTGTAGCCAGGTTTTGATTTCAGAGGGGTCAATTGAAGTTTAAGGGGGGGGGCAAACGTATTTTGATTTATGTAATCACTAAAAAATGGAAAAAAAAAACTTTATTGCAGAAATAAAATAGTTAAAATAAAACTATCATCTAAGTATAAACTTAAACATTTGTTTTTAAAATAATTAAAGTTTCCTGTTTTTTCTATTATTAAATTTGTGCAAGACCACGTCAAAGTTTACTGCATTTGTTTGTTTACTCTCAAAAGCTAAATATGCAAGATTTGCTATTCTCTGATGTGTCATTGATTACCTTTGTGGTCTAATGTGGCAAAAGACTCATTGACAGCTGTGCTACAGCCAAATGTAGAAACAGTTGCATAGCATTGGTACGTGGCCTTAATGGCTTCACGTTGATTGTAAAGTACTGTAAGTATATCCTGTTTTTATTTATTTTTCAAATATTTTTTTACGACTGTGAGTTCTTTTTTAATCTTTAAACGGTAGACCTAAAAACACCTAATTTAGAAAAAAATTTTTTACCGCGAAAAGCTTTAACTGTGAGCAGTGACTCACCTAAAGTAGACAGACACTGGAGTTTCTAAAAATTACCTTCTTAATAGTATGTTTTTGTGATTTTATGTGCATATGTTATTATTATTCACAACTTACGCGTAAATTGCGGACCCTCTATAATTTTAGTGAAAACCGTAATAATGTCATTGCTCCATATCTCGGTGTAGCAAATGAAGTTTCTGAAGAAGCAGTTAGGCGCATTTCGAAATGGTGTCAACATGGCCACTTATCTTTAAATTCAAATAAAACTGAGAAATTAATCTTTTCACTAAAAAAATTACCAAATGAAGTCGTTACCACGAGCAGTATTAAATTCTTGGAGTGCGTGCTGGACGTAACTCTCAACTTTAATTCGCATTACAACTACGTATCTTGCAAAGTAAGTAAGGCAACCTACTTACTGAGCAAGTTATCTCGTAGTACTTGGCTAAAGGTTACCAAAAATTCCTATTTTTCCTTGATTCACAGTGTTACTGGTTATGCTGTATTAGCCTGGGGGCGTAATCCTTGTTGGAAAAATATATTGAAACTCCAAAGAAGTGCTATAAGAATAATTGCTAATGTTGGATATCGCGCGAGTGCAAAGATTTATTCAAAAACCTTAAAATATTAACAGTAGAAGGGCGACACTTGAGGCCAACGACGCCCGTCATCGCGACGCCCGAGATTCGTGCAATCACCGAGGGGCGTCGGCACTCACACGTGGCCGTTCCCATTTCCCACACCCATGGTTTCTTTTCGGGTCATTTTTTCAACCCCATGTCGGAATATTTCCACCCCCTTGAAGACATTTTTTATCCCTAATTAGAGACCTTTTGGGTGGGGTCGACTTCTTTTCGGGGGCGATTTTCAACCCCTTGACGGAATTTTTAACCCCTTAACGGCATTTTCACCCCTAATTAGGGTTCTTTTGGCAGTCCAACCCCTGAAGGATAGAAAATTCGCGATCATGTAGTGGAACGGCTGCTTTTAGGGGGCCTTTTTCAACCCCCGACCATCAGTATGGGTTCAGACAGAGTCGTTCAATGGGTGATCTTCTTTCATATGTCACCCAACTTTGAAATAACACATTAGAGAGGTCCGGTGAAACAGTCATAGTAGCTTTATATATTTCAAAGGCTTTTGGCCAAGTTTGGCACAAATGTCTACTTGCCAAGTTCACTTCCTTCGGCTTATCCGATACGCTCATCAATTGGATATCCAGCTTTCTTGACAAAAGATGTATACGCGTTGTCGTCGATGGGTTCTTTTCTAAAGAAACTACTATTAACGCGGGAGTAACCCAAGGATCAGTGATAGCTCCCACACTTTTCCTGCTATACATAAATGACCTCATTTCCTCAACAACTAACCCGATCCATTGCTTTTCAGACGACAGCACTCTACATTGTAGTTTTTCTCAGTATTCCCACAACAATAAGTCTAGTTACGACGTTAAGGTGAATATGGCAGCCTCAATCATCAGTGATTTAGAACGTGTCCTTGAATGGGGAAGGAATAATCTACTCACGTTCAACGCCGACAAAACGCAGTGTTGCCTTGTGTCCGCCAAGAAAGACCGATCATTTCTTGCTGTAAATATGAATGGCTTAGAACTCTTGTTTTCAAACTCTATTTCTATGTTAGGGATGTCCGTATCCTCGAACCTTTCATTTGTTGACCACCTTTTGTCGGCCAGCAAAACAGCTCCCGTAAACTGGGCTTTCTATACAGATCTAAACAGTACTTCACATCGCAAAAACTCCTTTTACTGTATAAGGCTCCAATTCGACCTCATCTGGAATACAATTCCCACCTCTGGGTTAGTGCTCCCCGATACGCCCTGAATATAGTAAACCGCATCCAAAAAGGATCTATAAGGCTTATAAATGACCCGTCTCTGCCTTCTGACCTACAGCCTCTTAAGCATAGAAGAATAGTTTCGGTTATTTCCTTGTTCTATCGCTATTACCATGGCAAGTGTGCCTCCGAAATAGACTCCTTAATATCTTCGCAGGCCATCTTCGCTAGGAACACTCGGTTCGCCCATTCACACCACAATTACGCACTCAACGGGCTCAATCTACATTTTTCCACACGGCGACCAAATTGTGGAATGCACTACCCAGTCCCTGTTTTCCTCCAAACTTTGACTTAAGTCAATTTAATGTAGCCATTAATAAACATTTCGCGGCAGCCTAATAATATCCCTAAACCCTACCAGTGTTCCTGAGCGCTTTAGCACGTTAGGCCAATCTTAGCCTATTCGGGAATACTATAAGTAAAGAAAAATAATCAAAGCAACTAGCCATAGCAGTCAAATCAATCAATCTTGATCAAATCAAACAAGAAGCTGTGATAGCAATTCTTCATAGCCGTCAGGTAACGATGCTCCCTCTGTATATACCTAGCTCCTATAAGCGACCGTTTTCTTTGAAGATAACGCTAAGCGACACTCAGAGCTGATACTCTCCCTAAACGTGAGGGCACAGGCGGGGGAAACAGTCGATCATTCGAAAATCAATCTCAATCAATCAAATCATAACTTACAGGTTGCAAAAATCAACTTACAATTCAAAAATACACGTTTCGCGTAACTTACAGCTTGTTAAAATCAATCATAATTAAAAAATACATGAGAGCCTTCGGCATTACTGTCAATATACGAACACCAAATTAGCATGTAACACTATTGTCGCGTTTGGGGGTGGGGAGGAGAGAGAGAGAGTGATGAGAGACCTGAAAAGCGAGATAGTGAGAGACGAGAGATACGAGAGAGATGTGAGAAACGAGGGAGACGGGAGAGAGGAGAGAAACAATAGAAACGAGGGATACGGGAGAAGAGCAAACTGTCGCGTTTATTTAAAAGCTTTATAATTAAATATGTAAATACTTATCGAAATAAATTCAAGTTGTTCAACTTAATATTAAACACATTTACATAGAAATAACCAATAACCATTTCTTTACTTAGAAATTAACATATAACTACTTAATGTCATACAACTTAGCGCGAAATTTTGAATGTTCTAAGGCCCCCCTTACACATGCTCGTGTTATATCGTCATCTAGATTTAAATCGACACAATCTATTGCAGACCGACGTCCGATTAGTCTGTTACCAGTATGTTCTAAAATTATATAAAAAATGCTATACACTCAGATTTTGAGCTACAACTACAGAAAAGTACTAGTTATTACTGGACTGCCAGTCCGGTTTTAGTCGAAACTACAGCTATGTAATGTTATTGTTCAATATTACAGATGATATAATAAGATCTATCGATAGCGTCAAACTTACCATTCTTATACTTTTAGACTTCTGGAAGGCTTTCGATACTATTAGCCATAAGTTACTACTCGCAATTCTGGAAGCTTAAGGATTTAGTCCAAATACCTTAAAATGAATGAAATCTTATTTATACAGCAGAACACAGAAGGTAACAATTTCTAAAAGCATTCTATCCAGTGATAAACTTGTTTGTAAGGGTGGCCCTCCGAGATCTATTTGAAGTCCATTTTTATTTTAGCTGTATACGTCATATTTTCCAGATTGTATTAAATACTGTTCCATACAGATGTATACAGGTAATATACAACTGTATTATTGTTTGAATCGCTCATATAAACTAGCTTATCACATATTTCTGATGATCTAAATGCAATATACAAAATTTACTGCATCAACTTGTTGAAAATGCAGGTCTGTATTCAACAATTTCGTGATGATGGTCCTTAAAAGATTCAAAACGCGATCATACTATCAAATGTGCTACATCGCTGAATCTCTAATAAAAAAACCTTTCAAAATCATTTTCAAAATATCAGGTTCGGATTAAAAAAAATAAGTTGATGACGGCTACAAAAATAGGAAATGTCCGGTTGAAAAAACTATGCCATGTAAAGCCCGTAACAAGTTGCCGTGAAGAAGTGTTTGTATTTTTGCTCTAGCATTTATAATAACGCCAGAAAAAAATAATATAGAAACTTCAAAAATTCAAATTTTTTCAAATAACAAAAAATCACACCATCGATTTTATTTTTATTTTATTGGTCCCTTAATTACACAACTTTTTTCCCATTTAACTAGAGTGGTATATATACCATTTCAGAGATCCCTATAGTGAGAATCCTTATCTTGGACACTATATATATATATATATATATATATATATATATATATATATATATATATATATATATATATATATGTAAATAAGGATAGTTTTGTATAGATAAATGTTTTCGTTATTTAAAATTGGAGTAATGTAGTTAAAGCAAGTTGAGATTACATCATTTAAAATAAAATTTAAGAACGTATTCAAATGATGTCATTGTAAGGTACATCTTTTGCATAAGTTAAAGTTAGCCTCCAGTTCGGCACCATTGCTGTTGATAAGGGTTTGGTTTTAAACGAAGAATTTGACTTTAAATACATGGCTAGTTTGCTAACAAACTTCCAGTTTACCATATATCAAATTACTTAGAAAAGGTTTCGAGAAGAAGTAGGCTCTGCTGACGATTTTCGACTTTCGTCATTCTCTGGAGAAATCTTTGCTTTTTGGCGGAAAAACACAACGTTTGTTCCAAAGTTTCTATCGTAAAGTTCACAGTGCGCTATTAAACAAGTAACCTGCCGTAAATAAAATAAAGTTTTTCGTAATTTAAGAATATTAAGAATTATCCAGAACTTGTACATTATTAAAGTAAAGACAATCAGTAACGCGCAGTAAATAAACCAGCTTTTGTGTATAGTTAACTAGTATAAAGTAAGGTGAATTGAATGAACTTCGTGTTAAGATCATTATTCGAGTACACACGCTCGATTAAAATTTCATCAGAACGCGAGTTGAAAGAGAGGTCGATATTAGCAGGTACATTACGGATGTCTGTAACAAAAGGGCATCTCCGTTTAAGATAACATTTCTGTTTTTATTGTGGTGGATGACGAATGCTAATAAATTTATGGTCTGTCATTGGTATTTTTGTTGTGTTTGTTTTTTTAAGATTAACTTTTCTTTATTTTTGCCGTTTAAATTTCAATATAGACGTATCCATCCGTATTTTCATTATCTAAATTTATTTGAAGGTGTAATAACCATTTGTTCTTTTAGACATTTAAATCAGTTTTTCAGTAAATTTTAAGAGGTCATCGTGGGCTAGCCCGCTTCACCGGTAAGAGATAACCTATGTGATAAGAGCATAGTCTCTGTGCTGACTTCGATGGTTCTGATTTGTTTTTTTATTTTTATCCATATTACATATATTTATGTTATTGGACTTGTTTTTTATAATGTGAACCTATTATTACATAGCATCTGACGACACGTATACTTATTGTTTAATTTTATTGAATTTGCTCACTGAAGTAACGTTAATACATTGGGTTTAGTTTAAACAAAACAATTACGGCCGAAAGCTTTTCACGTGATTATTAAACTATAAAGTACATTTCGAGGCCGATGAATTATTGCATTTTCTTTTCTTTTATGATTTGAGCATAATTAATTACAGTGTGAGGAATTGAATTTCAAGCGATTATGTAAAGAATTAAAGCGTTTTTTGTTGTTGGAGTGACCATTAATGCGCCGTCAAGGGTTGAAAATGGCAATTACAAAAATGGCCGATAAAACCGATACTATTTCAGGAGTCAAGGTTTCCTGCCAAGGATGGAAGACACGCAAACAAGTTCTGGCGTCCGATACCTGTCTTATAAGAAAGTATGAAGGTTCCGTTAGGAGAATACTATTTTAAATTTCCCGCCATGTCCGGCAAAATGGCCGACAAGACAAAATGGCCGCCACCAATCAGAGACAGGGAGGCATATCTGAGCGGAGTCTATGTACCAATCAGAAACCAGGGGGCGTGGCCTACCCTCAGGCCCTCCAATCAGAACGCTGTATGCGCACGCAAGGACAATGCGGCTGCCTACTTTCCAGGGTCTGGGCTGCCAAAATGACTCTTGTTACAGCCAAAATTGCCATAATTAGGGGTGAAAATATCATCAAGAGGTTGAAAATGCCATCAAGGGATTGAAGATGGCGCCGGAAAAGTTGTCAAAAAAGGGGTGGGAAATGGGTGAGGCCACGTGCGCGCGCGCGCGGTCAATCAGATAGAAGTGGACGTGACCTGTGACGTCATTCGATTAAACGCCATCTCACTCCCACTCATCTCAGACCCAACCATTTTCCATCTCACTCGCACGCACTGAAATAAATAAATAAAATTCATTTCTTTTACCGATATTTTTAATGTGGTGTGTGGTGGTGGAAAATTCTTTGATGCAGCTCAACTATGGTTGGAAACCTTTTTTCCATATAAAAATGTAATATTTGTCTTCATATAACGCCCTTTAGAAAATCATTGATATCTACTTTCAGTCTACCATTTCTTAGCCTCGCCCCTGGCACTGTACCAGTACTATTTATATATATATATATATATATATATATATATATATACTAGGGTTGCCATTCAAAATAGCAAAACTTTAACGTATCTTTATGACTTCCAAGATATGCAACAGGCGACCTGACTTCCCCTACTTCTAAATACATACCTGATTAACTAACTTACGTATAATTAATCTACGAAATTTTGTTTTTAATAACTGTACTTCTTCATCAGACCACCTTGTCCTTTGAATTTTGTTGAGATCAGTATCTTGTGCCATGTGTGATGTTACTTTATCTCATTTGTCAAATCATTATTCGTTTCGATTGTGACCTTTCTTTGCTTTACTCCTTTGCATTGAGGCTAGTTTTATTATTTTGATTTTCTACACTTTCCTTATCTATCTCAACAGAAATACAGCATTCCTTGCTATCCATGAAAATATGATCACCTTATTCTGCGTACTCCACATCTATATAAATTTTTACCTTTATGCTGTATAGGAACACATTTCTCAATCATTAACAACATTTACGAAACTTTTGCAGTGTGATATAGATCAACCGGTAGTTCATAGAACTCTGCATGAGTTTCTCGAGTGTGACCCATGAATGTTGAAAACTGCTTTACATCTTCTTTAGACAAATTTAAAATCTGCGTTACTGTCGCGATGTTTTCTTAGTTTATTGCAAGTGATGTGTGCGGGTTCTTTTAAGTCTATTTTTTAGTTAATTGTTTAATGGCAACATCGTCTCTTCCCCATTTAATTTTACTGCCTGGAATAGCAAAGAGGTAATCATTATCTCCAGAAATAAACTTATTCATGTGCTTAAACAATAATTGCATGTAGTTTTCAAGTATCTGACCACTTCTCTAGATCCCTTTGCACTGCTCAAAACTCTCTTACATTTTGTAGCCAAAACCTTTTCTGTTGTAGAAAGCGCATCTTCAAAATCTCTATAATTTCTTTTGTGTTCATTTTTGTAATCTTTGGTTTTTCAATATTGAACATCGCCAATTCTTCTCCTGTTAAAAATTATAAGCAAGGCTAACGAGCATTGCACTAGAGGTTTATAATTTTTTTGGTTTACATGATTGTCTTCAAAGTCCTTTTTACATTTTTCGGCAATTTTTAAAGTTTCTCTCTAAAAATCTTTATATATGAAACTTATGGCAAACTTGTTTACAAGTCTGGCCGTTTCAATATCCCACCTTGAGTCCACTAACTTTTAAGGTTTTTAACGTCTTGTAACGACTGTCCGGTCTCGTCTTTGTTCTTGCTTACAAAACTTTTAGCTTCTTTGAAAATTAGATGCATAAGTTCAGCACAAGAAATAACCAAGGTGCATAGCCAAGCTAGGTGATTTAAATGTTTTTGTAGAGCGATCATATCCCGAGGCTTCTCTTGCGGGACTAACCACGCCTTCAAAATTCTTGGGATGAAGTACATTTTTTAAACTCAATTTCATTATTGTTTAACTTCCTAATCACTGTTTCTTTCACATTCAACTTAGAGATTACCTACATTAGTTGAATCTATTAAGCAAGCTGTAAATGTTTGCGATTTTGACAAGTGTAATGTGGTTTTCTGAGAGATTGCGTTACTTTTTCATACTAAACAATTTTTCACATGTCTTTGTAAATAGTTTTTAGTAAAGATACCTTTACAATGATTACATGGATAATATATTGTTTTCGTTGCTGTTGATGGCCGATCTTTGACGTTTCGGACGTATCGATCCTATCAAATAAAGATTAAAACTAATTTCATTTCGCAGTTGGGATAAAGCTTCTTTTCTTTGTCTACTATTTTTCGGTACCTTCTTGTTATTTTGTAGTTTTTCTGCTAAAGTTATAGGCGGGTTGTTTAAATTATCTTCACATATTGTAATAGGTGCACAGCTAATTTTATAATCGTGGGCACTGTGGTCAGTACCTGACACCAATCGAATGCTATCTTCTTCCATTTCATCACAGTCTGTTACATCTGTTAATTTCTCATGGTTACGTAGGTAGCGATTCGGATCAAATTCTATATCATCATATATTTATTCTTGGCAATCATGTTCTATATATTTGTCATAAGTTTTCTCCTCGCTTCGTTTGTAATCAATTTCTTCTTTCTCTGTTTCATCAGTATGGGAGTATAAAATTTTTGAGATATTCAACAATAGTGATTTAGTACCCTCTACAACATACTTTTATTTGTAAACTGATTTTAACCAAAATTTGATAGATGAGATAATTCGTTAATAACTCCTAGTAACCTTAGTTTCATTAAAATCGGTTGCGTATTTTTAAAGATACATATCGTGGTTATAGAGATATGAATATAAACTTTCACGTATTCCATTAATGATTACAATACTTATCTTTTTTAGGTTGAAATCTTGTAATTGGTAAATACTATATGACTGTAAACCCGCAATAATTAAGAGCATTTAAGATAACCTAAAGATACCTTAAATCTACTGTCAGTTTCCGGATTGCATGAGTTGTCTTGTACTTATGGAAAAGTACTTACTAGACACAAACATTATATGTGATTTGGTAGATTGACTCAATCCACAAACTTCTTCCGTAAGTTAATATGACTATAGAAGCCATAACATTAAGTTTGGTAATATGGAAATTGTATTAAGGAAAACGTATTACTACGTACGTTTACGAGATACTATTGAGATGATTAAACATACAACCATTGAGTAAAAATACTCAATGATACAATTACATTCGACAGATAAGAAAATCTCCGATTAAATAGGTGTTTTGTACACAGATATTGTTGTACGGTTGAATTTGATTAAGTTTATTAATAGTATTTTTCATTTTCAACTTTAGTCCGTAGAGTGTTTTTAAATGTCAATTTCAAATCTTTTTAATAATTTCTAATGTAATAAGGATTTAGTTTTTATTACTGAAAATAGCATTCACTAGTAGGCTTCTATAATTATTGTAGCTGCCTTATCCTTCGCGTTTTCACGTTTTACAAGCAGGGCTGAAGAGGAGAAGGACTCCTGGACAGTCTACGAATAAGATATATAAGCTATAAATAAATAATACTAATCATAAGCATGAGCAAACTAACAAAAAAAGTCACGTTTTACAATTTGTTGACATTGATTTGTGTTAACACTTTAGTTCCCTTTGACTGAGAGTTGTTAACAAAATAATTCCTATATCTAATTTACTCGTACAAACTCCGTTCCTTCCGATTTTATCCTGACCGCACCCATCCTTAATCCCACCATGCATATATACGTAATGTATGTATGTATGCTGGGAATCCATGATTGTGACTGAAGGAGCTTGGAAAGCTCGAGCAGCCCGCCCTCGCCCTTGGGGAGGGAATGAAATACGTGGCCTTTTCCTTTCTTAACACTCTATTTTTCCTTAAGATAAGCATTGTATTGAAAATTAGCAGTGGTACACAAAATATGTTAAGTTTCTTGAACATATACTTACTGCAATTTGTGAATACGGTCGATCTCGTTTCATATTATCTAAATCTAAAATATAAACAATACTTAAAATGCTTATCAAGGGAATGTAAGCATAAATTTTTAATTGTTTTATTTATTTCTATATAATTCTGCTTAATATGCTTATTTTTGTATAAATTTTACGTTTCCAGTTCATAGCGGTAACTGATAATGTTATACTATGTTGAGTAAGCAATCGTCAAGCAAAATATTTTCTTACAACAAATCATACTTAGGGTTAATATAAATTTTAATTTCATTTTTCATTAATGAACACAAATTCACGGCAATATTTACATAAGCTTAAGTATTTATTCATATAATTAATTAATTTTGTGACTATTCAAGCGCTTGATGCAAGAAAAATTACTATATGTAACCGTTTCGATTGCTATCCAGTGTTGCTGCTGTTTTGCAGACACTACGTTCTGTATACTTAAATAATTTCTATCGAAGTCAATTCGAATGACCAAAATAATCGGCAATACCACCGTAGCGCCAGTGGTAAACGCTTGATCTAAAAACATATATTTGCAGATGTTGCCATGTCCATGTGACTTCTATATATTTTGTTAAAATAAGTATCAAACGGGCCACACCTCAATTCTATAAATCAAAACCATGTGGTTTATCGTGACTATATACATATATATATATATATATATATATATATATATATATATATATATATACAGGAAATAAACATTCAGAATAATTTAAGTGTACAAATCATGCTTAAAATTTGAAGTAATTCAACAATTTTGTTTAACGAAGGTTTTTGTAAACACACACATAAAGAACAAATTAGGTAGCAAAAATGAATTTATAATATATTCAAAGTTATCTAAATATAACAGTGACAAATTTTTATCACATAAGAAGTAGCAACATGTCACCGTTAGTG
The DNA here is from genome assembly GCA_036346205.1 of Vesta saturnalis. Classification (NCBI taxonomy): domain Eukaryota; kingdom Metazoa; phylum Arthropoda; class Insecta; order Coleoptera; family Lampyridae; genus Vesta; species Vesta saturnalis. Next base: position 3,819,969 of record JARFJB010000793.1, read on the forward strand.
ACATTTACATTTATTTTATTAAAGTGGTATGGATCACTTTAATAAAATAAATGTAAATGTTCAATTTTTGTATTATGTTGTTTACAACATAAATGCTTTACCTTTTACCGTAAATTTTGTTAAACTTACCATGAAATAAATGATGAAACAAATTTAAGAATTTTACAAAAATTATCGCAAGCAAACAAACCTTTAAAAGTTTCTCAAGTGCCATATTTCATCCTTACTACACTTCTGCTTCATACAACGGTAATATAAAGGTAGCAAATCAAACAATCAAAAAATTTTCAAATATTTTCTAGCATCAATAACGGACAATTATCCTAATAAAACCTTTAACATGCACACATATTCAATGAATAGTGCAATTGTCATAATATTTGGAAATTTAAATAAACAACCTAAGGATATTAAGGAAAAGGATCAGATAAAATATATTTCCAATAAATAGGACAAAATATCATCAGGATGTGTTATCGAAACTAAAATGGTTGCTGTTAGTAACATGTTCGGACTCTATAACAATAAAGGCAATCAAAATGCTTACCTAAAATACAAGATGTACATCAAGTTAATTCAACGTAATGTTTCACAACCTGAATAGTATACTATTAAATATACAGTGCCGCAATGGTTATTTTATTAACTGAAATTGAATAGTACAATTGTCATAATATTTGGAAATTTAAGAACCTAAGGATGTTAAGGAAAACGATGTGAACCAAAATCTATTTCTAATAAATGGGACAAAATACCACCAGGCTGTGTTATCGAAGGTAAATTGTATGCTGTTACTAACAACATTTTTGGATTCTTTCTAACAATAAAGACAATCAAAATGCTTACCTAAAATACAAGATGTACATCGAGGTAGTTCAACGTAATGTTTCACAACTTGAATATTATACTAATAATTATACAGTGTCTCAATAGTTAGTTTATTAACTGAAATTGAAAGAACCGATCAGAATAACGTGTAAAATGTTAACACTATTCACTGTTATGTACGACAAACAATACATACGCGCATGCGCCACTTTCGATCGGTAATATCAATCACTGTAATTTATTATGTAAATCGACTTTAACTTTAAAAAAATGCAAAAATGATTTTTTTATGGTAGGTAATTTTAATCAATTCATTCGTGAATTAAATATCTTTATAATTAATTTAAATAAACAACCTAAGAATGAGGGACAAAATCTATATCTAATTCTTTGAGTATCACTTTCTATTATTATAGGTTCTGTGTAATAAATTACATACTGTGGGCTGTTACTAATATATTTGGACTATACAAAGTAAATTCACCTAAATTGAATTTACAAAAAAAAAGTAAAAATTATGATTTTTATAGTAATTTGTTAAAAATTAAATATAAATTTATTAACTATAAATATTTTTTAAACCTACAATCCGTCTGAAACTGTGGTGATGTGAAAAACAGATTGAAGCACCAATATATGGTTTTTCAATTTTAGCCATTTGAAGATATTTTATTATGTTTAATTTTCAAAATTTAAATACAGTTATTTTTTTTTTTTTAGACGTACTTGCTTAATTTTGTAACATGACTGAAAATACAATTGCAATGTTGTGAATTATTATATGATTAATAGATCAAAATTGCTTTCTGTGGTAGGTATAACTAATCTTATTTTTGTTATACTTGGTTACAACAATAGAATAGAATAAGTCTATTCAAAAAATGTATGCAAATATCGGGCCAACCAAGTTCAAAGACTTGGTTAGTTCCAGTTAATATGTTTACATAAACAACTACAATACAGTTTGTTTATCTTGATCCATTTTCGTTACACACAAAGACTACAATTCATCTGACTGTACTATGCATACAAATATCAATTCAAAACAATTAAATACATAAACACAATTCTATAGTAAAACACAAAAATAAAAAGTTCAAGAAGTACCTAATCTTAGTCTACTATCTTCAAAATCGAATGTGAAAGATTTTAAATCATCTGTGTTATGATACTTAAGTATCATCAGGTTTATAATAACTACAGTATACAATATTTCAATAATAATACTGAAGATATACTAGCTTTTAATTTGAGTTTATCATTCATTTCTTAACCTTGCTTGTTTAAATGTACTATTTCATTTCTGTTCTGAATATGATCAGGTAACAAATTAAACAGTTTGGCTCTTGCACACTTAAGAATTTCTCACCATATTTATCGTAATAAAAAGGAATTGTCTACATTGTTTTCTAGTATTGCAATTGTGACTTAATGGAAGTCTGTACCTATTTATTTCCTAAGCGGCGCGTGAGTATGTTTAAGTATATATAAATGTAAACCCTTTTCATGTTAATGTGTCAGAGTATTTTAATAATTTCGTGTTTTGTTGGTTTCCATATATCTTCCAAAGCATCTTTATCTGTAGTGACTCAATTTTGTTCAAGTGTGCGGTTTTAGTGCTTCTCCATAGTCCAATAGCACCTTATTATAGATTCTATTATGACTTGATACACCCATACAATGGTTTTGTTTAAGGCACCCAGAACCCCTTTTATTTGATATAAATATGCCATTTTAAATGAGATACAATAACCAATTCCAAGTGTAATTTGTAGGTATGGTGCAATCGTTCTTCTGTTACCTAGACAGTCTTTAACCCATCTCACTGCATGTTTACCTATTATTCCTATTTCTTCCATACATTTTATTATTATTATAATAATAGTAATAATAATTTTTTTTTGAGTAATTATAGCCATTTAAATGAATGTCACTTCAAAACATAATATAATATATATTTTAAAATGCACCTATCTGATAAAAAGATATCAACCATATAACATATAGTATAATAATTAATTATTGTCATGTTTTTTGTATTATTTCGAAAACCTATTATAAAGCTTCCTTATTATGTAATTGGGATATGTTTAGCAATCACAAGTATAATGTGTAAGTATGGTCACTGACTAAAAAATTTCAATCAACGGTATGGTGCAATCATACTTTTGTTACTTAGAACCCATATGACTTGTTTACCTACCATTCCTATTTCTTCCATACATTTTATTAAGATAACAATAATAATAATAACCCTTATTGAGTAACTATAGACATTTAAAACATAATATAATATATTTTCCAATGTATCTGATAAAAAGGTATCAACATTAGATATCTATAAGTATATTTGCTTCCACTTACATCAAAATATTTTTAACTTTGACTTTTAATTAATTATACGTAATGTTTTTTTTTATTATTTTATTATTATTATTTATTATTATTATAAAGTTTTCTTCTTATGTAATTTTCATATCTTCACATATATTTCTATATCTGGTCTCATATGTATAAAAATGGAAATTTAATCAATTTTCAAACATTTTGTATTAATTGAGGTTTGTTTTTTGTTATTAATATCGTAATTAGCTTAAATGCTGTTAAGGGTACAATAATACTTCACCAAAATAATGTAGTTGCATTTTCAGCATTGTAACAATGGTCTCTATGTTAATATTGTCATACAATGTTTCTTTACTTATTGGTTTCGCACAAAATGTAAGTAAAATCAAAGAGTGTAAAATGATCGGTTGGTAACCATATTAAGAGAATTAAATACACCGTCGGTCTTGACAAGCCAAAATACAAACTGTGCTACCGTACTAGAGAGCATTACAATGGTATTAGTGTATGTGAAGCAATAAAGGTTTTGTCAGGGGATTTTATTCATCACTTACCTATTAAAATGAGCCAATTGTTTTGTGTAATGTAAGTAGGTAACCATTTATGTAAAAAGGAACCACAGAGATGGACGCATTACCCAAAGAGTCTGGGGGGTCCCAACACTCCTCAGTAAGGGGAAGGAGAAATTTCTCTTAAATTATATACAAAATTGTGAGGTTTTGTGCCCTCTAGTCCAAGTGACAAATGTAGTGGTTGTCTATGATAAGTTTTTAGGCGTCTCATGTCATAATGTGTAATAGTGTCAAAAATAATCTTAATTCTGCATTTTACCTTGACTTTTAAAAATGAATAGTTAATGATACGGCGAGCCAAACGTTACTCAGCTGCATATTTTTTCATTGAATTCGTAATACATCTGGGCGATCCTGGAGATACCTAAAAAATGCAAAATAATTCATTTCAAAATTATGTTTTGTCACTAAAATTCATTTTAAAATTCTTAGAGTAAGGCTAGTTTTTTCGACAGTCCAAATTTTATTCATATCAAAAAAAAATCCTTTCCGTGGCGACATGGGATCCCGGTAAATACATGCACATTTTATCAATTTTTGATATGTTGTGTAGGTAGTGGACCGAGAAATTGTATTAGTATAATAAAAACGTTCAAATCGCAATTGTTACCGCGATAGAAAAAAATAATTAATGAGTTTTAATATCTTGATAATCAGTCGTGATTCGCTAATGTTATCCGTGATATTTTATTTTATGTAATTTATGTAAGAAATGTGTGAATTTATGTAACTAATAGTTTTCTAAGGGTTCAAAACACATGTTAGGGTAGAAACAAACAGCGGCCCGCTCGATATCGCTTATTGAAGGAGTGTAACGAATCGTTGGGAATTTTTACGCGCACATTCTCGGTGTAAAAACGCCACTAGTTAATAATTTATTACGTTGGAGCATACCGCAGATCAAGGAACGTCTTTGTTTGGTACTTTGAAACTCGAGACCTAAATGTAGGGTTTGTTACGGACGAATGCATATTTTTAAAATTAAGATTTCGTTCAGTAAGGAATCTGGAAAAATCTTCCCACGTAATAATTTCTTGCTTTGTTTTGATTACTTCTGAAAGAAGGGGGTTGATTTTCGGTAGTTGATGTCGGAGGAAAGGTAGTTACAGTTAAAGTTTTGATGGAGCCAGATCGATTTGGTTAATTAAATACCTTCATTGTAAACAGTCTGCCTTTAAATATTTTTTTGCGTGTACATTTACTTTTGAACTAACCAACGTGAGTTTGTTTTTTCTTTCGGGTGTTAGTTTTAATGTGTTTTTCAAATATTAATCTATAAATCACAGTCACCATTTTGAAGTTAAACCGCGTACGTTAACCATTTGTGTCTGTGATCAATTAAAGGAATATACACCTATTCAAGTGTAAGTAGCTATTTTCATGTCAATTAAAGCTCGCAGAAAATAATTCTACAAACCTATGTAACGTATTAAAAATTAATCATTGCGTTACAAAGGCTATCTCATTACGCACGAGGACCCATTAAGTTAAAATCTATTAAAATAAAAGCACTAGCGTCAGACAGTACAGGGCTCTCTCCCTCATTGACGCGAATTAGCATTGTTGTTTATTGATTATATTTATATAGAGAGAGCTGGATTGGACGAAGGGTAAAACCTAAATCACGGTTATAATTGTATATAGGCAATACTGCTTGATCTACACGCTCCCGGGTCCAGATGACCATAAAAAGGCTCCTCGAATTATATTTTTACTGTTTCTATTATTTTGTATAGATGGATGTGTAACCTGAGAAAGGGGCGCTGTATTTCGCTAACGCTCAAGCCTGTGTATCGGCCGCGTTGTTATTTATTTGCACTTACTCTTGTAAGGCTTTGTTTTAATGAGTTTTTTGTGTCAGTTTGTTTAAGTAGAATTCTTTGCCTGCAAACTAATTTCTCTTTTTAAATGTAATTTATTGTAATTGTACGTATGTATTTTGTACTTTATTTGTCACTAAACAATTGTGTACGTATTTATTTTGCCCTTGCATTGCAGTTACCTTATTTTACCTGTGTAGTTTTACTGTTGTTATATTTTATATGTACCGTAATTTGCCTTATTGTTTTATTTGCTTATTTACTTAAAGACCGGCATGATTGGTTATATAGGGCCACATGTTTGGTATTACAATTTTTTTTCTATTCTGATTTTTTTATGACAATTGTGGATGTGGTTACATTGTTTTTTTTCTATTTTGTTTATGTGTAGTTAAACTGCTTTTTATTTATTTTTTCTTAATGTTATAATGTTGTACGCACATTAATCTGATTTGATGGTGTTTTGTTATATATTGAACCCTTTCATTGTTTTTTTTTTGTGTTACTGGATTCATTAATGTACTTGTTCAATTACTTATTTATGAATAAATTGGGTTTTCTTGGTGGTTCTTTCCCAAAGTAGTACATTAACGGGTAGAACGATCATTGCGCAAAGCTCGTTAATTTTAATTTGACTAGTTTCATTGTTTACCTGTCCCACATGATACAACACTTAACCTGGTCAAGCCTATCTAATTCAACTAGCACAGCGTACCTATCACTAGACGCTATTTCTTTTGATCAGATTTGAGGTTTGCGAGTAATTAAATATCAGACTTGTAAATAAATTCTAACGTTTTAATTATTGCCAGAAAAGTCGATGTAAGGCAAGAAATTCATTTGAGTAATAGTAGGATTATTATCAGTAAAGTCAAGATAAATCACTTGCGGTTGTTTTGTTCTTGAATTTGGATTATTGCAAATAAGTTCAACTTACACTTTTTAAGATAGGGTACCTGGGGGACGCTACAGTTGTTGTGTGGTATGTCTTCACTCCTTGAAGTGGTTAAAAGCTAAACCCATTGTTTGTCAATAGAAACAGAAACTTCTATCCACTCTTTTATTTTTTGACAGGTTGTACATTTTTTAATGCACGCAATTTCATCAAAAAGCTCCGAATCATCTATATGAATATCAGGGTGTTGTTTTTGAAAAACAGTTAATAAGTTCCCAACATCTGACCACGGGGGTTCTTTTTTTAGCAATACTGCTTGCGAATCTTTAAAGCGTTGATTCCATTTAGCCATATACAAGTACTATAAAACATTTTTCCAAAGAGAGAAAGTAACTCTGCAACGGTGTGAACATTTTAAATATTCTTTCTATCGAAGGTAACAACCCTAATCATCTGATTTTACTGTATCCCAGCAGTTTTTGGTATTCACTAATAGCAAACACTTTTAATTGTTCAGCTGGAACAGCATAAATGTAAAAATAACCATAGATTTTCACAATAATGGCTTCAATATCAATTGGTAAGCAGTCTGCTGATATTTGAATACAATTATGAACGATATGAGCATCATAGTTCACCCCATCTAAGTCTTTTAAGCAACTGCTGAACTTTATGAAAGACGTTATTTTGGCCGTGTCTTTCTGTTCCTCCAAAATTGCAATTTGTGTTGTCAACACACATTGCCTTGATGTTGTCAATTCGTATTTGTCAATCGTTTTAATAATATTCGAATATAAAGTCTGAAGTTTCCCATGGAAGATTTTCAACTTCTTTCAACTTGAATGCCCTTGTCTTTCATAAAATATCATACGAGTATAGGACACATTTTTAGGCATCCGTGAGTTGAACAATCGGTATAGATCGTTACAAAATTGACCGTTCCAAGATCATTTTGAATAGAGCTTAATGATTCTTTTTGTAAAATGTTACACGCAATAGTTTCAGATTTGATTCTAGCACATGCAAATTTTTGTTGGAGGCAGCTTTTCATTAGCTTACTAGTGCAATCCATAGAACGAAATGACTGATTGTGGATCACGATGTGGTACGATAATCGCAGCTAGCTTTTGTTCTTCATTTCCAAATGTGTCCTTACAACAAAAAAAATTACAATTTGCTACTACTAGAAGCAGCAATATCTGCCTTTAAGTGTCGATATGTGTTGAACAATAGTATCCGCCGTTCCACCGTGTGCAAGTGAAAACTCCACAACATTTTAAGCACTTTACCCCACTATCTGAGGTTCTCTTTTTAATAAATGGATATTCACTTTCCAAATCTCTATTAAATGTATACTTTATTTTTGGCATTTTCGGATTTTCTACGTCATAGATACACAATATACTATAACGATTATTTATTAACACAAAACGAACTATTTACACTATGTTTATTTACACGCACTGGTACATCTTTTTTCACACGTACAAGACACCTTCGTAAGCAAATTCTTTTCGTGCTAAACTTGATACTTAATACTACCTCATAAGCGGGATCGCGTGCTATTATTTAAGTCTAAAAAGTGCTAGAAAGGTCTCGTAAATTGTAGAACTTATGATTCGAAGTCATCCTATTGTGTTGTACCAGGTCGCGATATCTTTTTCGTACTTTCTAGACTTTGATTAATTCCTTCTAAACAATGAAACGTCAGAAATGGGACAGATAAGGGACTTCTTTATAAATACGAAACATTTACGTAATTTATCAAAATAATTACATATACGAAATGATTTGTTTAAAAAAGGTACTGTCCCATACAATACGGGACGAATGGTCGCCTTAGTGTAATAATAAAGTGATTCGAAATTGTGCAGTCGGTTATTGTTGCTCAGTTGTCATAGTCCAGACGGCTACGTGAAAGTTAAATAGTCCATTACCCAACAGGCCCGTCAGGAAGTAGATTCGAACCGAGATCATTACAAATACCCCTCAACTTCAGAATTGATTATACACGGTGATTCACCTTGGTCTATGGCGGAGTAAATTCTTTCCGAAGAAGTTAGGGCTCGAACGCTTATCCTTGTTTCAGGACGGTACCAGTACCGGTAGCACTAGCGTCGCTCTGTACTACGAACGGTTGGTAGAATTCCGACCAGACTACTACCGGAAGGACAATTAGGGTTTTTTTATTGCGCTATAGGCGTGTTCCTGCGTTTCACTACTCTCGTATTTTGCGCTTTCCTTTAACAGACAGGTCAGTGGTTGGCTTATGTAAAACAGAATTTATCGGCAGCAATACGTTGGTTCTCAATCGATGGAATATTTCCTGGAGGTTTTCCAGATGTTTTTCAAATGTCTTTCTTAAGATGATATCATCGAAATATTAAAACGCTCTTCCCAGATCCTATGATAGGGTCCAGGAACTGTTATAGCGTGGCGGGCGGGTTTCTCAGCTAATTCCTCCTTACGAAGTAAATCCATCTCGTGTCTGTTTCTTCAGTTCTTTCGTTTTCTGGGGTTTGCTTCCACCTCTGTAGTAGAGATTATTAATTTGTCTGAAATAAAAACAGGTTAGTTATATTTTTTGGTGTTGTGCAATTCCTAAGTCCACTAGTTCAGCTCTGTAATAAAATTGTTTAATGGTCAGTGTTTACGGCAGTTATGATCTGTATCATCGTGCCCCATGTTGGGCGCCATATGTAATGTGCCAATCAGCTACGTTTGATTATGGAAGCAAATATACAAATTATTTAGTAACGTTACTAGATTTTACTACAGCTTTTACCTCAGATTTTGAAGCAATGGATCGTGAAAAAGATTTAAAGCAATATACGTACGTAAGTAAAATTCGAAATCTTCATACGTCTTTGTTTTATAAAGAAGCTCAAGCAAAACTTTTTAAATGAAGTGTAAATAGGCATGATAAGAATACATTAAATATTTTAAAAGATATATTTTTGTGAGCGATTTGTACGCATTGAAGGCAAAGAGGGTAGAAGAATTGATTAGGCCAAGTGTTAAAACTATTGAAAATTCCCAATAGGTTAAAGGGTTGTAAATTTAGTTAATATTCAGTATGTTTTATGGCAGCCTATTTTTTATTTTTTTTCTTTATTACGGTACATAATTTACAGCCCTCTAATGTATTATCAACTATCTTTAGGTTACAAGAACTCCTTAAATGTAATAATGCCCATATTTGTTACGTCTATGAGACCCATTTGTTAAAATACAAACTTTCTAGTGTCGATATCTCTTGACAATATGCAATAATATTGAATTAAGAAAAATATCATAGATAGTAGGTTTTAGTTTCTTGCATACAACAGGGACACATAAAAAAGGGGTACACTTGGCAGTCAGCCATCGAGTTTCTCTCGGACAAGATGTACGAAACATTACAGTTTATCGTGTAGAAATCTATGTAAAACAAAGATTTTTAAATTCAAATATATTCATGTTTAGTAGTATTCAGTTTATCATTCTATCATTTTCAAACTGAATTTAAGTCATTAAATGATATTTAATAGCAGCATCATTTAATTGTATACGAATAACGTCAGCGAGTCATCGCACGCGAACGACGGTGTCGCGATAGATAAATCGAGCAGCACAATTGCGAGATTAAAACAGCAAGATATCACAAATCAATACTGTTAACCCATATGCGTACGTCCTTTCTTTCCGAGGAGTCTTTCAAAAATCTCAAAGAATTTGCTCTCGCGAAGTGAAATTTTATATGATCGCGTTATGGGCAAACTTAGTTTCTGTTAAAGACATCAGAGCAGAAGATTGGCTACTGGTGGGTAGTAGTGCAGTGTAACATCTTTCCACCGTTTTCGTAGTGACGTCAGATGGGATAAAATTGATTACTTGGTCATCTAACAAATAATGCGAATCTTTTAATTAGTAAATAACTTCTTTAGATTATTTTGTGAAAAATTTAAACCTTCTATAATTGGGATTATGATTAGTCCGATGCTGTTAAAGTATATAACATGTCTTTTTATGTGACGTATGCCGTCTGGTGGGTTTATTTGCTGGTTTAATTATACACATTTTTGATACCGCTTTTCGTAATGTATAGTAATTCTAGTAAATTATCTCGCATATTTTTTTAATAGGGTTTGTAATATGCTAACGTACCTTGATAGCTCTACGTCGGTTAAGGTGCGAAGAGTTATTTAATTTTAACGTTTTTGTCTCTAATTTTGCATCGTTGACCGATTTTACCAGAACGATTGCACAGCCACCCAACAGTAGAATCGGAGAAAAAAATGTTTTGGATTAGTAACACATCATTCATGGTTGGTAACATTTGTTTGCGTTTTAGCACATTTCTACAGAAATTTTAAAAGTTGAACGTTTACCGCTAACATGTCGTCCTACGCCTTCGTAAAACAAAATTAACGCACTTAGTTTGAGGACGCTTTTCTCCTGCTTTATTTCCAATTTTTAATTTTATGACAAAAATGGCAGACTTTTATGAAACAATTATTTCTTCTTGATTTGGTTTGCATTTCGAATACCTTACTTCCTGTAATTACACGTGCCATTGTTAAGGTCATTATATTTTACCGCAGCTAGTGCTTGACGAACAAAATCTGTTTTACGCCTTATATTGTGCACTGTGTAGATCTGTTATACCTAAAGTATTCTCACGTTTCATCTATTTCGTTGAAGCTAACCAGTCGTTCTTGTTAGTGAGTACTCGGTTCGCAGTATTTGTCTTGGATATATGTAGTTCAACGGGTCACCATTAAAGTAATTGTGTATACGAAAGGTAACAGTAAACATTTTATCCAAGAGACTTCTTGGTTTATTTTAAAACTCGTAGAAAATTCGATTTAAATGTTTCTCGAATGTACGTTTGACTACATTTCTACTATTATCGAAATCACCCAGTAACTCTTCAAAACATTCTTTTAGTTTTTTTTTTCAAAAAGTAACTTCTCACCTTAGATATCACTTAAAATATGCATTTAGTCTTCTGTAATAGTAGTCACCAGCAAGTCTATCTTCTATAAAATTGTATTCCATACAATTAGACATTAAACATATTTTGAAGTTCTTTGCGCAGTGTTCTGGTGAGACCTGAACATTCCGCGGAATTCCTAAAACACTGACTCTAGATAATAACGGTTCCAAACACCGAAGGTGGCCCAAACACGCACGACCAATTCGCCCACCACGTCCGCTCAGACGAATTTTAAAGTTGAGACAATCTTCAGAAAATGACCAAAATGCTGAACGAGATATAGGACATTTTGCCGAAAACCCAAAACGTTAACATACAAACACGGACGACATTTCGCCCACTATGTCCGCTCAGGCGAATTTTAAAGTTGGGGAAATCTTCAGAAAATGACCAAAATGCCGAACGAGATATAGGACATTTTGCCGACCACCCAAAACGTTAACATATTTTAAAAGGCCAAACCCCCAAGAGGACCAAAACTCCGACGACCATTTCGCCGAATGCGCACATCCCTCTGATTGCCCAAAAGGAATCCACTATAATTTTAGACTTCCAAAACGCTGATACTTCAAGCAGGACCAAGTGCTGTCGCCAGCTTTCTGTAATAGCTTATATACGTTACTGGAATGAATGTTATTTTCAAAGAAAGAAAATCATTACCTCGCAACCCCAACCCCACCAGACTGGGGAATAAATACGTACGCTATATTCATGTGGAATTTTAATGCAATCGCTTTTTAAGTTATCGAGATATTGCGTGCGAAAGATTCATTACACACACCAGCGCGCGCGTACAGACGCGCTCACGGATACTTCCGGTCTTAGTTCAATTACCATTTTTTTGTACAATTACAATGTACGCACCTTTATATTGGAAGATTATAGAAACAGGTGATACTCCTGCATTAAGTTTCAGCGTTTAGGACCTATAAAGTTATTGTGTTTGAGCATTCGGTGCATTGACCATTCGGCGTTTTGGTCAATGTGGGTGTAATGAATCAACATTGAAATTGGAAGAATGTGCACATACGGCGGAATGGTCGTCGGAGTTTTGGTGTCGTTCGGCTTTTTAGTCATTGCCGGCATAATGTGCAGGCAAAATAGGCGTAGTCAGCAAAATGTCCGTCGACGTTTTAAGCTGTAAAACTATAGTGTCGGCGTTTTGGACATTCGGCGAAATGCCGTAACTCGCTACATCCAATTTGCCAGTTCAGAAATCATTACGTAGTTCATGAATTATTGCAGTGAGTGATGATATCTATGGAGATCTCCCATGTAGGTTCAGAGAAGGATTTGACCGTCAAAGATATCACGTGGTTTGTTTTAAAACGGACTACTTTGAGTAAGAAGTAGAAGTAGAAAAAGAACGAGATATCTGCATGAACGAGGGTTTTAATAAGGGCTAGAGAAAGCAGGAGGAGAAATCGTCAATATTCCATACAAGGCCATGCTTGTGATCTGAAAAGAAGATTGACTCAAGCATTGTGAAACGCTTTACGTTGAACTTGGATGTAGATTCTAATTGAATCCGTAAAGCGCGATGCCAAGTGCAATAAATCTCTTTTTGACCTTAATAACTAACAATTTTAGAAGTGGCTGAAACATTAGTCATCAATACTTTTCATTTTTATCCAATGAATGATGAAACTCATCTCCATCAAAGATGGTGTCCTCAAGATTTACACAGGAAACTCGAAGATGAGTAAGAAAATAAGTAAATGCTATTCATACTTCAACTTGGTCTAAATTGCTTAACTTTATGGACATCAAATACAAGGTACCTATGTTATGAAACAGAGTACGAAAATCACAAACAAACAAACATTACTCATTTGGTGCTTCTAGCTTTATAAATGACTTGTGAAGGAATAGGGCAACAAGGAAGTATATGAAAAAGGCTTGTTTTATTATCTTTATAGCGTGATTAGTACACATCACTTTCAATAGTAGATCTAAATATTTGTCTATATTGTAGGAATCTATGGTAAGACCACACAATTTTGTTATATTATTCTGACTCAGAAGTCTGACAAACTGAAAATTTCGACATAAACTTGGAAAAACTTAAAGTGGGAAATTTTGGCTTAAACTCTGAGATTCGGACATGAAGGCGGAGATTTCGACTCAAAAATTCCTAATTAATTAAGTAAATTGTACTTAACTTCGATTTCAATTTGTTTAATTACCTACAGTGAATGTGTGAAAATAGAACCAAGGCACCCAGAGGCGAGCTGGCCCTAGGAGGTTGATAGAGATCGCCACCTGACGGCGGTTTTTTATTTCCTTCTTTTAAGAACCCTTCTAATCCCGCGATTTTCCTTTTGGACTAGTTATTTAACCCCTATCTTCCATTTTATATATGGACCGGTTTTTTAGCCCCTGCTGGTTGCATATACCAAAGGCGTATAGCATCTTCAAACCCAGCGTTTTAGGACTTGCATTTTAATTAAGAATCCCCCAGCATATTTTGTTTGCCTGTTTACTTTTCAGGCATAATGTTTCTGTGTGCCCATTTTAGCTTTCTGCCATCTTGTTCCCGTGTTCAATCGCTCTGAGTCCTTTTTCTTTACTTAGGCCTTCTTGACCGAATTCAACTTCTTGGTCTAGTATTTTCAACCTTGTTTCTGCATTTAAGATCCTTTGCCAGCATGTAGAAGCTGGTTTTCGACATCGTTTCTCTCTATCCATCTTCCTCCTCTCGCGCTATTCATTTTAACCCGTCTCTCTGACCATCCGTCCGTCCCACCCTCTAGGTAACGGCCCAAACACAGAACACGCCAGTCGACAAGCATACAGTTACTCAAAGTCCAAACATGCAAACACACAGAAACACAACTAGCCAACCAGCAGTCTCTCTCTCTCTCTCTCTCTCTCTCGTTCCCTCATAATGGGGGAATTTCACTATCTTTCCCTTTCAACGTTAGAAGTAAATGTGGTGCCACCTTAAACGTCTAAATCAAAGCAATTAAACTAGCTATTTAACCTGCAAACAAGTACACCAGCACTTAACATCCATACAAGCGCGCGCACACGTATATGCATTCGCACAGACGCATGCAACTACGCGCGTACCCAGACGCGCACACATGCACGCACATACCCACACACACACACGCGTGCACACATACACTCACACGCGCACAAACACGCGCTCACACACACACACACACGCGGCAGACACACGCACACACGCGCGCGCACATACACGCACGTACACACAAGCGCATACACACGCATAGACGCGCACCTGACACACGCACACTCATACGTGCGAGCACACACACGCGCGCACATGCGCAGACACATATACACATGCCCACGCACGCGCGCCACGCACACGCGCACTCATACGCACTTGCACGCGCGCGCACACTCGCCCACGCACACACGCGGACGCACACACACTCATACGCGCGCATACATGCACATACACACGCGCACCCACACACGCGCAACCACACACGCTCACCCACACATGCATGCACGCACGTACCTACACACACGCACTCTCACGCGCACACACACATGCACACACAAGCGCATACACACGCACAGACACACGCACACATGCGCGTCACACAGACGCGCACACACTCACACACACGCACACACTCACACACACACACACACACACACACACACACACACACGCACACTAGCGCGAACACACGCACTGACACACGCGCGCCACTCATGCGCACGCATACACACGCACATACCCCCGCACACACGCACGCACACACAAGGGCGCACACACTCACCCGCGCACACGCTCACGCGCGCCCACACGCACGCATGACGCACCCATGTACTCACACAAGTAAACACCCAAACCAAGCAAATCACACCCGAATTTAAAGCAGGCGTGGGATTTGGCGTTAGTATTTTTTTGTGATTATATGTATGAGTCACTAATTATTACTGGATTTTTCTTGGACTATGTAATATGTATGAGTCATTTTAATGACATGTAAAAGGAAAAGTGGCCTTCCAGATCTACAAGAAATGGCTTTATTTCGATGAGTGTATCACACGTTGTACACAAACGACTCAATTTCGATGACAGTGGATATAAACAAGGCACGTGAAAATTGTTTTAAGATTGAGGAAAATCTACTAATCGGGAAGTGAAAGTTGCTTCGGAAGCTAACTTTCAATTATGCCGATAATGGTGTTGCAAACTATCCTAATTTCGAATTACTCCATAAGAAGAGTGAAAAAGGACACACGGAAA
This sequence comes from Vesta saturnalis, assembly GCA_036346205.1. Lineage (NCBI taxonomy): Eukaryota > Metazoa > Arthropoda > Insecta > Coleoptera > Lampyridae > Vesta > Vesta saturnalis. The sequence continues at coordinate 3,835,642 of JARFJB010000793.1, forward strand.
CGGGACCAAAATGATGAAACTTTGGAACAATTTTCGGCGGAAATCCAAATAGGCACGCGAAAGCAAGATGGCTCAAAGCCAAAAAGGGCACACAGAAGATGCTGGACCAGGATTATCAATCAAGATGCGGGAACCAAGGTGCTTAGTTCAATTTCAAAATGCTGTATTCTTTTGAGATATGAATATATGATACCCACAGGGGTTAAAAACCGGTCCATAAATGACAGAAAATAGTGCTTAGATAAGTGGTCTAAAAAGAAAATGATGGGATAAAAAAGAGCCTTAAAACAACGCGATGAAAAATTTACCGCAAAAGAAGCCAATTTCTAGCTTAGTGAAAAGAAATTCAATCCCCATTATGAGAAAAACCCAGCGGGTCATCGAAAAACAAAGCTGGTTATTAAAAACCAATTGAGATATGTGACTATGAGCAGTCAAAAGGCAATGAAAAACTCATTAAAATCAAAGATGGTTTTGGTTCTACTAATACACATTCACAAATTGGTTAAATGAACTGAAATCAAAATTATGTACGATTTTCTCAATTTACTTTGGAATATAAGGATCATAGTCAAAAATTTTGAATTCATATGTCGGAATTCCCCAGTTTAGGGTGGAATTATCAAGTTTATTTCGAAAATGTACAAAAAAAATGTGCCCTTCTATAGCTTCGTAGTATTGGGATGAGTTTTGTTCTTTGATTATATATACTGTGTAATGAATAATCAAAGGTTTTGTTACTGAATGTTCAATGTTGAAAGAAAACAAAGTCAACCGACAAAATATTTCAGTCATGGAACATGATTTTTAATTATACCACTTATTCATCAAGTTGAAATTACCAGACCAGAACAATGAATTTATAAGTTACATAATCTTTTTTAATACTTCCTAGTAAAATTAATTATTATTATTTGTAAGTAATTTTTACTTAACCGTTATATTAATAATTCAATATGTAAGAATAAGTATATAAAGTTTAATTCATCACAATAAGCGTTATTTTATATGTTACAAACAAATATGAATAACACAAAAAACATAGAGCTACATATAAATGATTTTAAAATAAAGTTAATCTACGCCTTGGTAGATATCACTTGCAATGTTATTTAATTTGACTTGAAGTTTGGATCCCACGATGGGAATAGCACAGTAAATAATTCAGGCTCTTGGCCTTGTTTCACTGTCACAACAACAGCATTTTCACGTTGATATCTCTTCAATAACTACAAAATGTGCATGAAAATACAGTAATACTTTACAATTAAGTATAAATACCTGTGTTATTTTACTAAATACATGCTTAATTTCGTGTTCAGTTGCACCTTTACCGATCCACACGAATACTTCTTCTGAAGAATCAACAATCATTACATCATCTTGATCTAATTCGCTTTGTTCAAGTTCTGCTAGTTCTTCAAGTCGAACATGACCATCAGCTCTAACATGGCAATGATATAATTTTGTTTCAGTTCCAGCAGGTAAATTAGCTTTGAAGCTTTTATTGTACGGAGTTTTTCCACCAAGAGCGTCCCAAAATTCTACAGGTTCTTGACCTTCTTCTACAGTTATAGGTGAACTGTTAGGTGCTAAATGTTGTACAAAACCGGATCCCAATTCTTTTTCTACGTCATCGGCACCCTGTATTAATTTCAAATTAAAATTATTACAATCGGTTATCGTGTTTTACACACCTTTCCAATCCATAACCATACATCATTACCGTTTTCAACTATGAATACGTCGTCTGATTCTAGTGATTTTGCGGATGCAATGTGCTGTGATGCTCGCACATCAATTTCGTTTGTACCACGCACTCGGTATAATCTGGTTTCACCATCTACATATGTATCGTGTTCTTTGATATTCTTAAATCCACTAGCATGTCCTCCCAAAAATATTATTAATTTTCCTGAAATTTACACACTTTGTGTTCAAAATGGTAACTATTATAATTACATACCCTTAAACATCTGTAAGAAATGTTTTGGTTCGTAATCTTGTACAACCCTGATTTGAACTGCCATACCACCCAATTCATCATCCAGTTTTACTGCCTGGATTGCAGAAGCCGCTTTTTCATCAATACTGCTTTTGTTTCCCTAAAAATATAGCTACTTAAGTGTACTTCAAAATTTAGTTATACGTACCTGCCAATAATAAATAATCCATTTGCCATTTGTGGTTTGATATTTAATAACATATGAATCACCTCCAAAGAATTTTCCATAATTTTCGACAGGCACAGGTGCCAATTCAAAGTTTTCTACTCTATATATTTCCACTTTACCGGAACCATCATCAGGTATAAATTCTGGAAGCTCTCCTCCACTCTTGTGCGCTAATGGTGTAGGCCTTGCAGCAGCGGAGCGAATTGTACGAGAATGCAATTCTCCAACACCTTGCCATCCTTGAAAATATTGTCTAAACGAAGAAGGTTCAGCATCTTGAACAATTCTTTCAACGTGCGTCCAATTTGGATAATCTTTGGATTTAAGAAAACCTTGTGCTTTAGCCATAGCTTCATCCTTTTCTTTTTTGTTGCACTTTTTACCAATCCAAATAAATAGATTTGCATCTCCAGTTTCCAAAATAAAGCAGTCGTTCGTGTCAAGCTGTGATTGTTTCAGTGGTTTCTGACCAACTTCTTGAATTTGCATTCTACCACTACTGTCAGAAACGCGGTGTAATGTAATAGTTCTTTCCTGTTTTCTTTCAAACTGTTCATCATCACCACCAGTTGATTCATCTGGGACATCGGCTGCAGAAACATTTCCACCAAGAGTTTCAAAGAATTCTTCTACTTCTGTTGGAGCGCTAAATTCGTCTGTAAGGTTTTTTTTATGAAATTAATGAGAAAGAAAATTATGTTATTGCCTACCTAATACATGAACTTTTGAACGTCCGCCATGATCTTGGTCTCTAATTAAATTCGCTGCTTGTGTAGCTTTCAAGCGTTCTGTTCTTTTACTCTGAGCACCAACATATACGTAAATGTTATTACCAGCATCCAAGATGAAGCAATCACCTTTATTCATAGATGATATTGAAAGGGGCACTTGTTTAACTCTAATATTTCTTTTTCCCTTAACTTGGAATAGTTTCTTTTCGAAAGCATCTCGATCGACATGAATAAATCCAGAACTAACACCACCTGGCAAGTATCTGACGCCAGATTTAAAACGCGACAAAAATAATTGCGATTCATGTTCTTGAACTTCACGATATTGTACAGGGTCTCCTCCAAGTTGATCATCAAGACTTACGGTGAGAATAGCAGCTGCACCTGCCTCATCCTGAGAGGTTTCAGTTCCTAACCAGAAGTGAATGTCCCAACTGTAAATGCCATTCTTTTCTTTTGTCTGTAAAATTTAGTATATTAAGTAATTTTAATGTAATTTTAATTGCACTGGTCTTACAACAAGGACTATGTAAGAATCACCACTGTAGAATTTACCATAATCGTTTTTGGGGTATGGAACTGGTTTGAAGTCCTAAAAAGATAAAGATTGTTAAAGAAATAATTCAGATTGATTTTTTATTTACTTTATTAACTTTTTTTACTGTAAAAATTCTCATTTATTGTTAGGCCTAAGAGTACCTATATAATAATATTACTATTATAATTTTTGGTTATCGATAGATGTAATCACTAAATGTGCCTTTTTAGGCTATATGTAACCCTAAGAAAAAGTTTTATAAAGAAAACATGCCTAAATTTCAATTATCCTTAAAAAAGGTCTATGCACTCTTTACTCCAAATTGAGTGTTCGATATACTCAGAAAAGGTATTATAAGAAGTATCTTGTTTAAGCCTATTTGTTGCACTGCAACAAACTTTTATATAAAAGACTAAAAGTCTAAATTTGAATATTTCCAACTATTACTATAGTACAGGGTGTTACGACAGAGTTTTATGAAAACTGCATATATTTTTTAATTTTTGTTGCAGGGACATGGTGTAGGTCGATTAAGGCTAACTTTTTAAATAATTTCAAATATACAAAGTGACTCAAAAAAGAGTGGCATATCAAAGTTATGTTTTTCTAAATGGAATGCCTTATATTTTATCACATTTCTTAATTAAGTAAGAAAAAATAATAGGGGCTTCCATTAGGGTTCCCTAAATACAGAGCGTTTTGAATTTTTCTTAAATTGCAAGGTTTTGGAAAAAAATTAATTGTTACCAAATGAAACTAATTTTGTCAAAACTGCTTCAGGATCTTGAAAATAGACTGTTTCCTTGATTTATTTAGCAATTTAAGTGCGAAAAATACTATACTGGGTGTTCAGATTTTTCGGTTCTATTATTAATACATTCAAACTATAATATCTTCCTTATCTCAAATGGAACATCCTGTATATTTTAGACCTGTCATGTGACCAATTCAATGATCTTCCAAAAAGTACTAAGGTATCCTATACCTAAACCTTCAGGTTTCAAAGTCATTCAACAATATTTAACAATATTACGAATATATTAAATACCTAATATTATTCTTAACAATTTAACATAACTATTATAACAAATGCTCGAAACGACTGCCGTATTTTTCAATGCAGAGTGCGATTCTCTTTTCAAGCAAACATCTTACATTTTGCAACATGATAGGAGTCACGGTTCCAAATGCATGTTTAATTCGGTCTATCATGTCTTCTGCAGTAGTAGGAGGAGTAACTGTTTTTTTTATGATTGTGGACCTGAACAGGCTAAATTTGGCTTATCGTGCTAAAGCACTCAGAAACACTTAGGAGGATGAATAGAGGGATAATGAATTGCCAATAGATGCCTATGAACCCAGAGGTGAGAATTATATTCCAGATGAGGCCGAATTTGGGCCTTATACAGCAGAAGGAGTTGTCGAGAGGTAAAGTACTGCTTAGATCTGTACAAAAAGCCTATTTTACGAGCAGCTGTTTTGGTAGCTGACAGAAGATGGTCAACCCATGAGAGATTTGAAGATACAGTCATACCCAACAGAGTAATAGAGTCTGAAAACTTAAGAACTGAGCCATTCATACTTACAACAGGAAATGATGGATCTTATTTGGCGAACACAAGGCAACACTGAGTTTTGTTAGCATTAAATTTAACTATATTATTGCTTCCCCATTCGAGAATACGTTGAATGTCTTTGTTGATTGAATTTGCCATTTCAGCTTTAATTTCTTGATTTAACATAGAAGGTGGATTATCACTATGCGTAGACTGAGATCAACTACAGTGAAGAGTGCTATCGTCAGCAAAGCAATGGATGGGGTTAGTTGTTGAAGAAATAAGGTCATTTATGTACAGCAGAAAAAGTGTAGGCGCTATAACGGATCACTGTGGTACGCCCGCGTTAATGCGAACTTCTTTTGAAAAAAGAACTACGACACGTATTCGTCTTTTATCAAGGAAACTAGAAACCCAGTTGATGACATTTAACCCAAACGAGGTGAGTTTGGCAAGTAAACACTTATGCCAAACTTGGTCAAATGTCTTTGAGATATCTAAAGCGACCACAAATATTTCCATAAGTAATATTTTAATTAAAAATTACTGCATACTAACTTGAAATATGTATACCTACATATACACACAAAAGAAAAAATATCTTTGCTAATTACTCGATTCAAAAAATGATTCACAAACATTATTTGTAAAAACATTTACGTCTCATAAAAAAACTTTACATTTCAAAATTACCTCAATAACTTTGAAACGTGAAGGTTTAGGTATATGATATCCTTGAACTTTTTGGAAGATCATTGAATTTGTCACACGACAGATCTAAAATATACAGGGTGTTCCATTTGAGATAAGGAAGATATTATAGTTTGAATGCATTAATAATACAACCGAAAAATTTGAACACCCAGTATAGTATTTTTCGCAATTAAATTGACAAATAAATCAACGAAACAGTCTATTTTTGAGATCCTGAAGCAGTTTTGGCAAAATTAGTTTCGTTTGGTAACAATTAATTTTTTTTCCAAAACCTTGCAATTTAAGAAAAATCGAAATAAATCAAAACGCTCTGTATTAAGGTATAGGGGGAACCCTAATGAAAGTCTATCTTATTTTTCATACTTAATTCAAAAATGTGATAAAATATAGGGAATTCCATTTAAAAAAACGTAAGTTTAATATGCCACCTTGTATATTTAAAATTATTTTAAAAATGTAGCCATAACGGACCTACATAATGTCCCTGCAACAAAAATTAAAAAATATATAGTTTTCTCCTAAAACTCCGTAGTGTCCGTCGTAACTCACCCTGTATATTGTTTGGTTGGACTTTTACGTTGTTTATAATATTATTCCAATTTAAAACAGTTTATTTGATTTGTCGATTTTCAATTATGAGCTCCCATTAAAACTGAAAAAAAATAGAACATAACTCAACAGTTGAAAGCTTGAAATGCTTTTATTTCAAGATTAACTGTTGGCAAAAGTTAATTCATCATAAGGTAGGTACAAGATTTATTTATAGGTTCTAGAAAGTTACGTTTTTTAATGCTTTTACTCTGGTAATTTATTACCGATGAACTAAATATAGTACGGTATGCAGACGACACCACAAATCTAATTTTCCAAAAAAAAAAAAAAACAATCAGAAGATGGTTTTCATATTACTTCAAATTGTAACTAAAAGCTTTGCTAAAGTATACGTTACAAAGTGTATTTTTATTGAAATACTTATCTTTTGGGTATTTAATCGTGTGGTTTTATTAATTTTTCCTAGAAATTTAAACATTTCGATAACAATTACAGTTATCGGCCTCAGTAAATAATAGTTGAAAAAAATTAACCAAGATATCCAATAATAATCTCACATTTTTCATTCTTAGCCTTGGTTGGTAAGATGGGCGT
>JARFJB010000793.1:3847500-3935000 GCA_036346205.1 Vesta saturnalis
TTGCAGAATTTATAATCAACGTTACAGTATCATCATCCGAAGATCTAGAAATCGATTCGAGCGATTGAACTGTACTGAAAAACAAAAAAATTGCTAAAATATTAAATAATTAAATCAAAATAAAATGTTTTAGAGCATCAGTATCGTTATTTTATAGCCACGCTTCCTATATTATATTACAATGGAAATAAATGATGCAGCTATAACCAAACTTTAATAAAATTGTTATTTTGTTTATATACTGCAAACTCCTTCCGTAGGCAAAGGATAAAGTTACCATTTTCTCATGGGTAATCTAACCCATCATATTGCCATGTAATGTACACTTCCTTTCAAAAGTTTCTCGTACACTTTCAAAATCAGGTAACAACGATTCTTCAAAACTTGAGCTGTGTAGATGGGTAATTTTGAGATTAGGTTAAAGATGATATCCACAGAATTAACAAAAAATATGATCTGTCCCTCAGGACACAAATTACGCTTACATAATAATTATAGAAAAAAAACCAATGACTTTTACAAATAATTTTGCAGAAATTAGTGATTGTTATAGAAAGTAAGGGAGATTTATTGTTACAGCAACTTATTGAAATTTTTCATGCAAGCCCAACTCAAAGAATTAATCTGGTAAAGAGAAAGAAAACAGAAAGTTATTTAAAACAAATAAACATAAATACAAAGATATTTAAAAAAGTGCTAATATTTTGTCATACATCCTATAAGGTTTCGCCAATAAGTTTAATCTTAGCTCAACTCTTCCCAGGTATTTTCAATAGCTTCCCACAATTCTTCAGCATTTACAGGTCTAAAGTTCCTTTTATAAATTCTCTTGACAATTAATCCCCAAACATTTTCCATAGGGTTCAAATCAGGACTGTAGGACGGCCAAGATAATATTTCAATATTGTTGTCTTGATACCACTGTGTTATTATTTGAGCGGAATGGATGGGGCAATTATCTTGTAGAAATATGAAAGCATTGTGATATAATTGTTCCGCAGAAGAAAGCATAACATTTTGCAAAATGTCACGGTAATCTACTACATTAAACCGACCATCAATGCGCCATGCTACCCCTGGACCGAGAAACACTGAGAACGGTGACAGTGAATCGTCCAAACCTGTTTGGTGGTGCCACATATCGTTCAGAAAATCTTTAATTTAGCGGTCGATACACCCACGATCCTGATCCTGGAAAGTTGGTCTCAAAAACCGCTTGTCTGGCCGTATTCAAGGGGTTTTCCCGTAAATTATCCAAAAGGGCTTCGTCCTGCTCGCGTCGAAATTTTGGGTCTTCCCGTACACGGTCTTCTAGTCACAGTCCCTTCTGGTTCCCATCTCTTTTTTACTCGTAGAACATTGCTTTTATTTAGCCCAAAATAAGTAGTAACCCTTCTTATGGACCAATCCTCTTCCAATTTGGAAAGCATCAAAGCTTTATCTAGCTCTGTCAGTCAAGGCATTTTGACTTTTCAAAATTTTAAATGTCAGAGTTGGTTAATTACAACCCCGATTTAATACAGCAAAAAATGGGTGTACGCGAAACTTTTGAGAGCAAGGGTACCCATATATTACATACGCCTATTCTAAAAAATACACTACAAAGATTCGATTTGTATGGATTAAGGGTAGTCTTTTTCGGTATATTCATAAGTACATTGCAGATTTATCTAAATTTGTATTGGATTGCAAATATTTTTATTAATTCTGAGGTTAGAAATTGTGTCTCTCGTACCGTAGATATAGAATTTATAACCGTAATACGGTATTATAGGTGCAGTAATCTATTGGCATGATAAGTTTGGCAATACTGCACTGTTTTTCCATAAGCCCCATACTGAATTTGGACCAGCAGATTATACTTAAATATACGTTACATAATTCCCAGAAAGTTTATAAATAACAAAAATTCAAAGTCATAACAGAAGTAGCGTCAGCCAAAAAAATTAGCTGAATGTTCATTTTCAAAACTAAACTTAAAAGATGTATCTGAACTTATCCATATGCAAGAGTAAGCATGAAATCGTTTTAGGTTTAGTTAGATTACGTAATTTTTAAAAGATATTAAATGAAACAGTGGCGTACGCGAATACGAGTAAACATTAATATAGGAAGGATCATACAGGAGGAATTTCATTTAAATGATTTCAGATATAACAAATATTGTTTTAACATTATAACTATCGCTATACCCTTATCTATACTATGTTGATAAAATAACATCTAAAATTAGTGCTCTGATAAAATATAGCGAAATGATTTAAAAAAATAACCTTCATTTAAAAGGAAAACGCCAAGGTAAAATACGTTCCTGACAATGACTCAGAAAATAATACAAACACATTACTGTTGTTATTATTTTCTATAACAATGTATATAAATTGTAATGCATAAATTACACAAAAAAGTTGAGGACAGACATGACACGGAAATAATATAATGATTATATTTATATAGTTTATCATTCTGCAAACACTTGTAATGTTATCAAAGCTTTTCCTTACTGTTCCCATCTGTCAATATGAAATTAATTTTACTTAAAAGTAATCCAAGTAGTCCCAAAATAACAAACCTATATAAAGCGGATATGGATATATTTAGTAATTGATAAACTACATAATCATAACCGTTAATTAGAATTATTGGTGTTTAAGAGGGAAATAAAAAAATCAATTAATAAAAATATCTATACATAAAATACTTCACACTTCTTTATGTAAAAAAGTAAATTAAGTTTTAAATATTTAGATAGATCAGTCAACGATAATAAACACTCAAAGATTAAAGAACTCTTTCATACAGTGTGTTAAAACGGGATACAAGATTGTGTTATTAGATACCTATCTTTGAATAATCTAATTTTAGAAATTCCTGTCATTACACATTTTAGACAAAATTATTTTGTAGTTAAAGTAATTTTAGGCACACAACATACTATTACTAATAATAAACATGAAACATGAGGGGCACATTAAAAAATATTTGATTCTTTAATGGTAGAGAATACATAGCAATTTTTAATTATTAATGTAACCCTATTGCTCATTATGTAATAAAAAACACAAAAAAAGGATCTCATTAAATTAATTAATCACAGATGTAAACCCACAACACATGGGCGGGATTAATAACATAAAGAACTAATTAATCTTTTAAAAGTGTTAATTACTGCTTACTTTTAAACAATTTTGAAATCTGAAAGGAAACTCATTTTGATCCGTCTAAAAAGTCTAAATAAGTTGCGCAGTAACCCTAGTCCAAAGTGATTTTTCGAAAAAGGTAAGATTATGTGTCATCAGGGAGCATGTGTGTTTTGACAATATCAACTTAAAAACAATAAATAACAGTGTTTGTATTCTGTCCTAAGGTATCTGCCGCCCTAACTTCTGATTAACCATAATTTCTTTGAAGACTTTAAATAAAACACAAGAAATGTGAAAAAAGTAAATTGTATTTCGGAAAAATAAGTCAACAGGAACTTGAACATGAATAGATATTTATACTTATTAATGGATACATATACTCAGTGACATGGAAATTGCAACACCAAGAAGGGTCAGGACCAAGAAGGGTTAGGAATTTTTTTTTTACCAAACTTGACGAGGTTGAGATCTCGATCCGAAAAGGTCAACTTTATATAAGACTAGCAAGTCTATTTGAAAAAAAAAGATAATGTCGTTTTCCCGATGTTGGAGCCGGGCTACAACAGGCGCTGCTACCAGCAGTTCCTAGGGGAGCGGGCAGCTCAGGGAGAGCTGTCACCGACGATGTCCCAGGAGTTCCGGATACCGCCAGCGATACCGTCACTGCTCGATCTACCGTTCGAGAGAGCGAGCAGCGACGCGCCACCTGCCGCCACCGGACAGAAGAGGAGGCGGCAAAAAAAGACGCGACCGCCACCGTTAGAAGGCATCAAGCCCCTAGGAGACACGCCGGACACCTCCGCCGCCGCATCCGCAACCGACAACACCGAAGAAGAGGGACGCCCCGGATCTACCAGCCCCGACGACTTCGTGTTGCAAAAGAAAAAGCCGAAGAAGACCCCGAAGGTTCGCCCGTTTACGCCGCCGCCCACGGACAACGGATTCCAGGCCCTGGAACCCTTCACCGACAGCCCTGCAGCGATGGATCACCACTCCAGTGAATGCACGAAACCCCGTACAGACCGGGCTAAGTATGTTAACTGTGGTGGGGACCACCCCGCTAGCTACGGGGCTGCCCGAAGTTCCCTCGACCTCCACAACGGAAGAAGACGGAAGTACCACACGCGACCGAAGAGGACACCGCCGATGGCGGCGCCTTCTTCAACCCGGACCGGCGTCAGTTACGCCCGAGCGACAGCAGGCAAGGTTGAGAAGACAGAAGTCTTGAGAACGGCTCCCGCCGCTATCGTTACCCCGCCTGCCCAACCCGCCTTAGGGTTCGACGCCATATTGGGCCTCCTCGGAAGTTTCGATATGGAGAAGGCCCTACCTGTCATCCGTAACGTGGCAGCGGCGCTCGTTCAGGCGCAAACTGCGATGGACCTATGGGGAGTGATCCTCACGCACGGTTGACAAATGGTTGCCCTTTTCGGGTAATCATACAAAGGTCCGGAGCGAAGGCTGGTGCCCTAGCTAAGTATACAGTATCGACAATTTATTAATTCTGTTCTGTTAACACCGATAATGTATTCACACAACTAAAACATGTTTCTATTTATTTCAGATACTCAGAGCACCAACAGTATCAGCCACAACCGACCGACAACAGGACAATGCACACAACAACCACACCACCAACAGCATCGCCAACCACTACAACGCATTTTTTTTAAATACCAAAAATCTCAACACAATGATGTCAACAGGCATACCACACAATCACGAATCCCAACGACCACGCAATCCACGCGCTGAAGAGGATGAAGAATCCTGAGCAGCGCACCACCAACAATACACAATACAATATTACTTATTTTATTTTATTATATCTTGTAATACGTATTGTAAATAGTATATAATGTTATGTACTATAAAAAATTCTAATAAACTTTGTTGAACTTGAACTGAACTTGAACCAAACTTGACAGAAACGTTAACTACTAAAAGGTTGCAATATTCATATGGATCAAGTGGTAATGGCTTATCTGACAGTTCGTTCAGTTTTTTCGGACAATTTTGTCAGGTGTATATTGTGCAAGATTGAGTTCAGTTCTTTATTGTTTTCGCTTTGAGGATGTGACCATGCCTAGAGTGCCCCAACGTGGAAATTACCGCCAATTAAATGAATTCGACAGAGGTCGTATTGTTGGTTTGCACGAAGATGGTTTTTCGTTCAGAGAAATCGCAAATCGTCTTAACCGGAACCAAACCACCAGCATGGTCCGCTATCAGGCATGGACTAGGGAGGGTCAGTAACACCGCAGAAGAGGAACGGGGGGGGGGGTCGAAGAAGAACAAATGAGGAGCAGGACCGCCATCTTCAACTTATGGCAACAAGAGACCGATTCTCAAGTACCAGATGAATTGCCACTCAATGATTACAAAACGAAGGTCGTCCTGTAACCCTTCAAACGGTTTACCGCAGAATCAGAGCTTTCGGCTTGCAATCCTATCGGCATTTCTTGTGTTACCACTAACGGCTCAATATCGACGCAACATTTGGAGTGGTGTAGGTTGCGACTGCACTGGAACCAAGAGTGGCATAGGGTGGTGTTCACTGATGAATCCCGATCCTGGTTGGGGAAGCATGATGGCCGTATGAGGGTCTGACGAAAACGCAAATAATTTTGTATTATTTCAAGTTTCAAAAAACCCCTCTCGGCGCTAGCAACTGTCACCGGTAATGTTAAAAAGATTAAAGATTTTTATAGCAATTCAACTAAATTTTGAAAAAGATAGATAAGATTATTCGTAAATAGATATTAAGTTTATCGAATAAATCTTGGACAATAATATCTTTTTTTATTTTTAGATGGATCAAATAGTCGTCGTTTATAAAATCAAAAACAGTGTGACTTTTTGATTTGATTGAACTTTTCTTCGATTTTTGTTAAATGCAGTGTCCACTATCACACCATAAAAATTAATTTTGAAGTGCTGTGGATTTTTTTGTCTCATCCTATCTCTCACAATCAAATAATCGTTTTTTCGTTCGAGGTTTAATAGGATTAAGTGGAGGAAATGAAGGGTCGCAATCGATATTCTCGGCAATATTTTTTGCCTCCTCTAGAATATTATTAAATCCTTTATCTGATCTAATATCATATAAATATGTTGCAGTAATAAACTAATAACATAATATTTGATAAAGCAGTACTTGTTTCCTGCATTGTTTTGCTTACGACGTTGATTTGACTAAAACGTTATACCATATTACTACGGAAGGTATTAACTTAAAAGATATAATTTTTAACGGCAAAGAATTTACCACATTTGTTGTAACAGAACCTCTGTATTATCGGAATAGCGCGTATATAGAGCATCATATATTTGATCTAAATTGTGCTTAAGAACTTTAGAGCATCGATTCTGCTGTCCCACCTAGTATCCGAAAGTGGTTTTAATGTTAAAGTAGGGATTTCATCTTTTAATACCTACCAACGTTTAGTCTATGCAGAAAAAAAACGTATATAGTTCTTGTATAATTGCAAAAAAACTTGTTATTTCTAAAAACGCTTTAGCAGTATCGTTAACGACTAAATTTAAACTGTAGGCTACACAAGGCACATAGGGTTTAAGTCAAGAATTTTTTTTTACTTCATTATTGCGACTCTACATGTTTGCACCATTATGTAACACTGTCCCGTTAGATTATCTAAACCAATGTTGTGTCTTCAAACATTAGTTATACCCTACCCTGTTGAATCAAATATTGAAATGAATCCACTAATTTCAATTTGCTTTGATTCATTACTTAACAGAACAAATCTTACTACAACGGTTGGTCCTGATCACTTATATCAGACGTGGTGTCTAAAATAATGGAATAATATTTACTATATTTCATCAGGTTTATTATTTCGTGCCTTATCTTCTGTCCCAAATAGTGCCAAAAATTTAACAGTATAAATTATAATTTTTAACACGGACACCGATCTATCTTTTTCCTATTGTTGGATTTCTGTTAATTTTAGAGATATGATCTGATATAGTATCATTAAACTGTGCAATTGTTTCAATTAATTTTAAAAAAGTTCCATTTTGTTGCTCGTGCAACTTATTATTTTTACCCCTAAAACTTAAATTTTGACCGGACAAAAATTTAACAGTATAAATTATAATTTTTAACACGGACACCGATCTATCTTTTTCCTATTTATCAATTTCTCATTTAGACAATCAGTAGTGGTTTGAGATTGAATCGATTTATTTAATTCAGCCCAAGATTTTGAGTTAGAAATATGAGTTTTTGATTTTCCATGCGCTCCATAGCTTGAGATAAATGTCTCCAATCGTTATATCCTTCAAGAAAGGCACTAGGAAAGGTTTTAAATATTTTGCAAGGAAAACAAAATACGCAATATTTTAATGTAGAATAGAATAAACAAGCTCTTGGAATTATTTCCCCGCTGCTTAATCTTCTTTTATAATATGCAGATAAGAAACACCTGCAATCTTTATCCAAAGGAAAGTATACATCTGTTTCTGTAAGCTGGTTTATGCCTAATTCAGTATCCCCCTATCCATCCTCATAAGTGTTCCTGAGTGCTTTAGCACGAGAGGCCAAATTTAGCCTGTTCAGGTCCACAATCATAATTAAAAAATAAGTTCAAAAGTAAATATGTAATTAAAAATTATTATTAATTTTATTAAATACATAAAAAAAACTGGTGCATAGCAATGCAGAACGAGTGCGATAAACAACATAAAAAACTTTCAATAAATTAAGGGTGGGAAAGCCAGTTAGTAATATTCGGAAACGATTATCGGGCATTTGCTAGGAAGTGCAATGCAAAGGTTTAATGATACAGATGGTAAAATACAAAGGTAAAGAGGGTACGATCCAGCATAAAAAACGTACAATAAATTATAAATGGGGAGGGCAGTTAGTAATATTCGGAATCGATTACCAGGCATTCGTTAGGACGTATGTACAATCCAAACTTTTAGTAGTGCATAATAATGCAATATACGTCCAAACGAAAGCTAAAGAAAAAACTCAACTTTGTTTAGGGGGGATTTAGCCTCCTGAACAGGGCAAAAGAAAAAAGACGTGGAAACGAATGCATACCAGCATAAAACAAACTTTCAATAAATTAAGAGTAGGAGGGCCAGTTAGTAATATTCAGAATCGATTTTTGAACATTTGTTACGAAGTGCAATCCAAACTTTTAGTGATATAAATGGTGCGAGTGAAATGTAAGATTAAAACTTAACTTTATTAAAGTGGGCGGGAATGTTAGGTTGAAAAACGAAATGTGGTGATAACTTTCCAACCTGAATGATGTAAAGGAAAACATGAGGTGTAAGACAATGCAAAGAGGGCGCAATCCAACAATGCGAAGAATCTTCGACAAATAGAAAGGGGGGGGGGGGGCAGCTTAAGGTACCTGACTACATTTATGTGTTAAACGTTTTTTCTTATACTATACACAGGATGCTTGAAGCACCATCAACTTTTAACTGCTCATATTACTAGATTTTGCCTTTATTGAAAAATCTATTTTTTTGTAAAATGTGTTTTATTTTTACATAAAAACAAGTAATATGTACAAATTTTGCTTCAATTAACATCCTTCGTATGGGAATATCTGAATTCCCATACGATAGATTTTAATTGAAGCAAAATGTATACATAGGGTAAAGGTGGAGAATTCCGGACAGGAGAATAATATCGGCCACTAGACATTTCCATTTTAAATCAATTTTTAGGCTGCGCCACCTGTTACAGCATAGTCAAATGTGTGCATAAAATTCTGTGAGTGTCAACCACTAGAGTGGTTTGTAACATGGCTAAACGTAATTTGAGGTTAGTTCGCAGAGTGAAACAGATTTTTAGGAGGTACGTAAAATGTTTGCTTATTCACTTTTATAATCGGAGTAAATAGGTATGCTTTATACTGCAAATTTCCTGCTCTATAGTCGATATAAACAGATTGATATATGGCATGCATGCAAACATGTAGTATAGTTTAGATTCGGTAATGCCGGCCTGTCCGGTATTACCCGCATCTATTACCTATAATTGCCTTTTACGCATTTTGGCTGTCTTAGGTAGATTGAAGAGGATTGCAGTATGCCAAGTGAATACACTAGAAAACGGTGAAAGCCGCATAGCTTCCGAGCAATTGCATGCTGCATTAAATGCCATCCGTAATGGTAGAAGTACGAGAGAGGTTTCCAAAACATTCGGTATTGCTCGGAGCACTTTACAAGATAGAGTGAAAAATAAGAACACTTCGGGCTCTCGATTGGGACGTCATTCGGTATTTACCAAAGCCGATGAAAAACTTCTTCCGAAGCAAGTTGACAAACTTTCTAAAGTTTTTTATGGGATCTCACCCGATGAAATTAAACGATGTGCATTTACCTACGCAACAAAAAATAACATAAATAATCCATTTTCGGAAAATAACCAATCTGCTGGTAAAGGATGGCTAAAAGGATTTCTTAATAGCAATCAAAACATTAGTCTGAGAAAACCGGAAGTAACCAGCATTAACAGAATCTCTGCATTTAATAAAGGTGAAGTGTCCCGCTTTTACCAAAAACAGTGCCGAAAGAGGACAAACAACAATTATAATGTGTGCCATACGTGCTTTGGGGCAATTATGTTTTTCCTTTACTTATTTATTCGCGTAAACGGTTGAATGCGCAACTGAAGAGAATTGGTCCACCTAGTCTTCATGCAATGGCTTGATCATTTTCAAAAATACGTCAAATCAACCAAAGAACATCCTGTGTTGCTGCTGGTTGATAACCATGCTATTCACTGCACGCTACAGGCACTCTTTCTGTAAGGAAAATGGAATTATTATTAATTATTTTACTTTTCATTAAAAACAGCTTACAATACAGAGTGTTAGCTATTTGAAGAGTCATGTCGAAGAAAGGATAACTACCAATAAAATAGCCGAGATATTTAATAAAGCATACGGTCGAGTGGCTACACCTGAAAAGGCAATTAAAGGCTTCCGAGAAACTGGAATATTTCCCTTGAATCCCGACCGCTTCACAGAAGAAAGGCGTAAATGCGTCAGCGCCTTTACTCCACCACAGGCAGCTGACGAAACTCGGAGCCCAATATTAATGAAGGTGAAAAGGTTCACGATGAAAATGCAGCAATAGTGGAATTGAACGAGAGCAATAACCAAGGTGGACAGAATATTCAGGAACCATCTGGAGTTCCATTTTCTGACGTGATACCATTACCTGGGCCATCAGAAATACAGGCAGCAAAGAAAAAAAAACAAACCAGTAGGAAACAGTATTCCAAAATATTCACATCTACTCCTGTGAAGTCAATTTTAGACGAGAAAGAAGAAAATAAACAACTTCAACGGCAGAAGAAGAAGAAGATGAAAGACGATGCAAAAAATAAAGGAACAAAACGCAAACTTGTAGGGGATGATGCACATCAACCAAGAACATCCAAAACTACTAAAACAAGAGTAAACCAAAAAAGAACCTGCAAGAAGGCGGTGGTGGTGACACAAGAGCACGATTCAGAAAATGAGGATCTCTGCAGTGATTCAAGTGAAAAAGAAGTGAAGGAAAACATATGCATAATACGCGGTGATATTGGAAAGCAAATAATTCCAATGACGCTGTACGTAATAAGGAGAGTGGCAATATTAAGGTTACTGAGATCATTTCTAGTTTGGCCCACATATCTCGCGATAATATAAAATTATTTCTGGAAGGAAAGTGATTGGAAGTATGTGGACGATAATGAGAAATGAAAGCATGAGCCTTGCTGCGAAACGAGCAATCTACAATGGCGTATTCGTCCCGTCAGTACTGTATGGAAGTGAGACATGGGTATGTCAAAAAAAGCACGAAAGAAAAATAAATCTATGATAAAGGAAAGAAAGATAAGTTTTAAAAACAAAATGGTATGTCAGAGACTATGTATGAATCTTGCGGAAGCTAGGGAGGTACGCGGAGATAGGAAAGCATGGAGAAAGATTGCAGTATACAACGGTAGCCGGCCATGTGTTAGGGTGAGAGGATGGGTACTTTAATATTGAGCAAGGAGTGCGACAAGGTTGTGTGATGTCACCGTGGTTGTACAATGTATACATGGGTAAATGTATTAGAGAAGCATGTATACCGATACAAATGCTGTAATGGTTGGTGACATATACGACTTCTGGTGTATGCAGATGATACAGTCTTATTATGTGACAGTGCAGATGAGCTACAAACTGCTCTAAGGAAGTTTGATACAGTCTATGAGAGCCTGGGCCTAAAGGTAAATGTGAACAGAACTAAGATTGTGGTGTTCAATCGGGAAGATGGAAAGGAGAGTAGAGTATTTATTTACTCTGCAAGATGAAATTGTGGAGCAAGTGGACGAGCTGGTATATCTGGGTAGAACGTTTACTGCAGATGGTACAATGGAGGGCGAGATTGCACGAAGGGTCAATCCTGTAAGGAAAGTGATTGGAAGTGTGTGGACGATAATGAGAAACGAAAGCATGAGTCTAGCTGGGAAACGAGCAATCTATAATGCGTGTTTGTCCCGTCAGTACTGTATGCAAGTGAGACATGGGTACGTCTGAGAAGCACATGTGGTAAAAGAGAGAAAGGACAAGATAAAGAATGAGTGCATAAGGACGGACTGTGGCGAGGAAAAGACGATGATGGATAGATATAAAAGTAGTACATTACGTTGGTTTGGTCACATTGAGAGAATGAACAACGCAAGATTAACGAAGCAAATATATGTGGGGGAGGATAGAGGTACGGTCGTGCCTGGTAGGCCGCGTAAAAATTGGCTGAATGTAGTAGAATGTATGTTAAAGGAAAGAAAGAGGAGTTTTAAAAATAAAAGGGCATGTCAGAGACAGTGTATGAAGCGGAAGCTGGGAGGTATACGGAGATAGGAAAGCGTGGAGAAAGATTGTGAATGAAAATAAATGAGAGGCAGGGATTGTTTTGCCTACCCCGCAAGGGAATGGCGTGAAGGTTAAGTTACGTTAAGTTTAAGTTTATTTCGTTTAGGTCGACCTAAAACTGATGATAGGCCTGTAAAAGTAATCTTAAATTTTAGTAACGATGCTTTAGCAATTTAAAAAAAATTAAAGGAACTCCGATGCCATTTTCAAAATGTACGTGGTTTGCGTTCATAAATTTCTGAATTTCATGTATCACTTTTAGAATGTGAGTTTGATGTAATTGAGAATGTTGAATCTGCATTGTCTAACGAGATATCTTCATGTGAACTTGTATAATACATTTAGATGTGACCGTAACTTTGAAATTACCAAAAAAAGATGGGGTGGTGGTGTTTTACTAGCTGTAAAAATGAAATAGTATGTAATTCGATAGATACTAGCGAATTAAGTAACTTACTTCCAAATATTGACTTAATTAGTTGCAAGTGTGATTTAAAGTTTCTTAATTTATATGTGTTTATTATTTATGTTCCCCCTGATGTTAATATCAATGAGTACAAATCATTTCTCGAAGAATTTGAGCTTTATGAACATACATAATTTAAGTCAGTACAATTCAAATCTCAACAAAAATGGACGTTTGCTTGATTTAATTCTTAGTAATGTAGATTGTGATATTTTGCATGATACCTGTCCATTAGTCAAAGAAGACGTACATCATCCGGCACTAGTCATTACAAAATAAAGAAACATCCGGAAGTAACGGAGTGCCTTCCTTTTAATTCGCGATTGCAGGAATGTATTTGCATTACCTTTCGCGTTATTTTTAACATATCTTTGGAAACAAATTGCTTCCCGGATGTCTAGAAAATTAGCAGAATTTGCCCAGTTTTAAAGACTGGCGATTTACCAGAGATCACTAATTTTTCAAAGGTATTTGAAATAGTCCTTTATGACCATATTTATCCACAAGTAAAAAATTATATATCGTTACATGAACATGGATTTATACAAAATAGGTCAACTGTGACCAACCTTGCTTGCTTTACGGACTATGCGTTGCGTGTCTTAGATAATCATGGCCAAGTTGATGTAATTTATACTGATTTTTGTAAAGCGTTCGACAAGATTAGTCATTCTATCCTAATTAGCAAGTTACGTAATTTTGGTTTCAGTGAGCCGTTTCTTTCTCTTTTTTTTCCTACCTAACCAATCGATTACAGTATGTGTGTTATAATAACTTAGCGTCGGACTAATTCACTGCTTCGTCAGGGGTATCCCAAGGATCAAACCTTAGTCCACTGTTATTTTTATTATTTATCAATTATAACTCTGGTTTAATCTCATGCAATCATCTTTTATTTGCTGATGACCTTAAAATTCATTGTGAAATCACTTCTTTGAGTGATTGTCTAGCCCTTCAAGAACAATTAATGGTCATTCATAACTGGTGTCAAAGTAATTGTCTGTATTTATACATTCCCAAATGCAAAATATTATCGTTTAGTAAAAAAAGGAACTTACTCCACTACGACTATACGGTAGATTCGTTCCCCTTATCCCGGGTTTCTGATACCAAAGATTTAGGTGTAATGTTTGATCAGCATCTAAGCTTTTCGAGTCATCTTCAAGCCATATGTCTAGATGCAAAACGATTTCTGGGATTCATATTTAGAAACACCAAATCGTTTCATTATACTCAAACTATTTTCTCGCTATACTTTTCATTAGTTCTGTGTAAACTGGAGTACTGTAATCTTATATGGTACCCTATCTATCACAAACATATAAATACGATCGAAGATGTTCAGCAAAAATTTTTGAAATACGCTTCCTTCAAAATTGATGATATCTATCCGGCGAGGGGCTGTCCTCAAGAATATCTCATAAGTCGTTCCTAACTTCCATCATTACAACGCAGACGTGAATACTACAGCATAAAATTTTTACATGGTTTACTGAACAACCGAATTGACTGTCTTCTTCTTCTATCATCCCTTAACTTTTCTGTACCCAATCGTTTATCAAGATTCCCTATAACCATTGTTAATCCTATGCCAAAGACCAACTTATTATTAAGAGCACCTACTTATATAATGTCATTAAATTTTAATACTATAGATGCTAATATTCATTTAAATATCGCAACACTTGACGATCTATTGAGTAATATCACATAATGCAATAATTTTTCTCTTTCCTGTTTAATCTCTTTTCTTCCTCCCCAATTCATATATATATATATATATATATATATATATATATATATATGATATATATATATATATATATATATATATGTATATATATATATATATATATATATATATATATATATATATATATATATATATATATATATATTAACAATGTTGTCAAGTTACTATTTAAACTTGTTTTAGTTGTAGTTTAATTATGTAGTTTGTTTTACACTTATGCACTTATTTTAGTTATATTTGTTCTTTAATAGGACATTCTTTTTTCCGTTGAGCAATAAAGTATTGTTATTATTATTATTATTATTATTATTATTACAGTCAAACTCACTTAAGACGAGCACGGATAAAACGAGATTCTGGATATAACGAGGATTTCGTAGGTAAATGATTGAAATTGTATTAGTTTACGTAATAATTTTTCTCGCTTATTACGTTCACGTTTCGCGATAAAGACGAGCAAATTTCAAATTTTGTAGTAGTTTTTATATACATACTAAAAGCCGTTTCAAGTAAATATTTGTTAAGAATTTTTGGGATATCCGTAATTACGTTTCACAGAAAATACGGACACATTTTAAAAGACGTAAAATAGATTAAAAGAGTTGTTACTTTTGCAGCAAGACGTGAGGTTGAAAAATGGCTTCAATAAAACGCAAAACACTTTCAATGCGCGAGAAAGTTGAGATAATTCGGGAACTAGAAAATGGTGCAAAAAATTCCGCGACGTGCAAAAAATATGGTTTACCATCATCTACCGTGTCAACGTTGTGGAAAAACAGAAAAACTACACTTGCAGCATTCGGAAACAATTTAACTGACGTGAAAAAATTAAAAAAGTGTACTAGAGATGATAACGATAAAGCGCTAATTGTGTGGTTTAAAAACCAAATAAGTGCCGGTTTACCCATTAATGGGCCCATTTTAAAAGCGCAGGCTGAGAAGTTCGCGGAACAATTAAATTACACAGACTTTAAGTTTAATAATGGGTGGATTGATCGCTTTAAAAACAGCAATAACATTGTGTATGGAAAAATAAATGGTGAAGTGAAATCAGTGGGCACTAACGTTACAAGTGAGTGGTTAAAAAGTGTTTGGCCGGAATTACGACGAAAATTTAAAGATGAAAACATCTACAACGCCGACGAAGCTGGATTATTTTTCAATTTAATGCCAGATACCACTTTAAAATTTAAAAATGAAAACTGTATTGGTGGAAAAATGTTGAAAAATCGTCTCACTGTTTTAATTTGCGCCAACATGACGGGAAGTGACAAAAAAAAAATTGTTGGCAATCGGAAAATCACGAAATCCTCGCTGTTTTCAAAATGTTAAGTGCCTACCAGTTGACTACACCTCTAACAAGAAAGCTTGGATGACATCTACAATTTTTGAAAAGGAAATTAGAAAATGGGATGATAAATTACGGCGTAACAATCGAAAGATTTTATTATTGGTTGATAATTGCCCAGCGCATCCTGAATTGCAAAATTTAACCAACATCGCCCTTCTTTTTTTTACCACCAAACACAACGTCTATCCATCAACCCATGGACCAAGGAATTATCAGGAGTTTTAAAAATTTCTACCGTCGCTTATTAGTGTTACAGTTAATCGATCGAATGGAAAATAAACAGGATCTTGAAATAAGCGTGTTAGATGCAATTCGCCTAATGAGTGATGCGTGGAATAATGTGACCCCCACAACAATTCTGAACTTTTACAAAAAAGCTGGTTTTGTTTTTGCTGTAAATGAAAGTTTCGAAGAAGAAGACGATCTTCCTTTATCTACTTGGTTAGAAAGTAGAGAGATCAATAATTTTCAAAATTGCGCGTCCTCAGATAACTACGTAGATATTGATGCCGATGTGATTACTTCGGGTTTAAAAACTGACGAAGAAATTATACAAGAAATTACAGAATGGGAAGCTGAAAGTGATGAAGGTGATGTAGACAGTAATGAGTGTGATAAACCCATGCCTGTTACACTCGCTAAAGCAGGCGACGCATTGGTATTATTGACGCGGTTTTTTGAAGAAAAAAATCTATAAGTGTTTTAAGAGGTAGTCTCAATGATGTTAAATTTAAACCAAAACGTCAGCTAAAAATAAATGAAATTTTTAATAACTCTCCTAATGCTTAAGAGATATTCCGCTTTTTAATGCAAAATAATGTATTTTTATGCGTAATAAACAATATTTTTAAAAATGTAGTATACTTTTTAATTTTTAGAGTTTCTCGGATATAACGTTTAACGGATATAGCGAGCAAAAATTAGCAGTCCCAGAGATCTCGTTTTAACCGAGTTTCACTGTATTATTATTATTATCGGGAGCTATGGCTGCAATGCTATGAGTGTAGTCAGTGGGCTCACGATGCATGTGCCGATACTGAACACGGAACCTTTGTATGTGATTTCCGCTCTTAAAAAAGGATATAAAGACAAGTCGCAGGCAATGGCGGCCCCGGCCGCCATTACCCCGTCGTGTCGGGTAATGGCGCCCACTATGTAGTTTTTTTAACAATTTTTAACTTTTGTATTTTTGCAATTAATTTTTTTTTGTAATATACGTTTCCTTGGATGGGCTATAAGCTTTCATTTACCCGATTACCGTCAATTCTTTATAAACAATAAGAATAATATTGACAAAACAGCTTAGGGGGCCGGAATTCCCCACCTTTACCCTATTACTTGTTTTTAAGTAAAAATAAAATACATTTCACATTCAAGACTTATTAATGGGATCATTTAAATGCAACTTTTCCATAAAAAATATTGTTCATTAAAAAGAGAGTTATCCTTCACTTTTTTGCTTCATTAGACTGAAAATTAATTAACACGTTCCTTTAAGTCTAGAAACAGCTTAACTTAATTGCATGACATTTTCCTCTCTTTAGTTCATTACTCTTATGCTCGTGATACACTCAATGTACAAAAAGTTCAATTTTGTGTAAACAATTAAATTAAAGTACAGATTGAAAAGATAAATTTTAGTTATGCAACACAGTAGCAATAATATAAGTGCATTTGGGTATGGCAAAATAACTGATAATTATAAATTACTAATAATAGAGACATTTCACTTAAATATATCCTACAATAAGTGCTACTTACAAATTTTCTCCGAATAATGATAAGACATGCTTTAACTTGATCGATAGCATGATTGTTCAAAATTACTTTCAAATTTTCAAAGTTTAAGTGGTGATAACAATATTTTTAACAATTACAGTAGATAAAGTAATTAATTACTATTTGTATCGTACTCTTGAAATTCCTTTAAAGGGAAATAAAACTAATTAAAAATAAATTTATGTAATTAAACAGGAAATTCTTAGTTAGTCATAAAAGTAGTACCTTACTACAAGTTACAATTCCATTTTCTTTGTAAAAACCAGTAATTAAGTGAACGTATTTTAAAGTTTTGCTAATTGATATTAATCATTTATAATACTGCAATATTACATAATCGTACAACACATCTAATCAGTTTAAATAAAGGCAGTTAATACCACAAACTTGATATGAAATGAAAGTAGCTGTTGTAGTAGATAAAAAATAACGTTGTTGAAGTTAGCAACAGTTTCAGATTTAAGTAATGAATTTTTAGAGTGCACCAGATAAGTTAAGCTTAAAAAATAAAAGCATATGTTACACATAGTAATGAAATATTTTATTTAAATATAGAATTAAACAATGCCCTACTTGCAAACAATCAAATAATAAAGTAAATTTGATACCTAATAATGGCACTTGAGGATAGCAAATGACCTCCTACCCTATATGTTTCAATAATATGTAAATGATGAAAGTGAGTTTGTATCCCCACACAATTTTGCCACAAAGTGTATTCTTAGGGTTAAAAAACATATACTTCAGATTTGAAGAGAGCAAACCTCCCCTTATAGCATATTTCAATAGGAGTTCGTAATCAAGTTTTTGCACCATTCAATTTTGCTTCTTAGGGTTATTATTCCAGATTTGAAAATAATCGTGATCGAAGAAGGCAACGTACCCTTATGGAAAACTTCCATAATAATCTGTAAAGGGCGCAACTGAGTTTGTACCACCATGAAATTATGCAACAATGAATATTCTTAGCGTTAGAATAGATTTAAAAATAATCGCATTCGAATAGGACAAACAACCTGTTATGGTATATTTCAATAATAGTCCATAAATGGTTCAACTGAGTTTGTGCCACCATGCGTGTATTCTTAAGGTTAGAATAGCATATACTCTAGATTTGTAAATAATCGTGATGGACGAGGGCAAGGTAACCCTTATGGAAAATATTTAAGTCGGTCAAAGTTATTAATTTAATTGCAAGACACGTCGCAAACTACAATAAGAAGCTTCATCTGAAACTTCAACGACGTAAAAAATATGGTCCAGAGATAATTATAACTTATTTACTTAATTAAGTACGTTTCCTAGCAACCTAGGAGGAAAACAGGGGGCGGCAAAAATCATTACTAACCCGACACTCAGAAATGGCTACCGTGGCCTTTAACTGCCAATACTACCCACAAGCTCTATTATTATTATTTGCTTGATTGCTCTGAAAATTTAATTTTGTACTCTTATTTAGATACTAATAAAGCTAAGTTAATTATTTTTTAATAAATTTTAATTAGCAGGACATAGCTGATCCACGAACTCGCTACTAATTTGATTTTTTTTCTTCTTTGGATAAAACGCCCATTTTTTTCTAAACCATACAGGCAATTTGTCTTAAATTTTTTGAGCATGCTTAGCGATTCTTGTTGCAACTATGGAATACGAAGTTTCTTTATAATGAATGTAGAACAATAGAAATAAATTTTATATTACATAATAAAGAAAAAAATGAAAAAAAATTTTTTCTGAAGTTGCCAATATTTTTTAAGTGAGTATCAACTACTTGTAAACATCTAAAAAAAATTGATTCGTACTTGTATTTTAAAAGAAAACGGGTCAAATGTATAAAAACATGATTTTTCAGGAAATCAATTTTGCAAAAAATTGCGGTTTTCTTGATGTAACTCAACTCAATCAACTACATGAATCGACTTTTTTAACAAAAAATCGATTTATTTGACAGCTAAAAATAAAATGTTGTATTTAGTTGGCTGTGAACTGTCAAAAGAGAAAAATCACGTGAAAAAAATAAGTTTTGTTGTTTTGTTTACGTTGTGAGTTCGCTGTTTTCAAGTTTTATTTTAAACGTTAAATTTTGTTTTTATTACAGTTTTAATATGACGAAAACGAAAGGTATTTTCAAGAAAAGAAAGGGTTTTCAAGGGAAAAGATCTCGAGTTTTGAATAACCCAGAAGTGGAAAAGACGCCCTCATTTGCCTTCATCGTTCAGTCAGCAGGATACCCAGCCTCCATCTTCCTCAAAAATTGAAGAACACCTTGAAGTTTATTAGAAAGTGATTTAGAAAATAGCATTGTAGATATAAAAAAAAAACAGTCATAAATAATAAAGGAGTGTGTAAAAGTTATGGTGGAGAGATTGACTTTAGTGTGGTAAGAGGTTTGTTGTAGCTGCCAAATTTAAAATTATGTGCATGAAATGTAGTGCAGAGGACGGAAAATAACGTAAGTTGTATGAGTCAAACATAAAATTTGGTATACGAGTTCCCAATTATTGGTAAAGGGCGTACTGTTACTACTCATGTTTGCAGTTGAGGACTCAACGTCGGCTCAAGAGACATTACCATTGTCCTAGATGACACATGGCAGAAACTGCGACATATAGTCTTTGAACGGTATTGTTACTGTCACAAGTATAGAAACAGGCAAAGCAGTTAATGTTTCTATATTTTCAAAATATTGCCTGTGCTCAGATAGGTATCAAAATTTGCATATCACCAATTATAAAGCCAGCTATACCGGAGTAAGTGGTGGTATGAAAATTCCATAACTCAGTACAGTGGACTATTTCGGAGACGGAGACTCCAAAGTCTACAAATCTGTCATTGAAGAGAAACCTTACCCCTCTGATTTGTAAATTCAAAAACTAGAATGTTTAGGACATGTACAAAAGCGCATAGGAAGGTGTCTTAGGAAAATGAAACAAGAAAATTAAAATTGAGCGATGGAAAAACGTTGGGAGGTCATAAACGACTCACAGGTGAAGAGCGATAGACAGGATTCAAAGCTACCATGGAAATGCAGTAAGAAAAAATTGTACTTCTTTCGAAGATAGGAAGAGAGCCAAATAGGTAGAATTTTTCTATATCTTCAACAAATAAGTCACCTTCACACGGACTGTGTAAAATTGAATGGTGTAAGTACCTGAGATGACAACAGCAGGTTTTCCGGGATCTATCCGAACCTAAAGTTTTGAAAAAGTACACAAAATCCAAACAAGAGTTTGAATAACGTTGTTTGGACGCGAAATCAACATTTGTGACGTATTCAACGTTATGGTTTAGTACTTATAACGCAATAGCCAATATTAACGAAGGCAACATTATAAGATGTCGAATTTGAGAACATTGTAGTCTAAAGCCCGGTAAGTTATGTGTCCAGACTTTGCAATATTTTGACAAAGAAAGAATTAGACCTCTGAAAGAGCTATAGGTTCAATTTTTCAAACAGCCCGGAAAAAAAGAACCAGATCTCGGAAAAAATTAGAAGATAAATTTGAATTGGCAGAACAGGACGATCCAATATATATATATATATATATATATATATATATATATATATATATATATATATATATATATATATATATATATATATAGTGTGTGTGTGTGTGTGTGTGTGTGTGTGTGTGTGTGTTTTGTTTTACAAATACATAATAAAATGTTATAAACTCCAAAATACCCGATAATGTGAAATGGGAGCGAGGTATTGCAATCCACGCTTCGCCCGGACCCGCACGCTCATTAGAAAAGAATATTCAGCCGTGGTAGGTGCCACTTTGGGATAAAATTTGGGTACTTCTACTGCTCTGAATGAAATAATTTTTTTTACCAAATTGTTCAGTAGTAGTTGTAGTTTTAAAATACCGAATAACAAAAATCAATTTTTTTTTAATTTTTGAGTATCGCGTTCCTTTACTAATTATACATTCTCATTCTTAAGAACAGTCTAAAGTGATCACTCAACGGCCTAATGTACATAAATTGTTATCACTCAATTTTTAAATACTAAATGAAGATTTGTAATATTAACGTTTATTACAAAAACTATCCCCATCTCTGTGCTAATGCTAATATGCAAATTAAATCAAGCAAAGTGTTATCACACAGATTTTATGTTCGTGAAAATCATCGTCTAATTTAATTGCAAGACAGGCCACAAACTACAACAAGAAGGCATCGTCTGTTTTAGGAATCTTAAGCGGCATTGTTTTAAGGCATGAATACATTAACAAGCAGACAATATAAAAATAAAGCATCGGCGATAGAAAAGTAGTTTCTAAAGCTGTCAATCCTCTATTTCAATAAAATGGTAAAATTGTAACGAAAGTTTCTGTTCATATGTATTTATAATAATTTATGGATACGTTCCCATAAATTGTAATAAAAGATGCGCACCATACTATAACGCAGCTTGAAAAGAATGTAAACAGCGTCAATAATATATGTTTATTTGTGATCGAATAGTTTAAAATTAAATTTATATATCTCTGTGCCAAATTAAAAAAAATGAAGACTTTCCAAGCATAATATAGAATAAAATCTGTATCATTGTTGAGGAATAATGTATTGGCAGCAGTTTTATTTTACACTATCTCTAATAGTATACTATATACAATTACACATATTAGATAATAAAATGATTTTATTATTAACGAGTAAAGTTTTGTTAGTCATTTATAAACATTAAACCACTGTTTTGAGGTGAAACTTCCCTAAAAACTACTATTTGTCACTTATTGAATAATAAAAAAATATCGAAATTACTCATTAAATTATCGTACGTCTTACTTGTTTAATTACTATTAAAATTTTATAATTTAATTTAAAATTTCAACATATACTGCACTATATATAGATATATATGTTAATGAGTTTTCATTAAACCAATTTTACAATAATTCAAAATCTCGTAAAATCAGTTATTAAAAATTCACCAAGAATTATACATAAAAATAGCGTTAAGGGGATTAATCAATACTGTTCTAGCACGGTTTATCCAAAAATAAAAAATTGAAAACAATTAGTAAAATTAAAAAAAAAATTATTTACCTCAATACGCCAAATTTCGATTCCAGCGACTTGACCGGCGTTTGCAAATGCTGGTTCCATGGCTCTTCTTGTTGATGTTCTTCCACCGACTGTACTGGCACGATTATATGTATTTCTGTTATAGGTCGTCGCGGCGTCTACACTACTAGAGTGATAACCCAACAGAAATAAAGCCAAAACTAGTGTAGAGCTTTTCAAGATACGGCTCCAGCATTCTGATTCGCGGTACGTTGCACCTGTTGTCGTCATCTCAAGCATGCGCCTAAAAATTATGAAATCAAACAAATAATCTATTACGGCATCATTAAAGATCAAGGTTGAAAATAATAATAAGTGTTTTAAAAGTATTTACAGCTCATTATTAATTAACGTAATGACAAAATCGGAAATTTCGTTGTCTAGAAATCTTGGAAATGTGAAAATTATTAGTGCAAGTATTCCAGGTGTATAAATACAGCAAGGTCACTCGTTCGAAATCCTGTTTTGAAAATTTATGTTGATGTATGCCTAAACACAATTAAAGGTATAATACACAAACCCTATCAAATACAAGTAATCACTTTGGCATTGAACTATTTATATATTGACCTATCATTTTAAACCATACATCCTTTTTATGAGAAATGGTCTGTGAAATTGTAGGCAGTTCGCTAATCGCACCAGATCCATTTTACAATTATTTATAAATTACAAAATGACTAACGCTTCCAATTCTTGTTTTAGTGCAATCCCTTACTCAAACTATTACAGTTAATATTCAAAATGGAATTAAAAACCCTTACAGTAAATTAAACAAACTTATGGGAATACATCACGTTTGCCAAATCATTTATGATACAAACTTTAGATATTCTTTTATAATTTCATGTGGATTTTTTAAACATTCAGATTTTAAAAAATCTAAAATGTATGCAACCTACTATACCCACCGTGCTGCAATCTTGCATATAAGCCTTGAATTTTGTGTTTAAATATAAGTAAAATCTTTCACACATCTTTATTTTACCGCAAAATCCCTGGGAGACCAAATAATATTTAAAGCAGGGTCGGATTAAGGCGCCTTGATGTGCTAGACTAATGTAGTATTAGTATAGCCAGGGTATCTATTTCTAAATAAATTTTATGCAGTGTCTAAACAGCACCGCGTTTAGGCAGCTGGCGCTCTGTTACAAACATAATACATTACTGTATTTATTCATAGTTTATCTAGGTTATTTAATTTACAAATGACTTATTACTATTACGATAGTCAGGATAAAATAATTCAATATATATATATATATATATATATATATATATATATATATATATATATATATATATATATACAGGGCAAAGGAGCACATTTAAAATTATTTTCGAAAATGCAGGGTGGTCCATAAAATTTTTACACATCAAAGTTATGAAAATTTAAATGGAACACCCTATATATGATGGCGTATTTCGATTCTGTGGACTAAATAAAGGTCACTTACTGTTATAATCCCTATACCTAACTCCTTTGATAGAAAAAGAGCGGACACGCTATAAACAATGTTACTTTTAAAAATTTGTAATAAAATGATAAGGACAAACATGACAAGATCATGCATATAATTTTCCCAAATTGAGAAATATGGATTTTCTGTTTATTCATAAATATGCGGTGGTCAGTTCTTACGTAGTAAGACCACCGGTTTCCTTTATACCAATTTGAGGCCTCGTTTAGGTTGTTGAACAGCTCCTCCGATGATGTCACTAGCCCGCCAAATTGGAACCGCTTCCTTTGTTTTCTCTATCTTTTCTTACACATTTATTATGGATGAAAGTGACATCAATTTTCCTTCCAACAATTCAACGACTTCTGTAAATTATTGCTTGATATATTTATAATAGTCAATTATTATTTTAATTGTTTAACTTCAACGACAAATAGCTTGCGCTACAATCCGCAATGTCAATCGTACTCCTCATCATTAACACTTTGAGTTATCATTCTTTATGCTTTGATTTATCAATTTGGATCGATTGCTGTCTTTTATATTTATTGTTCACTATTTAACACAATTGATTACCGCTCTGATACATACAAAACGAGTTATCTTCACTTATTACGTCACCTTTAATGCGAATCTCAAATTATGGTGCAATCCTTTTTATTATCACCAACTTGGCAATACTTGCACTTTTATTATTTTAATAAGAAAGGTATTTTTCTACTTCTTCCCTATTACACCGCTAATTAAATATTATTTGTAATTTTCACACTTTATAGGGCCGCGTGACTATACAATGTCACTTATGCTGCGGCGTCAATCGACCAAAAACCATTCTGATCGCTTATTTAATGAGACTCTTTCTGATCGCTTACTTAACGCGACTGTTTTAAAAACTGCACATAATTATTATGACAGAGTCATTCCCTTCTCCTGCAACGCACTCATTCACTTGCAAATGCCGCGTATTTTAAATATTTTCAAATTGAATATATAGATAAGTTATTGAAATAAACTAAAGCTTTTCATCTTAATACTAATTACATTCAAATACAAATAAACAATAACCATTTCTTTATCCAGAAAAATAATATATAACTATCCAATCTCGTATAATTTAGCGCGAACTTTTTATTTTCCTAAAGCTCCCGTTACAGTGTAATAAAGCTAAATGTACTGGATAGCCTTTATGAGATTTATTTGCTATACAAAAACGGACCATAAAACAAAATCTCCAGTTAACAGTACAAAGATTCTTGCAATTTATACCCCTATTAGTGTATTAAAGATAAAACAGTGCTCTTTTCATAGTTTTGTCAAAATTTTTTAATCATTGGTACCAGTAAATGGACAAAAATATAGTTTTAGATTGTACCAGAAATTCTTTAGATGAAATTAAGGATTAACAAACACGTTTCTTCGTTTCACTACGTTACAATATTTTTTGTTGGTACAGATTTTGAGATACATACTTTCCTTTATGCAACTATTTCATTACTGTAGGTTTGGGTGGTTTCTAAAATTATTACCAAATTTAAGACACGTACCTTTTCGATATGTTTTAAAACTTCCTTATTTAATTTATATTTTTTTCTTGAAAAATGTTCTTGATTGATCATGGTCATACAGAATAAACCGATATATTATCTCCATATTTTGAGTATTTTTTAATTTTGAGTCTCCCAGGAAGTCCTACGATTAAAAATAACGAAAAACAATATTCCCTAAGATGTAGGCCTCTATCTCAGTTTTAACCCTTGCCGCACGGCAATGTAATTTTTCTATATCTAATCAAAATCAAAGACACCTCTTACAACGACCGTTGTAGTTAAGACAAAGGGTATAAATTAGTAGTCAGGAATTCGGCCAATTAATTGTGGTTAACTGGTTGTAATTAAAACAGTCTGGGAGTAATCCTCATTATATAGGGGCGGCGAAATATTGGCAAATATAATGAGGATTACTCCCGGACTGTTTTAATTACAACCAGTTAACCACAATTAATTGACTGAATTTGACTACTGTACCTTATGATATATATATATATATATATATATATATATATATATATATATATATATATATATAAATATATACACATATATAAATATATATACATATATACGGGTGAGGCATCCAAGCTCCGTCAGTTTGTATACGAAAACTGGTCAAATATTTTTGAAATCTTTTTTTTTATTATCGTGTAGGTTCATTAGGAGCACGTTTTAAAATTATTTTCGAATATGCAGGTGGTCCATAAAAATATCAAAATTATGAAAATTTAAATGGAACACCCTATATATGATTGTATATTTCGATTCTGTGGACTAAATATATATATATATATATATATATATATATATATATATATATATATATATATATATATATATATATATATATATCAGGGTAAGGCATCTAAGCTACGTCGGTTTGTATACGAAAAATGGTAAAATATTTTTGAAATCTTTTTTTAAATTATCGTGTAGGTTCATTAGGAGCACATTTTAAAATTATTTTCGAAAATGCAGGGTGATCCATAAAAATTTTACACATCAAAGTTATGAAAATTTAAATGGAACACCCTATATATGATGGCGTATTTCGATTCTGTGGACTAAATAAAGGTCACTTACTGTTATAGTCCCTATACCTAACTCCACCTGTTGCCGAGATATTTCATTATTTGTGAGAATGTAGATCGAAATTCAAAAGAACTTTATGTTTTACGTAGTCGAAGATTTTTTGTCAAATGTTTTTCATTCATCCTAAATTACAAAAAATCTGTAAGAGATAGGTATAGGGAACCCTAATACAGTTTTGTAGGGAATTAAAATTAGAATAAAAATATGGGGTGTTCCATTTAAAATAAGGAAGTTAATTGGCTTTAATGTTGGTCAAAATAGTAACTGAGTTTTTATACACCCAGTATAAATTTGTGATAATAACTTCGGTGGATTTTAAAGTTTGTCGCTTTCAGTAAACAATGAAAAAAATTTGAAAAAAATTCCTCGAACACGCAAAACAGAAAGTTCTTTTGAATCATAAAGGGTTAAATTAAGAACTTTTACGTTAATGGAATTTTTTTTAGGTCCGGATGAAAATAAATTTCATAAAGGGTTCCATACATTTACTTTATTCATGTAACAAGGCTTTGAAAAATAAAAGTTGCCTAAATTAACAGATTAATAGTATATAATTTTTCTGGATAAAAAATGGTTATTTTTATTTTATTTGAATTAATTAGTATTAAGATGAAAAGCTTTAGTTTATTTCAATAATTATTATATATTCAATTAAATAATTAAAATACGGGATTTGAATAATAAGTTTGAGGAGAAAATTCGTCAAATAATTATGTGGTTTTAAAACAGTGTTTAAGTAAGCGTCAGAAAGAATCTCATTAAATAACACAGAATTTTTTGTCGATTCGCCCAATAATGAATTTAAGTCCGCGTTATAAATGGATACAAATAATATTTAATTACATTAAAGGAAGAAGTGTCCTTTTTATTAAAATAAAAAAGTAAGTATTGCCAAGTTGGTGAAATAAAGGTTCACCATAATTTGAGATTCGATGGTGAACGTAATAAGTGAAATAATTTTTATTATAGGGTAATAATTTTTAAATAGTGAACATAAATATAAAGAAATCATAAATTATAAATCAAAATAAAGAATAATAATCAAAGTTTAATTGATGACGTGATTCACATTCGGAGTAACTATTTTCAATTAAAATAATAATTCTTATAAATATATCAGATAATTTACAGGTCTTAATTTTGGAAGAAAATTATGACTTTCATCCATAATAAGTGTAAGAAAAGTGAAAAAAGGAAAGGTAATTTCTAAACATCTCGGAGGCGTTCAACAACTAAAGAGGCCTAAATGTATAAAGGAAACGGTGTTTTATAAATCCGAATTTATGAATAAAAGAAAATATATTCTCAATTAGGAAAATTATATCGTTTGTCATGTTTGTCCAATCATTAAAAATTTTTAAAAACATTGAAGGTGTGTCTTTTTTAATCAAAGGTTTTAAATTTAAAATTTGCTAATGGAATGTACCATAGGAATTTTAGGTTCAACAATTTTTTTAAATATGTTAAGCACAGCACACTTTGGTTTCTATGATTTTTATAATGTTCACTGAATCTTGTTAATGATTAAATTCTAAAATTAATTTACGCGGAAAAACGGGACTGGAAGACTAGGAAGGAATATATGATATTCTGACGCGAGCACTTTTGGCGTATGATGCGAAGGTGGAGTCGGTCTATTACACATTTACTGTTTTTATCTTCCAGGGTGTTGTTATATATACATATTTATGTATTAAATAGTTTGTAAATTGAGTGATTTATTATCATTTTAACATTAAATTATAAAGTACAATTTAAAATGAATTCAGTTATGTAAATTGCATACACAAAACCTTCGCCGCAGAATTCAGGAAATCTATGGAGGTTTTCTGTACCGAATTCATATATTTAACGTTCTGTCCATTTTGAGCACTCAGTTTGACAAAAAAATATGGATACATATATTTGTTAAAGAAAAAATAAAGGTATTGAAATGGTTTTACAACGGAATTCATGCCATCATGTTCGTGATAGTATAAAACTAGTACGAACAAAAATTGTATGATCTAATCTACTTATGTTCAATTCTATTAAGAAATAAAACCCGCACCAATGGGCTCTTCCATTTCCCCTGAATTTTCTATTTGCATCAATTATAAGGGTTCTATGTCATTTTAAAGACAAATTATGATATTTTTTCTTAATAATAATAACATACAGAGTTTTAATCTGGTTTCAAATTTTTAATTAAAGTTATTAATCAATTAACCATTCTCATAAAAAATTGGTATCGCTTGCAAAGCATACATTTCTGTTGGACCTAGTTAGGAAGTGCGTTTCCATTTAATTTAGGAATTATGGTGCTCTTTTTGAAAATTCTTCATCATTCGACAAGCTGTGTCCTGAATTGAAATCGATCGATCAGAATAGTTAGCACTGGAAATTCCCCAACAAACAAGGCTATTTCTTTACAAACATTTTGATCCAAATATTCCATGTTGCATGAATATAAAATATTGAGAAATATGGACATTGTTTTATTAAATTAGAGCCCGTGTGGGGTTTCTAGTCCCATCGGGCGCCTCCCAGGTGGCGGATAGGGGAATGGTACCAGAATAAAATTACCGACTTTAGAAGCAACGTCGACGGTTGTAGAAACACGTGTCTAAGGAATAGTAACCCGAGAAATAACTCTGCCGGCAAACTTCATGAGAATCAACCGGGCGTGGAATGTAAGGTTAGGGATGAAAGAAACTGAACTAGACAAACGTGTACAAAGAAAAGTAGATATATCAATCACAAGTAAAACAAAAAAGAAACTAAAGGCACTAAGGAAACCAATAATTATATAATTATCTGTAGCGGAATAACTCAAAATAAACGGGCAAGTAGCGGAATCGCAACCATGGTCAATAAAAAATGGAAAAATAAAATGGTAAGCCACGGATATGTCAATGAAAAAATAATAACTACCAGATTGAAAATAGATAGAGAGCACATGATGATCATTGGAGTATACGCCCCCGAAGAGGGAAAGAAAGAGGATACAGAAAAGTTCTTCAAACAACTATAGAAAATAGTAGATAAGTGCAGCAAGACAGACAACCTCTTAATAGGCGGAGACCTAAATGCAAGAGTGGGAAAAGAACTACATTTCGCCACTTTCAATAAACCAAAAATAACAAACACGTTTTTCAAGAAAAAAGATATACACAAATACACCTGGTCAGCAAGCGTATTAAGATCAATCATAGATTATGTGATAGTCAACAACAAGATGACAAACCTCGTATAAGACGCAACAGTTTACCAGTGATGTGATATACACTCAGACCACTATCTTCTAGTAGCCACTATTACTCTATTAACAAAATATCCCAGAAGAGGTTTTTAAAGTACATTTCCTCAGAGACAAATTACCAGATATCTATACCAAAACAGACCACAAGAACACTTACAACGTATACCTTCAGTAATTAAATTAATGAAGAATGGGACAATATAAAGGTAGTCATCAGTAAAGCGGGGAACGAAGCTGCAGGGAAGGAAATATGGAATAAAGATGTAGAGAACGCAATTAAAGGGAAATGGGAACCGTACCTAACATATCTACAAAGAAGAACTCCAGAAAGCAAACAAAGCTACAATGAAAAACGGAATTTAGCAAAACAGATCATCACACAAGCCCATGGAGATTCCTGGCAAAGAATGATAAGCGACATAGACCATAATGTATATGTTAGACAGGAGTTCGCTTATAAAACATCTGAACAGCACAGTAAATGATGTAGCAAAATTAAAAGTAATTAGCGACAAGGAGTGGAACGGAGTAATCGAGAAATTAATCAACAAGACATTTCAATACAGGAAGGTATTGATGAAACTGATTTTACGAAAGACATGATTACCACAGAAGAACTAAGAAAAAACCTTAAGAAAATGTAAAACCGGAAAGCAGCAGGGACCGATAGAATTAGTACAGAATTATTGAAATATGGAGGACCACTTCTAGAATTCAGGATACTAGATCATTTAACGAATGTTAAAAAAGAAGAAGATTCCAATACAATCTCAAAATGCTCAAATTATCGAGGAATCAGCCTCCTAAACACCACCTACAAACTATACTCTAAAATAGTTAACGAAAGAGTAAAACTGATAACTGAGGTATTACTAGACAAAGGACAGCCCGGATTTCGCAAAGGCCGCTCATGTAATGATGACATTCATTTTAAAAGACTAATTGAAAAAGAAAAAATTCAACCTAGAAACCACATTAGATTTATACACTTCGAAAAGGCTTTTGACTATGTAGACAGACAGAGAAATAATGAAAGAACAAGGATTTCCTAACCACCATTGTAAATATAATATTATAATATATATATATATATATATATATATATATATATATATATATATATATATATATATATATATATATATATATATATATATAAATCCATATAAACTACGAGAAGACAAAAACAAACTTACTGCTATATGCCATTGATTTAACAATAATTTAAAAGAACGAAGATGATCTGCATAGATCAAATTACCGTCTCAAAATAGTCTGCGAAAACTACAATTTAAAAATATCTAGAGACAAAGCAACGATGATGGCGTTTCAAGGCAACCAACCAGTGAACTCGAAAATAATAATAGATGGGAAAACTTTAGAACAAATATCACATTTCAATCACTTAGGCTGTGACACCACATACGAAAGCGATAAAGATATAGAAAATCAGATGCAGAAATTACAATTTTTGGGACAACAAACAGAACGCTAAAGTACAAAACAAGAAAAAAAGTAGAATAAAATTTTACAAACCATGGCCGTCCCTATAATCACTTATGGAAGAGAATCGTGGATAACAAGCACAAAAACAGATCAAACATACAAGCAGCGGATATAAGATTTCTCAGAAGTATGAATGGTTGCATAAGAAGTGATAGAATAAGTACCGAAGAAATAAGAGAAGAACTAAAAATGTTCTACCTCAATGAGAAAATAGAAGAATATATAAACAACTGGAAACACGTCAATAGGATGACAGAAGAAAGAATACCCAAACAAATCCTAAACTACCACCTAAGGTGAAGCAGAAACGTAGGAAGGCTAAAGAAAAGATAGCCCTAAACAATGAAGTTCGGAATAGAGAGAATTGCCTAATCCCTAATGACCGAACAAGAAGAAGAATAGCCGATAGCTTATTCTTACGTGGTAAGCCCACCGGTTTCCAAAAACTGGATTTATTTTCGTTGCTACAAGCTACAAGCTTCCCAGATACAGTGATGGATTCCCAACATACATACACTAAGTAGGTATGTATGTATGGTGGGTGCGGTCAGGATATGATCCAAAGGAACCCCTTGAAGAACCTCTTACAGGGTAGGTGGTAACGATATATAGTACAGTTATAACTGTTTCTTAAACTCACAGAATTTAGACTTTTTATTTTGGTATCTAACTATGCACATTTCCATTTCGGATCTTGTAACTATACACATGATCATATCTAGCCACTATGTCAAGATAGATTTAGATATCAGCCCCAACCTTTTTTACGATTAAAAGTAAAGGTTTTCATCTGTAACCGATTTTCAATCCCCAGACAATTTAAGTTTTGGTAAAATACTATTAATATTTCTGTAGCACGCTCACATTACCACATAAATAGAGTACAGTTACCTCAAACGTGAAATGTGATAATACCTTGTATGACATTTTTTGAAATATTTTACATTTAAGTTCAAAATGTAGTTTAAAACGTAATTTATTAGGTATCTATAATATCGCCAAATTGCTTTACCATTTCTAAATGATTTTTTCTATGGTTAACAGTGATATCCATGCTTAAATCTGAAAAGGAACAGTTTTTTTTCTAATACAGTACCTTTGGTTTTATTAATGTTTACTTTTAAACAAGTAGCCTTTTAATTTAGTATGTAATCATGCCTATTTCCATTTCGGGCTTCGTAACCATACATTTGATTATTATACCTAGCCACTATTTCTGTCACATATTTAGGTACCAGTCCCAAACTTATTTTATGAATTTTTATTTCATCTCCAATAAATTTTCAATCCCCAGCCAATTTAAGTTTTTAAAATACTATTAATATTCATATATCTGTCACACTTTAAAATGATTCTCCTACCCTTATTCTGTAGCAACTGCAACTTACCCTGCCATATAAATAAAGCACAGTTGTGACAAATCTGGAATGTGGTAAATTTCTTTGAATAATCAAAGATAATATTATTATGTTGTAAATCCATTGACAAGTGTACCTACTGTATCTATAAAGAAAACCAACCTTTTTGGACCCCCCACCACACACACACACGCACGCACGCACCCGCGCACGCGCGCACGTACGCACGCACGCACGCACGTACGCACGCACGCACGGACGCACGCACGCACACACACACACACACACACACACACACACACACACACACACACAACACAAAACACAAAACACACAAACACACATACACACAAACACACAAACACACACACAAACACACAAACACACAAACACACAAAAACACGAACACACGAACGCACGAACGCACGAACGCGCGAACGCGCGAACGCGCGAACGCGCGAACGCGCGAACGCGCGAACGCGCGAACGCGCGAACGCCCGAACACGCGAACGCGCGAACGCGCGAACGGACGAACGGACGAACGGACGAACGGACGAACGGACGAACGGACGAACGGACGAACGGACGAACGGACGAACGGACGAACGGACGAACGGACGAACGGACGAACGGACGAACGGACGAACGGACGAACGGACGAACGGACGAACGGACGAACGGACGAACGCACGAACGCACGAACGCACGAACGCACGAACGCACGAACGCACGAACGCACGAACGCACGAACGCACGAACGCACGAACGCACGAACGCACGAACGCACGAACGCACGAACGCACGAACGCACACACGCACACACGCACACACGCACACACGCACACGCACACACACACGCACGCACACGCACACGCACGCACACACGCGCACACGCGCGCGCACGCGCACACACGCGCACACGCGCACGCGCACACGCGCACACGCGCACGCCACGCGCACACGCGCACACGCGCACGCGCACGCGCACACGCACGCGCACACGCCGCGCGCACGCGCACGCGCACGCGCACACGCGCACGCGCACGCGCACGCACGCGCACGCGCACACGCACACGCACACGCACGCACGCGCACACGCACCCGCACGCGCACACGCACGCACACACACACACACACACACACACACACACACACACACACACACACACACACACACACACACACACACACACACACACACACACACACACACACACACACACACACACACACACACACACACACACACACACACACACACACACACACACACACACACACACACACACACACACACACACACACACACACACACACACACACACACACACACACAAAGATTTATATATATATATATATATATATATATATATATATATATATATACATATATATATATATATATATATATATATATATATATATATATATATATATAATTATACTAACTACAATTGG
The DNA here is from genome assembly GCA_036346205.1 of Vesta saturnalis. NCBI lineage: Eukaryota > Metazoa > Arthropoda > Insecta > Coleoptera > Lampyridae > Vesta > Vesta saturnalis. The sequence continues at coordinate 3,881,634 of JARFJB010000793.1, forward strand.
AAACTAGAAACAAGGTTAAAAACGTGTGTGTTGGTCTAGCTTTATAATTTTTAACACAAGAAGTTGTAATACAATGTCTTTTTATAGTAGTGTTGTACTTATATCACCATCACCTTACGGAGAATTACACTAAGTAGACGCACTTCACGGCATTAATTCGGTTCTAAGATTATTTCAAACCTTTTATTTTTCTTTACCACATGTCTCCATATCTGTTGTCAAAGTGAATACTCAAAATGGATTAGATTCGTCAAACATGTTTTGGGAATAGAAAACTTTCCCCATAGAATTTGTAAATTCTATGAAGTAGACTTGGTGATATCACCTTATTCATACATTTTTCTGTAACAAAATTGATTTTAATTAGGTATATTTATTATTAATTGAAATTTAATAACAAGCTCCAGTGAAAATCATCAAAAATTTTCATAAAATGCTATGTGTGTTTTCTTAAAACAGCATATTGATATGGTGCTTAGAAATATAAAAAAAGTAATAAGGGCCAACATGAGGTCATGTATAAAACTTGTGTCCATGTTGAGAAACATGGTTTTTGTTTTCATTCAACATTATCCGACAGTCAGATCTTTCGTAGTAAGACTGCCGGTTCCCAAAAATTAGTTAAGGTTTGTTAATTAACTAGCTTACATGAATTTTGCAATCAACCTTATTTAACACCTCTATATTAATGCACTATTTAGGAGTTATATACATGCAGGTCACCTAGTGTAATATTTATCAACTCCTTACAGAAGTTCCCTAATTTAAGCTGGTTTAAAACTACGTCATGTATTAAATGCACTTTTATAATATACCCTATACTTTTGAATCCAGATTATATTACTTCTATAATCAATATTTACTTCACTCAACAGTTCTAACGTCCTCGTAAATTATAAAAAAAGACTTCTATCACTTTTTCTATCAGTTTTGTCAAAATTAGTATTTTAATAATTGAACCAAGTCTTAAAAAAAAGCATAAATAAAAAAATAAAACGTGCTGGGGATTTCCGGCATGTCAGAACACTAAACACACACTAAACTTGCTTTAAACTTCATATAAACATTTATTTATACTTTTTTTTTGTAAGACTTGGTTCAATTATTAAAACACTAATTTTTTCTAACTTTTCTATTTTCTAACTGTATTGCTTTATATTTATTAAATATATGATCTATGCTAAAACGGGAAATAAAAAACAATCTTCACTCAACAGTTCTAACGTCCTCGTAAATTATGAAAGAAGGCTTCTATCACTTTCATAGTTTTGTCAAAATTACTGTTTTAATAATTGAACCAAGTCTTAAAAAAAAAGCATAAATAAAAAAAAAAATATAAAAGTAATATAATCTGGATTCGAAAGTATAGGGTATATTATAAAAGTTCATTTAATACATGACGTAGTTTTAAACAAGCTTAAATTAGGGAACTTCTGTAAATAGTTGATAAATATTACACTAGGTGACCTGCATGTATATAACTCCTAAATAGTGCATTAATATAGAGGTGTTAAATAGGGTTGATTGCAAAATCCATGTAAGCAGTTAATTAACAAACCTTCTAATTTTGGGAATTGATCTTTAAAAGTTCGACTGTCATAATTTGAAACAAATGTTTCTCAACATGGACACAAGTTTATATGACCTAATACATTTTCTTTTATTTAAGAAAATAATTTTAATCATGATTATTATAAATTTCAATTACAATAAATATATTGTTACAGAAAAATGTGAATAATTTAAGTCTATATTTCTAATTTTCTATTAAAACATGTTTGACGAATCTAATCCATATTTAATTCACTATGTTATGTTAAAAAATTTATAACCGAATTGTGTAGTGTATCCCTGGTGGTTATATCTACTAACTAAAGCTAAGCACATCGCATATTTCAATTATGGATTGATAAATATAATATAATTATTATATATTATATTATTGTGTGTGTGTGTGCACTGTTATCTTTTTTTCTGTGTGTGTGTGTGTGTGTATATGTGTGGCCATTGTGGCTCCGGCTGTGTGTGTGGCAATGCTGTGTGTGTTTTTTCTTGTAATTAGTCATAATGTGTGTGTGTGTGTCTTGTGTGTGTGTGTGTGTGTGTGTGTGTGTGTGTGTGTGTGTGTGTGTGGCTGTGTGTGTGTGTGTGTGGCTGTTGTGCTGTGTGTGTGGCTTGTGTCTCTGTGTGTGTCTTTGTGTGTGTGGACAGTGTGTGGTTCGCATTGTGTGTTAATGTGTTGTGTGTGTGTGTAATACATGCTGTGTGTGTGTGTGTGTGTGTGTAATAATTGGCAATCTTGTGTGTGTGTGTGTGTGTGTGTCTGTGTGTGTGTCAGTGTGTGTCCATCTGTGTGTGCATGTGTGTGTGTGACCAGAAGTGTGTGTGTGTAATAATCTGTGTGTAATAAATATAAATATATATATAAAATACAATGAAAGACCATATAATAAATAATATATGTCAACTATTATATTAAAATGGAATAATATGTTGTTTTGTGTACATTTTTTTTTTAATATTATAATGTGATAAATATGACAATAAATATATCAATAAATGTGTTATGTACTTCAGAAGTAATAATAGCAATTCAAGATTATATGTGTGTTGAACATTTAATGTTGTGTGTGTGTGTGTTGTGTGTTTGTTTGTGTATTTTATTTTGTGTGTGTGTGTGTGTGTTGTTATTGCTGTGTGTTGTGTATTTTCAGACTAATATGTATTTATGTAGTGTGTGTTTTAATAATAATATGTGTGTGTATTTGTTTGGTATGGTGTGTATGTTATTTGTGTATATATTGTGTTTTTTATGTGTAGTGAAAATAATATTAATGTATAATATATATTATTTTTATATATAAAAATTTTTTTATATATAATTATTATTTATATAAATTTTTTAAACATTATATATAAATTATTTAATATTATATTTTTTTTTATATATATATTAAATTTTTATAAATAAATATATTTTATATATTTATGTATAATTCTTATTTATATATGTTTTTATATTATTTATATATATATATTTTAATATATATAAAAAAAAAATATATATAAAATTTATATAATAAATATATTGTTTATTATTATATATTATATGTATATATTGTTATATATATAAAAAAATATATATATATATTTATATATTTATATATTAATTATATTTGTATTATAATATATATTTAAATATTTAATATATATTTATATATATATATTTTGATAAATATTTATATATATTATAAATATTTATATATATATAAATTATTTTAATAATATAATATATAAATATTTTAAATTATAATTTTATAATATATATTTTTTATATAATTTTAAAAATATATTTTTTTTATTTGTTAATATATTATATTTATATATATATTATATTATTTATTTAATTTCATATATATATATATTTTATATTTATTATTTTTATTTATAATATATATTATTTTTATAATATATAATAAAATATTTTATATTATATTTAATTATAATTTTTATATTTGTAATATTTTATTATATTTGTTTTTTAATTAATTTAAAATAATATATATATAATATATTTATTAAATATATTTATAAAATGTGTTTGTGTAATATATATAAATAAAATATATTATTTATATATATATAATAAATATTAAAAATATTATATATATAATATTATATTTAATATATATTATAAATTTATATATTATATTTAATATAATATATATATATATATATTTTTATTTTTAATAATTATATATATATATATATATATTTATATATATATATATAAATATATATATATATATATTATTTAATTTTTTAAAGATTTTTATAATTATATATAGTTTATATATATATTAAATTAATATTTTTTATATTTAATTTTGTATTATTTTAAATATAATATATTTTTTTTTAATTATATGTATTTATATAAAAATATATAATATATGTGTATATAAATTAATATATATAATATATTTTTTCATATTTTTAAACTATAATATAAAAATATTTTATAAATATTATATATATTTATAAATATATATATAATATATATTTATATTATATAATATATATTTTTTTAAATATGTGTATAAAATTTTATATTTTTATATATATTTAATAATATATAAAAAATATAAATATATATATATATGTATATAAAATATATAAAATAATTTTTGTAAGTATTTTGGTTGTTTTTTTTTGGTTGTTTTTTTTGTGTTTTTTTGTTTTTTATTTTTGTCTGATTGTTGTGTGTGTGCATATATGTTAATTTATACATCAACTGTGTTTATTATTAATAATATTTGAGTTATTGGGTATCAGTCATAAACAATCAAATTATTTAATTTTTACTTTTTTTGGGTTTTAATGGTGTATTTTAAATTATACAATCTAACGTTTCGATAACACTTACAGTTATCTTCGTCAGTAGTAATATCTGTTAAAATTTTTCAACTTTGACAAAATTGTTTACACTGCAAGTGGTATCGAAACGTTTAGATTGTATAATTAAACTCCGTCGCTAATAAGATATTTTATTATGTGTGGTAATGGTGAAAGTTTACATTTTCATATTTTAATTTTTAATTCTAATCGAGCTTTTACTAAATATATTAGCTTCTTCAGGATCTAAAATACTAAAATAAATATACTGTTACCGCAAAAACAAAATTGTTGTTCTTTGCTTAAAATCCCATGTCATTAAGATTGAAATCTTAGATAGCTGTGTGGCACGTTTTACAACTAAGATAGAGACCTGAATTTTTGGGAATACTGTTTTTTTACATATTCTTAACCGTATGAGTCATCGTAAAATCAAAATGCAGAAGTACTCAAAATTAGGAAAAAAATCCTCGAAACCATTTGCTTCATAATATTTAAGAACCAATAACATACCTATCAAGAATTTTTTTTAAGAAAGTTTTCTTAATAAATAAATTACATAAGATACCTTTAAACCATAACAAAAATTAATTAATTCATTCTTAATTTCATTCAAAGGATTTCTAGTGCAATCTAAAATTATGTTTTTGCACTTTATCATTATAATTTTCTTTAAGCTGGTGACAATGATTAACATACAAATTTTGACAAAACGATGAAAAAAATACTGTTTTATCCTTAATACACTAATTTGAGTGTATGTAATTTGCAAGGATGTTTTTACTTTTGTTTAATTGTCCATTTTAGGAAAGAAAATATATTTCATAAATGCTAACTAATACATTTAGCTTTTTTTACACTAACTACTATGTATTCTATGTAAAAACATAAGGTATTTAAATAATTTCTCACATAGGTATTTATGTAAAATTATTACAAATGATACTCTGAATGATGAAATATAAAGGTAGGTATAACCCTTGTTTATATATATAATGTATATAAACAAGGGTATAAGTATAACTAAATTTAAATTCTGAACAGATACTAAATTTCTGTAAGTAGTTGATAAATCATTCACTAGGTGTCAATGCATGTCTAAAACTCGTAGATAGTGTATTATTAGAACGGTATTAAAAGAAGTTGATTGTAAAGTCCATGTAAGCCAGTACATTCGCACATAAATTGTACTAAATTTTTGGAAACTGGTGGTCTTACTACGTAAGAGCTGACCACCGGATATTTTGAATCTGAAAACAATCCATATTTATTTTTATTACACATATTAGAGTGTTTTATTTTCTAAGCAGTACTTCTCCTTTAGACATTGTCATTTGTGAAAATAGTATGAAAAAGGTAGATCTAACGTTGTTTACATCGTATCCCCCCTTTCCATCAAAGATTCGTTTTTGTTTTTACCTACTCTTTCTAATGGACACGCACCATAGGTTTAACATTTTTATTAAAATGTCACGTGTTACCAAAACACACTTTGGTTTCTATGGGAATTTCTAATAATTTTCAGTGGTGTTTGTTAATGATTAAATTAGCTACCAGTAATAAATACAATTGAAAAAGAATTCCGAAAAAGTAAAAATAAAGCTGTTAACATCATTTTACAACGAAAATAATGCATCAGAGGCCTGTTTAACGCGAAGTAGGTATGTTTATTGGATGGTTCCAAGTCCAGAAACAGCAAGTGAAATAAACATTTTTACGAAAGCGACACCCTAAGTATATATATTTTGTCAAATTTTTGGAAACCGGTGGTCTTACTGCGCCCGAGCTGACCGCTGGATATTTATGAATGAAAGCAAAATCCATATTCTCAATATGGTTGTCTTAATTACTTTATAACAATTTACAATGTTTTATTTTCGTTGCTTGTATGGAGAATAACATCAATTTCATCTGCTGGAATATTATACTATTTACTAGTTGTAAACATACATTGACACGTAGTGTAAGAATTGCTTATTACAAAAAGCAGTTCACAGTTTTAATCAAGTTTAAAGCGAGGCGTCACATGAATTACACTGTTAAATCTAATTAATAATATGAACTTATATTTAGCAATAGCTACAAAAAACACAATAAATGATTAAGCTCTTTAGATGGTGCTATCATATACTGTTATGTCCATTCCGGTTCTTTTAACTAAGTAGTTAATATTCATTATTTCAAACATATTTTGCTTATTACATCCATTTCTTTTTCAAAAAGTACATATTTCATTGTTTACTTAGGTCTAGGGGCGTTTTAATCATGCATTAAATCATGCCCATGACCACTGATCTTGTAAGAATGCTTGATCATGCCTAGCCACTATTTCAGACATAATTAGGTACCAGTCCCTTATATGAATAGTAGTGATGGTTCTCATCCTTAACAGATTTTCAATCCAGAGCCAATTAAGTTTCTTAACATCCTATTTATATTCACACATATGTTGCTCATTAAAACGATTTTAATACGTTTATTCTGCAGCAACTGCAACTTACCCTGCCATATAAATAGAGCACAGTTGCCGCACATCTGAAATGTGGTAATATTCTTTGTACAATCAAAGCGAATATTTTGTGTTATAAATGACCAGTGTATCTACTGTATTTCTAATTAAAATCAACCTTTTTTGAAACCTCTTTATATGTCAATTCAGTGTTGTTTAAAACTTAGTTTTCTCATATAAAGAAACGCCTAGATATTTTTACCACTTCTAATTGAATATTTCTAAACTTGATTTTATCATTAATGTTGTTAACTTTTGAATTATTATTTTCCACCCACTAATAAATCAATTTCATTTTAAATTTTTGTTTCTTTTGGATCACTTCCCTATACACTCAAAACCCTGACATAAGCAGGGGCGCGCCGTCCACGTGTCGAATGTCTCAGTGAACACAGGCGCCAGGAGGCCAAAGGAATGTATATAAATTCAAATCTCGTTATAGGTTGCGATTAAAATAATTCAATATCGCCTTATTTTATTATAACTTATTTATGATCTCAGTAATTATTCTTGTTCTAACATGAATAGTTCGTATAGTCGTGTTAATATCATGTATACAGTGGACTCTTCATATTAAATCGCCGATGCATATATAGCCGCGGGGCGAGCGGCGCGACGCGCGCGGAAATTTGTCCACGCACGAATTTACAAAATGAAGCGCAAGCGTTCTAACTCGTTTAGTCTTGTTAAAACATGCATTACTTGAAATCGTCTATGATTGAACAAACATATTATTTGCTTCATTCTCCTTCAGCAAGCAGTACTGCACTAGTGTAGAATTTATGTACCTTGTATTTTTAAAATATTTGTGAGTGAATGTGAATTTAAGAATATCAAGAACATTAAAGATTAAAGGTAAGCTATTTTGCATTTAAAATAAACATACATACATAACAATACGCATTTCCCAATAGGGTAGCGATCATGTTTGCAAAATCTAGAAAAAAAAGTAATAAAAGCGAAATTATTCGAAAATGTTACTTCATACTTTCCTATAATTAAAGCAAAACTAAAGCAAATAACGCAAACAAGACTTTTGGTAATAGAATAATTACATTTATAATTTATTGAATATTTTTATTTAGATGTCTCAAGAAAGAAAGAAAAAGAAACTCTCCGGGCATCAAAATTTAATTAATAAAAAAAGACGCCAAGAAGAACAAGAGAAAAATGCTTCAAGATTAACACAGTATTTTACGAAACAAACGACCAGAACTGACCAAGATTATCCGCCAGATTCAATTCAGGAATCAGTACCCGGTTGCAGTGTAGATGAATTCAAAATACAAAGTCAGCCAGGACCAACTCCCAGTGAAGATAATCAAATCGTTGAAGAAATTACCCCTGTTTTTGGATCTGGGGACGATACTGAAGAGACAGGTACAGATACAATAAATAAATGTGCATTTGATGACCCAGGGCTTTGGCCGGAACCAATATATCACATATCTAGGCAAGCTATTATAAAAACGGGTCCTAAACAAATAAAAACTTTAATTTTCCCGCGATTTGTTGGGTCGAAAATTTTCTGAAAGTTACTATAAGAGAAACTTAAAAATGGTGAAGAATGTAATAGAAATTGGTTGATTTACTCAATTACGAAAAATAATGTTTATTGCTTTTGTTGTAAACTTTTCGAACCTTCTCGGCAAAATAGATTTATTCAGGGGTTTAATGACTGGCATCATATAGCAATGTACCTGAACCGCCATGAAAAACTTCCACTCACTACAAAAAATGGACAGAATTGCTTCTATCGTTCAAAAATTAAACTACTGTTGATTATTTACAGCAAACAATATTAGACATTGAAAGTAAACGATGGTATGAAGTAATAAAGCGAATAATTTATGTAATTCAATTTTATGAAACAAAATTTAGCACTTCGAGGCAAAAAATTCTTTACAATCGCAAAATGGTAATTTTTAAAATGTATTGAAATGCTAGAAAAGTTTGATCCTATTATATCGGAACACACACGACGTATAAATAGCGATTCTGAATTTCACAAAATGCCAACATATCTAGGAGACAAAATCCAAAATGAAATACTTTCCTTAATGGCTTTTAATATTAAAAATCATATTATAAATTTATGTCGACAAAATAAATATTTTCAATAATATTAGATTGCACCGGATGTTTCTCATATTGAGCAAATAAGTGTAATAATTCGATTCTTTCATTTCAATTTAGCATTAGGATCGACTGAAATACATGAAATTTTTAGCATTTTATCCAATTTTAGATGTTACAGGGCTGGATTAACAACATTTCTTATTGATCTATTAAAACATTAAATTTAGACATAAATAATATAAGAGGCCAATGATAATGGCTCTAACATGCCCAAAAATAGTGGCCTACAAAAAGAATTTTAGATTTGAACCCGCGAGCTTTTTATGTTCCTTGTGCGAATCACAGCCTGAATCTAATTGTAAATGATGCCGCTAATATCAACCATGAAACAATAAATTTTTTAATATAATACAAGAATTATACAAATTTTTCCAGCGTCTACTAATCGATGGAATATCTTAATCAAGCATGTTACTAATTTAACTTTAAAGCCCTTATCCGAAACACGCTGGTCAAGTAGAATTGATGCCATAAAGCCTCTCATAAATATTTACCAGAAGTTTTGATGCATTATTTGAAATTTGCAATGACCACACAAGAGTCGACGAACAATCTAAATACCAAGCAAAATGTCTGGGAGAAAAATTTCTACATTTACATTTATTTGCTCCGTTAAAGTGTGGTATGATTTTTAAATCAAGTAAATTTTGTGAGTAAATGCTTCAATCTCAAATTACAAATTTGCAACTTGCTTTGGATGCATTAAACAAACTAAATACATTTTAACTAATTATCGATCTGATGCTAGTTTTGCAGAAATTGTTGAAAGTTCCAAATTAATTGCAGAAAAGTTTGACATAGAAACTGAATTTCGTAGTACGAGGCCATTAAGACGACGTAAAAATCTACTCAATTTGATTATGAACATGAAGATCAACCTATAGTAAATCCTGAAAATTCATTCAAAGTAAATTTTTATTTCTGTATAATAGATCAAACTTTAATTTCGTTACAAGACAGATTTTCTTTATTAAAAGAACATATGGATTCATTCCAATTTTATATTCATTAGATAATTTACAAAATAAAGAATACCTATTATCTTGCTGCAAAAATTACAAGCGAAATTAACTCATGAAAATCAGTCCGATATTGACGCAGATGATTTATGTGAAGAAATTTTACAATGTCAAGTATTTATTACGAATTCAAAAAGGTATATCCCAAATAATTCAGTATATTTATTCAAATGATTTAGTAGGAGTTTTTCCAAATTTTACTGTAGCACTCCGTATTCTTTTATCATTACCTGTGTCAGTTGCGTCCGGGTCTTTTCGAAATTAAAAATCATAAAGAGTTATTTACGCTCCACAATGGCGCAAAATAGATTATCAGATCTCGCAATAATTTCAATTGAGTCTGACATACTGGATAAACTTGATATTCATGATATTATCCAAACTTTTTCTTTGCTAAAAGCTAGGAAAGTAAAATTTATTTAAAGACTTATTTACATTGTTTGTATTTAATTTACCGTATAATATGTATTATGTTTATATTATCAATATTATATTTTTCATTTATTATTGTTGTTTATCTGTTTTCTTGTGTTTGTAATTTTGTATTTTAAATAAAAAAGTTTACACAGACCTTTGTGTGTTTTTTATTTCAATGCGTTAAGAATATAACAAAAACAGTCATTTAAATGTCCCTAAACATAAGCCTAAAAATTATAGTATTTCAAATTAATTATTCATTATTTTTTTATTCATGTCGTATTACTTAAAAATGCTACTAGAAAATTAAAAATTAAAGTGTCCGAACCTATAGTTGTTGGGGCTCTTATCACCTAGGCATGCAAAATATTTATAATATTAGTTTTTGATACAAATGTTTTTAATTAATGGGGCGCCATCAAAAATTTTGACACAGGCGCCGCATGCTCCTGGCGCGCCCCTGGACATAACCAAAAAAATGATTACATTTTCAGCATCATTAATATACAATATAAATAGTAGAGGCCCTGGTATACTACTATCATAGTGTAGGTAATAATCTATATTACTATCTTGGGGTACTCCATAATCTATCCTTAGACTTTGTGATACATTTTTCCACATGTCACATTCTGTTTTCTAGATAACTATTTAGATAACTATTTAACCAATCTATATAATACCTTTTAAAACATATTTTTGTAATTTCTTTACCAATGTGGTTTTGTTGATAGTTTTAACTTGTTATTTTTCTACTGTATAGTTGTTGGAACTGATTAAATTTTAAAATCCCACATCATCGAGGAGCATCGAATTTTCTAATGAATGGTTTATTTCAGAGGAATGCATCAAGCTACAAACCTTATTACTTGACTAATGACTACACAATCTCATTTCCAATATTAATAAAATATTGCTGCAAATAATACTTTCATAGGTATGATTTACAGTTACACCATTTGAAGCAATAATACTTTCCCGTGTTCTTGCAGAAGGCAAGATTCTTTACAGTTTACGACATTAAGTTCAGATTTTCTCTAATTTCATGAATTCTATTTTAATCAAATTTTCGCTTCTTTTTTGGTATCATTATAGTTACGAATTTGTTACACTTTCTATAATTAAATAAATTTTGATATGGATTTATTTACACACACACACACACGCCACGCACGCAACGCACGCACACACACAAAAATAAATATATATATATATATATATATATATATATATATATATATATATATATTTAAATTGTTTAAAGTCAATAAATAAGACACTAGGTGAAAATCGTATATTACATCGGTTGATGTCATCTCAAAATAATTTCGCTAGTGTTTATTTTGACTTTAAAAACAATTTCAAATAATTAATATAAACCAGTCAACTACCAATTAAATACATATAAACGTATGATGTATATTTATAAAAAATACATATATATATATTATATATATATATATATATATATATATATATATATATATATATATATATATACAATATATATATATATATATATATATATATATATATATAACATGTGTTGTGTGTGTGTGTGTTGTGTGTGTTGTGTGTGTGTTTGTGGGTTTTTTGGGTGTGTGCGTGTGTGTGTAGTACGTGTGTGGTTGTGGAAAAAGGCAAGGAAAAATATCTGTTCAAATAGGTTTTGGCACATTATGATTTAAAAAACGCACAATGGTACGTCCCTACCAATGTTGATGAAGCCAAGGCCATACTTTTCGACATCATTCTTCATTTACCTCCGCCAATAGTGTCAAATGCTACCAGCAGAACATCCGCTTATAAATTTAATGTGAATTTATCTTCATTCAACCTGTGAAACTCGTGTTAAGTTATATTTGAAAATATATTCTGACACAAACAAAATACACACAAAATTAAAAAATACCGAACGCGTTTCAATAGCTACGCTATCATCATCAGCGGTCGACTAGGACAAAAAAATTTCTAATATATATATATATATATATATATATATATATATATATATATATATATATATATAATGAAATACGTGGCCTTTTCCTTTTCAAGGTATAAGCAAGTAGTTCCACATAAATAAAGTCTAATTTTTGAAACCGGCGGTCTTACTACGTAAGAGCTGAGCATATTTTAGAATGAAATCAAAAACCCATATTTCTCATTCCGGAAGGGGGGGCAAGTTTTACCTTTTACATATAATCTTGTTTGACCTTAATACCTTACTGAAAATTACAACATGTTTATTCTTAAAGTACCACTTGCCTTAGAATACTATTATTTTGGAAAAGATATGGAAAAAGGTAACGTTTATAGCGTATCCAGTCCTTTTCTATCAGAGATTCTTTTTTATTTGTATCCACGTTTTCCAATGGATATGCACAATACGGCGCAAAATGTCGCAGCTGCATATTCATTGTTGTTACGTCCATCAACAACATAGTTTATAAGGGAAGAGAGTGCGTTGTTTACAAATTTTCTGGATCTAAAACCTAAATGATTTTCTAAAAATAAATCAATTATCTGTACTGAAATATGAAGTAATCGGTTGCTTTAGAAGTGTTTCGACAATTTTTTTGATATCGGTACAATAAAAATTGGTCAAAATTTTTGAATTATTTGCGCCCCACATTTATGGAGTGATATGTTTAGTTTAAAAAGAATTTGACTTGAACAGTGCAATGTACTTTGCCTTATGATGCTAACAGTCTAATCTAATTTAGTCTTTCTATACTAATGTATAGCTTCTGTATTCGACTAAGATATTTAAATCATCATTTCTCAATGTGTGATGGTTTTAGCTATTTGTGTAAAATCATTATAAGTGATAATCTGAATGTTGAATTTTAAAATTACAGAGCATTATGTGTGTATTATGTGTTCATTTCATGCGCAGTGTGGTTGTAACCCTGAATAGAAGAGTAAACTTCTCTGTAAGTAGTTGCTAAATCATTCACTAGGTGTCACTGCATGTTTATAACTCCTAGATAGTGTAAGATTTTAACAGTGATAAATAAAGTTGATGATAAACTCCATGTATGTAACCGAGCTGGTAGTGTAGTGGTGACACGATCTGCTTAGCATTAGGTAATGGTTCGATTCCTTACCGTCTACCTTGTATGAGGTTTTTCAGGGGTTTTCCTCATACACATGTAGCGGCATGGTCACTGCGTATATGCACACCATGTGCGGCTACTTAGGCGAATGCTGGGGTAGTATTTTCTCAGAACCCTAACTTTCCTTCCGATCCTATCCTGACCATACATTTAATCCCACCATGCAATATACGTAACGTATGTATGTATGCTGGGAATCCATGATTTGGCTGAAGGAGCTAAAGCTCGAAGCCTGCCTCCCCTTGGGAGGGAATGAAATACGTTGACTTTTCCTTTTCCTTTCCAACTCCATGTAAAAGTATATTATTACCATACAATTATGCAATTTTTGAAACCGGTTCTTACTAAGAGCTGACCCAATATTTTCTAAAGCACAATTTCTCTCTTAGATATTATTAACTTGGAAAAAGTTATTTATAGCATATCCGCTCATTTTCTATCCAAGATCGTTCATATATTCTAAGGATGCGCAATATACGAATTTTTAGATTCTACATTTTTTTTTTGAAATGTTATGTTTCAGCAAAGTAGACTTTGGTTTCCATAAACAATTTCATTGGTACTTGTTAATAATTAAATTCCCTGCTAATGAAAAATATGATTGAATATGAACAATTTCACAACAAATATGGACACCATAAATTAGTTAAAAAAAATGTTCATTTACAACACAATTCATGCCGTCAAGTGCATAACAGTATATAAAATAGGATAAAAAGAAATTGTATTACCTAGTCTACTTATGTTCAATAATGCATTTTTTATATTAAGAAATAGAACACACACCAGTGGGAATTGTGTCATTTTAAAAGAAAAATTACAAAAAATATTTTGTGTTAAGAATAAAAAGAAAACCAATACACATGTTGGCTTCAAGTTTTTAATTAAGGTTATTAACGAGTTAAGCATTTTTATATAATTCGTCATGCTTTGCAAAACACATTTATGTATGAACCTAGTTATAAAATGCGTTTCCATTTATGTTAGCAATTATGGTGCTCTTTTTGAAATTCCTCATTTGACATTCTTTGGCCTATATTGATAACTATTTCCGTTGTAACACAAATATTTTTCATTAACGAAAATCATTTTTCATTGCAGTTATTACCATTAACCAAAGGTCTATGGAAATTCCCGAACAAACACGTGTGTTTTTCAAGGGCATATCCTCATAAAAATGTTGAATCTAAATATTCCATGCTGAGTGCTTTTGACAAAACGACGATCAAAATAAAGGGTGCATATAAAATAATGTATATATTGAAGAATATGGACATTGCTTTAATTTAAAACTAACCGGCGGTTTTCTTCTTACGTAGTAAGACCCTGAGTTTCCCATAATTGAATTTAGGTTAATAATAGTTATGTGTGTTGCCTGTGAGAATAACATCAATTTAAATGTTGCATATATATATATATATATATATATATATATATATATATATATATATATATATATATAATCACATCATTAGCATAGAATTTTACTACAAAATGCAGTTCATGGTTTTAATCAAGCTTAAAGCTTGAATACTGAACTGTTAAAAATAAATTATAATAACATAATGCATTTTTTTTAGCAGTCATTACATAAACGCAATGAATATTTAATCTCTTTAGATAGTGCTAATCAGAATAACACTACTATGTACATTCCGATTATTTTAACTGAGTAGTTAATTGACATTATTTTAAATATATTTTATTCCTTATAAGTGTGCACTAAGTATATCATTCCTTGTTTCTTAAACTTACATAAATCTAGGCTTTTTAATTTAGTATGTAATCATGCCTATTTCCATTTCAGGTGTCGTAACTATGCATCTGATACCTAGCCACTATTTCCAAGATATATTTAGGAATCAGTTCCAAACTTATTTCAAAGTGAAGGTTTTCATCTCTAACTGATTTTCAATCCCCAGCCACTTTCAGTTTTAGGCATACTACTAATATTCATTTAACAGACACTTTAAAATATTCTCATACCTTGATTTTGTAGCAAGTGCAATCTACCCATGCTCACTTTGCTACATTAATAGAGCATAATTGTCTCACATTAGGAATGTGGTTGCACTGTAAATGCTAAGTGTTTTTTAAAACTTAGTTATCATGTAGAATAACGCTTAGATATATTTACCGCTTGTAATTAAACATTTTTAAAGGTGATAAAATACTTATCTTTTGATTTTTTAATGTGTGTACTTTAAATTATACAATCTAAACGTTGTAACATTAGTTATCTTCGTCAGTATATGTTAGTTAAAAATTGTTAAAGATGTAGTAAACAATTTTGTCAAATTTGAAAATTCAAACATAAACATGTTTATGTTTGAATTTTTCAAATTGACAAAATTGTTTATAATCAATTAACATTACTACTGACAGATAAGATGTATCAACGTTTAGATTGTATAATTTAAAATACAATAAAGATAATATTTATTATGAGTGTTAATGGTGAAAGTTTACATTTTCATTTTTAAAGGTGATTTCATTCATGATGAAATGTGAAAATTAATAGCTTATTTCTATTACCATACATTTGTTTTTCCTAATGCTTATCTTTAAAATAATATTTTCCATCCACTGTAATAATTTTAATAAATCCGCTAATTTTGCATATTTGTTTCGTTTGGATAAAGTTAGGCGACCTAAGCAAGAGTACCTTTTTATGTCCTTTTAGATTTTTAGCTTTCTTTAAGCATAGCTCAACAGATAAAAAAATATTTTTAGATTTACCTAAATAATACCGTAAAATTAGCGTCCTCTAGAAGCAACGTCAAAATAAGCATCAAATTCGTAATTATCACGCCACAAAAGCCAACACTACCAATTTTCAGATTGATGCTATCAAAACTTTCTCAATTATTGAAAAATTTCAGAATAAAATTTAAACCTTCAACACCCTCCATCTCTTAAACCAGCGACATTCGTATAAGACATGATGAGCTCAAACATAATATTTCTTTCTGACTGTATACACACACACACACACACACACACACACACACACACACACACACACACACACACACACACACACACATATATATATATATATATATATATATATATATATATATATATACAGGGTTATTACAAATGATGTTCCTGATTTTGATTGCATATGTCACTGGAATATTATGTATTAAAACCATTTTTGGTTGTTACCGCTGGAAAGAAAAACTCATAAAGTTCTGTTTACATTGATTTCGGTATGTATCAGTTGTTTCTTAAGTCCATTGTTGACAGTTTTGTGCAATGGCTGAATTTGAAAACAAGAAAGCATTTTGTGTGCTAGATTTTCACGTTAACCAATTAGTTATTAGTGTTCAACGTCACTTTAGAACCAGATTTAATGAAGATCCTCCTAGCAATCACTCTATTCGCAAGTAGTACTTGAAGTTTAAGAGAAATGGCTGCATTTGTAAAAAGAAATCAACTGGAAGGCCGTCAGTAAGCAATGAAGTTGTGGAGCAGGTAAGGGAAAGTTTTACCCGCAGTCCACAGAAATCTACTGTTAAATGCAGCAGAGAGTTCGGTATACCACAGCCAACAGTTTGGAAAATTTTACGTAAACGTATTAAATTCAAACCTTACAAACTTCAACTGCTTCAAGCATTAAAACAAAAAGTTAAATGACTCTCTTCTTGTGAGAGCATGCAAGTCTTGATTGAGGATGAAAACTTTCTACAGCGTGTGGTCTTTAGTGATGAAGCAAAGTTCCACTTATGTGGTAAAGTAAACAGACATAATGTAAGAATATGGGGCTCAGAGAACCCACACGCTTACATTTAGCACGTGCGTGATTCTCCTAAAGTTAATGTGTTGTGCTATTGCTTACAATAAAGTGTACGGGCCTTTCTTCTTTATTGAACAAACAATAAATGGAATGGTTTTCTTGGACATGATGACGGAATGGCTTATACCACAATTAGAGCAAGATTCCCCAGATTTCATTCTTCGCAATTGGATGGCGCACCTCCACATTACCACTTGGGTGTTAGGGCTGAACTTAACAATCTGCTACCTGAGAGATGGATCGGGCGCGTTGGTCCAAATGATGACGCACTCTTGAACTGGCCTCCAAGATCTCCGGACATCACCCCCTGTGATTTTTTCTTGTGGGGATACATCAAGGATAAAGAGTATACACCACCATTACCACAGAGCATACTTGATGTCCAGCGACGGATTGCCAATGCCATCGAAACAATCAATCAGGAAACTCTCGACAACGTATGGCGAGAGCTTGATTACAGACTTGACATCTGTCGTGTCACAAGGGGCTCCCATATTGAACATTTGAAATTCTGAATACCTCTTATGAAACTTTTTGAGTTTTCCTTCAAATGTAACTATTTTTTATATTTGTAAAACGAATAAAACTTGATTTATGTATGCTTGAAATCATGAACATCATTTGTAATAACCCTGTATATATATATATATATATATATATATATATATATATATATATATATATATATATATATATATATATATATATATATATATATCTATATATATGACAAATGATCAAATTAGATAACTAGCAAATTAAAAATTAGCTAAAAATATGATTATAACGTAGGTACCTTTTCAGTATCCTTCCTATTATTACATACAATTTTATCTTTAAGCTTAATAAATAACATTTCCAATAATACACGTTTTTAAAATTTTGTTTTATTTGTAATATGTTGGCCTTATTATATTGAAAAATATGGTTGGTTTCAAGTCAAACAGCACTGCTCTAGTAAACCATTAAAATCAATGAAACTAACAAAATTTTTCAATATAATAATACCAACACATTACAAACAGGTTTTTAAGAAACGTTTAATATTAGAAACGTCATTCATTAAAATTAACTAATGAATGTAAAAAAATGAAAACTAAAACATTTGCAGCTGTACAGGTTGTCCCATTTTCGTATGTTTTACGGGGTATCTAGCTTATTTTTTAGGTTAGAACCTTGCGGTTTTCGCGACACCGTGCTATTTTTTAATGAAACCAAAGATGCACTAATCAAATTTGCCATAGCCATCTTAGTTTGTGTGCTACAGGGTGATTTTGGAATAATTGCATTTTCAGTCATCCCCTGTAACTCTGTTATTGTCGGACATATTAAAAAAGTAAAAACTGATATATGTAGATTTTTTTACGTAAAATCCAGTGGCGTACTCAGATTTTCTTTAGACGTCACAGTTTTTGAGATATTGACATAACCTACTTTTTTTTTATGGGACACCCTATATATTTTTTTAAAATCGTTTTCCCCTTGCCAAGATATTTTCAAAAATATAGCATAGCCTATATTTATTTTTATAAATAACGTGACAGAATGATTTTTTTCCATAATTTACATTGATAAAAAACAAAATAATTAATTAATCACAAATATTGTTCAAATTGCAGACCATTATGTCTCCTACAAGTTTCACAAAGTTTATAAATTCTTTTCATAGCATTTTCCAAAATAAATGATTGTCTTCTTAATTCTGCAAAAGCATTTTCTGTCACAACTTTTAATTGTTGCATGTTGGCATATTGCCTTGAATAAATTTTATTCTTTAAATACCCCCACAAAAAAAAATCCAAAACCGAGAGATCCGGTGATCGTGGTGGCCATCGAACAGGTCCATTTGTTCCAATCCATCTCCTGGGAAAACGTTTATTTAGCCAATTTTTTATTATTCTAGCATTGTGGGCTGGAGCCCCATCCTGCTGGAAGAATATATCATTCAGTTGAGCCAGTGGAATATCTTCTAAAATGTCCATAGTTTTTTCTTGTAGAATTTGTAAGTTTAGGTTTTCTTCATAAATCTTGTAAACTATTTTTGGGTTAAAAATAAAGCATTAGACATTAAATCCGGACCTGCCTTGACGCTCTCTAGGAAAAATCACGTGGGTGTTTTCTTGACTCCAAAACCGCGAGTTGTGTCTATTAAGAATTCCCGAACTTGTGAAATGTGCCTCGTCTGACCAAATTATTTTTTTTTCAAAATTATTGTCCTGAGTTTTCATATTTATAAACCAATTGCAGAACTCCAATCTACGTTCAGCATCACCAGGGTGCAGATGATGAACAAGTTTATACCTGTAGGGTTTGAATTTATGTTTTTTTAAAATCCTTTGCACTGTTGTTTTAGACACACCGGTCTCTTCATCTATTTTCCTGCACAAGGTTTCAGGAGTGGCTTGAACAACTGCTAAAACGTTGATCTCTGATTCCTCGTTCCCTTTGTTGTAAACTCGAGGTCGAGGTTTGTCAAAACATCCATGTTGGCAAAGATTAAATTTTAATTTTTGAAATATTCTTCTGTCGGGTTGTCTTCTTTCGGGATATCTATATGACAAAATAGGTATATAAAATAAATACAAATTCTAAGGTAAAGATTAACTGACCTGTTCAGATAGAGTTCTAAGCCCTGGTCTGCGTTTTCATTAGATAATATGAAGCAGGTATTCATATCATATTTCTCAAAGTTCAAATTTTTGGTTTCGAGCCATATTAAAAGATAATTAAACAACAAGAACGATAACAATAAACAAAAACAACGAATAACAATAAATATCAGCACTAAATTTGGGAAAATGTAACCAGGAATAATTTGAGAGAAACAGAAACTTCAAAAATCAAATACCTAAGTAATGGCAGAACATTAATTATTTTGTTTTTTGCGTTACCATGGTTACCCACGGCTATCCACTATTATCAATGTAAATTATAGAAAAAATCATTTTGTCACGTTATTTATAAAAATAAATATAGACTATGCTATATTTTTGAAAAGCTCTTGGCAAGGGGAAAAAGATTTTAAAAAATATATAGGGTGTCCCATAAAAAATAGGTTATATCAATATCTCAAAAACTGTGACCTCTAAAGAAAATCTGAGTACGCCACTGGATTCTACGTAAAAAATCTACAAATATCAGTTTTTACTTTTTTAATATGTCTGACAATAACAGAGTTACAGAGGATGACTGAAAATGCAATTTTTCCAAAATCACCCTGTAGCACACAAACTAAGATGGCTATGGCAAATTTGATTAGTGCATCTTTGGTTTCATTAAAAAATAGCACGGTGTCGCGAAAACCGCAAGATTCAAACCTAAAAAATAAGCGAGATACCCCGTAAAACATACGAAAATGGGATAACCTGTACAACTACAAAACAATGTTAGAAATTTTCAAAAACAGAGATGTGATAACGCCCGATGAAAGTAAATGAAATTATCCCAATAAGCTACAACAATAAACTAATTTACTTAATTTTTGCACAGATCGCCTCTACCTTGTCTAATAATTTGTAAGCGAAAGGAAAATGCCACGTATTGCATTCCCTTCCAAGAGGGCTGCTTCAGCCACAATCATGGATTCCCAGCATACATTACGTATATATGTCAGAATAGGATCAGAAGGAACGAAGTTAGGGTTCTGAGTTTGTAAAGTTTGTCATATACGTTTTGTTAATTTGGTTATGATGTCCACCGATGATGTCTTCGTCCGAGGTCGAAATATATGATTTTTTATTATAATCTAACATTATAACTTAAGAATTTGACGTACGTCTCAATAATTTGCCGGATACTATCTGAAAGCCAATAATACATCAGTAAGTTCTGCATCGGTATGTTGTACGGCCATGGTAAATCAAAAAAATATTTCAAGAAAGTTTTCTTAATAAGTAAACTATATAAGAAACTTTTGAACCTTAACAAAAATGTATGTCTTACATTTTTCAATCATTTAATGTCGAAGAAACTACGGAAACTAACAATCACAAAATTGTTTATGTAAAGAAAAGTATGTATCTCGAAACTCGTACCAACAAAAAAATCTACACACAACAAATATTGTAATGTACTGAAACAAACAAATTTATTCTCAATTTCATCTAAAGAATTTATAGTATAATCTAAAATTATATTTTTGCACTTTATTATTTTTTTTAACTGGTGCCAATTGTTAAAACAAAAATTTTTACATAACTACGAAAAAAATTGTGTATAATTTTTTTTTAATTAATGGAGTGTAATTTACAAGAACTTTTGAAGTTTTGACTGAAAATTAGTTTTATTGTCCGTTTTCATACATTTAGCTTACTTTGTAGAAGTCTAAGGTATTTAAATCATCACATCTCAATTAGATTATGAAGTATTTGTGTAAAATTATAATAAATAATAATCATATTGGTGAATTTCAAAGTATTAGGTACGGTAGTAAACTTCTGTAACTAGTTGACAAATCGTCCACTAGGTGTCCATCCCGTTTAACACTCGTAGATGGTGTTATAATATTACGGTATTAAATGAAATTGATAATAACATCCGCATAAGCTAATACATTATCACAAAATTTTATTCAATTTTTGGAAACCGGTGGTCTTACTACGTAAGAACTGACTGCCGGATATTTTTGAATAAAAACAAAATCCATATTTCTCGATGCGGACAAGTTCTACCCGTGATCTTTCCGTGTTTTTCTTTTTACTTTATTGAAATTACAATGTTTTATTTTTCTAAACACAAATCGTATTTTAGAAGGTTAATGTAGTATTTTGGAAAAGTTAACATTGTTTACAGTGCATCCGCATTTTTTTCAAAAATGTTTCCGTGTTTTTATCCTCGTATTCTACAAATTTTTAGATTCTACATTCTTATTAAAATATGCTGTTTTAGCACCACACACTAGCGTGTATTATAGTTTTCACTGGAGATGATTCAAATACCTGCCATAATAAAAATGAATTCCGAAAAAAAAATTTGGATATTCTGAAACTTTTTACATGCAAATTTTCTTTAAAACTATATTATCTAGAGTAACGCATAAACATTTGTATTTTCTTATATTACCATATTTTAGGTTTATTATATATCTTTAATTTTAGATTATTATGTCCCATCGTAATAAATAAATTTGTCTCAGTTTGTATATTTTTTTTATTTAGATTATTCCCCTTTACATATAAGAATGTGTCGTCAGCAAAAATATAGATATTACATGTTTCGATCACAATTTCAGTATCATTCATTAATATACAATATGAATATTATAGGTCCTAGATACTGCCTTCGTACTCCATTGTCTGTAATTTTTTATTTATATATATATATATATATATATATATATATATATATATATATATATATATATATCAATCAGATGTTTTATGGATTTTCAGTAAATAAACAATATAACAATTTTACTAGGGCAAGCACTATTATAGTATTTTCGTTATTATATAATTTCTGTTAGCTAGAATAATTAGTTTTATGTATCCAGGAAATCAGATGCTTTATTGCCTTTACACTTTTTACTAGGGCAAGCACTTTTATTGTATTTTCATATTGAATACTAATTAATTCTAGGAAACGCTTAACTTTTGTTCGAATTAGATGTTTTACTTTTTTTACGATTTCTTTTAATGGGTCAATGTAACCCCATAAATATGTCAGAAATATTGTTATCAACTAGGAAATGTTTATTTTGTAGATGTATGTAATGCCATAAATATGTCAGAAATATTGTTATTAACTAGGAAATGCTTACTTTGTAGATGTGTGTAATTCCATAAATATGTCAGAATATTGTAACTAGGAAATGCTGACTTTGTAGGTTTATGAGGGCCGCTACCGGTAAAGGAAAAACGTTGCGGTTGACTACGCCTAATTTTGGCATGTATTTAGAAATAAAAGAGGATGATAGTCAATCGTAAGATTTTCCGGTGCTCGGATATACTGCCGCTCTCTCATTTGATTTGTACTCGAATAAATCGCACGTGTAGTATTTGAATTTTATGTTTAGTTTTTTGTTTTATTATCTTTAGTTGTAAAATTTCTAACATCAGAAGTGGGATAAATCCACGGTCTGTTGGTGAATTGCGATAGTGTGCGTGAGTGAAACAAAAATTTTTTAACACTGAACGGAAGTCGGATCGTGAGGATACTACTCAAACGTTGTTAGTGGAGTTGTTGAAAACTCTGCAGTCGCAAAAATCTGCAACACATGTTGAAGTACCATATTTTCGACTAGAGGTAAACGAATCCAGCAAATGGGTGAGTCACGTTGAAGAAATAAAACATGAATTAACATGGTCTGATGTGGAAACGTAAGCTAGACTGGGTCGATTTCTATTGAACGGTGCCAAAAGATGGTATGAATGTTGGAATCCCGACCGAAGGGATTGGGTAACTTTCGACAAGATTTTATTGAGGCTTTTCCTCCAAAAAGGAACTTGGGTCGCTTATTATCGGAAGCGGCAGCTTTTAACAGTTCCCTCCTTAACACTTATGAAACGTATGTTCATGAGAAATCAGCCTTGTTAAGGAATTGGTCTGAAAGTGATCTAACAGAACTTGTTGTCCATGGAATAAGTGAACCCGATGTACGAAATGCAGCAGTGAATGCTAACGGTCCTACTATATCCGTACTCTTAGTTTTCCTTTCAAGTTTTCTAAAACCGCCGCGAAAGGATCTAGAGGTCCGTAAGTTTGGAAACAACGCTCTCTTTACTAAAAGAAAATATCCCTATGGCGATGGTGGAAATTTAAGCGGTTTGGTAGTCTCGCGAAAGAAATGTTTTCAGTGCGGTAAGACTGGGCATATTCAGGCAAGCTGTTGTTAGAAAGCGACTGGTTCGAGTAAACAATCTGATTTATCGAGTTCTCACAATGACTGTTGCGCCTTCTGTGTTAAACGCAGTCATGACGTGTCAAATTGCTTCACAAAGGCAGCTATTGAAAGTCGTAGACATGTCAATCTCTGCCTGACGGGGACGCCTACCGACACTACGAAAATTTTTACTGAAGGATATCGATTTTCGGCTTTAATGGATACAGGTGCAGATCTTTCTCTAATACCAGAGAAATTTTTGTGGCTATTTGAAAACAAGGTGACAACTTGTCATATTACGCTGAAAGGGCTCTCTAACGCAACTATTAGCGCAACTAGGAAATTCCATGCTTGCACGACAATTTCAAATGTTGACGTTAACGTAATCTATTCTTTCGTTCCGGATGAGTGTATTGACTATGACGTTATTATTGGGCGGGATATTTTTACGGATCCAACACTGTTTGTAATTACTAATCACCAAGGCACGTACGTAATTCGGCGCAGAGAGTTATCCGGAGTAAACAGAATTTCAGACAGTGTTTCCTTCAACCCATATGACATCGATGTACCCTTCGAACATCACGATGCGCTCCAAAGGATCCCTCGTGAATTCACAGGGATGATAACCAGCGGAAATAAAGTGCGCACAGTGAGGAATGCTAGTTCTAAAATTAGATTAGAAAAAGACGTTATTGTTGACCATCCTCCATACCGTTTGTCCGCCAGCGAAAGAAATGCTATGCGTGAGATTACAGAAGATTTGCTTGCAAATAACATTATTCGACCCAGCGAATCTCCTTTTGCGACCCCGGCCCTTCTCGTAAAAAGAAATCTAGTGCATATCGCATGTGTGTGGACTTTCGAGAACTTAATCGTGTTACTATTAAAGACCGATTCCCTCTCCCCTTGATTGAAGATCAATTAGATAGTCTACTGGTATGACCCCTCTTCAACTTTTGGTAGGGGTTAAGAAGAAGAGAGAGTAATCGTAAAAGAAAAAATTTCACACATTTTGCTACAGGCGATTTTGTTTTAATGCATCGTGATTCACAGATGCATATCAGTAAAAGCGATTATGAGTTTTTAGGTCCGTACGAGGTGGTGAAATGTCTTGAAAATTGTCGGTACGAACTTAAGAAAGTTGGTACCAGTATAATTACGAAAACAGCCAAGGAACAGCTAAGATCATGGCCCTCACAGTGGTCTCTGACGTGCAACATGAAAGCGATCCTGGAGTTTCTGGAGGAGAACGATGATGTTAAGTAGGTAAGGTGCTTTCTGATGCTTGATGGTGTCTGTCCCGGTAGTGGTAGAGCCAAGTGGTCGCTGCCGTGCCAACTATGCACGATATGCTTGATGGTCTCTGTCTCGGTAGTGGTAGAGCCAAGTGGTGGCTGCGGTCCCCACTACGCCCGATATGCTTGATGGTCTCTGTCCCGGTAGTGGTAGAGCCAAGTGGTGGCTGCGGTCCCCACTATGCACGATATGTTTGATGGTCTTTGTCCCGGTAGTGGTAGAACCAAGTGTTGGCTGAGGTCTCCACTATACACAATATGACTGACGGTCTCTCTGTTTAGGTACGTGAATGAGAAGCTCCGAGAACGTCGCCAGAGTCAGGTTGGCCGTGTTAGAAATCAGATGTTTTATTGACTTTACAGTAAATAAACAATATAACAATTTTTACTAGGGCAAGCACTATTATTGTATTTTCGTTATTATGTAATTTCTGTTAGCTAGAATAATTAATTTTGTGTCCAGGAAATCAGATGCTTTATTGCCTTTACACTTTTTACTTGAACAAGCACTTTTATTGTATTTTCATATTGAATACTAATTAATTCTAGCAAACGTTTAACTTTTGTTCGAATTGGATGTTTTACTTTTTTTACGATTTCTTTTAAGGGGTCAATGTAACCTCATAAGTATGTCAGAAATATTGTTATCAACTAGGAAATGTTTATTTTGTAGATGCATGTAATGCCATAAATATGTCAGAAATATTGTTATTAACTAGGAAATGCTTACTTTGTAGATGTATGTAATTCCATAAATATGTCAGAATATTGTAACTAGGAAATGCTGACTTTGTAGGTTTATGACGGCCGCTGCCGGTCATGGAAAACGTTGCGGTTGACTACGCCTAATTTTGGAATATATTTAGAAATAAAAGAGGATGATAGTCAGTCAATCGTAAGATTTTCCGGTGCTCGGGTATATTGCTGCTCTCTCATTTGATTTGTACTCGAATAAATCGCACGTGTAGTATTTGAATTTTATGTTTAGTTTTTTTATTACCTTTAACTGTAAAATTTCTAACAATATATATATATATATATATATATATATATATATATATATATATATATATATATATTTTCTATTGGTTAGGTAACTATTGGACCACCCCGTAATAGTACCTTCCAAGCCATATTTTTCTAATTAATTAACTAACGTGGTTTTGTTGACAGTTTCAGAGGCACGTTTTAAATTCAATAACCGCATGTAAATTCATGCTGTTACTTTCTATCTATGTACGTGCTGGAATGGAGAATCTCCTTAATCGTGTTCTGTAATGTATTCTAGTTTCTGTTTGTTTAGACCATTTTTCTAACATTTTTGCGTACGCTATTAATGTACGTAAGCAATTTAAAGGTTTTAGATACGTGAAATATAAATATGTATGAAATATAGGTACAGAAATATCACAAATTTGTATTTATATCACAGTTAATGTTTGTGTTGAAGAATTCATGTATATTATATGCCTTTCGTAATAGTACCTTAAAATCCTTTTAAAATTATAGTATGACAACTCTTTCATTGCAAGCAGTGTTTATTATAACGATTAATTCCGTAACAGTTCTAACTGTTGCAACAACTACTTAATTGCCTACATTTTTATAAGTTCAGAGTTACAGGTATTGTAACTGTAAACATCTCGTTGTTTAGTTAATGGCATTCAATTTTCAGAAACAAGTATTAAACATTGATGCATGTATGGTGATGGGAATGTTAGTATATTTAACTCCACAATGTTTTGTCTAACGCGTTCCCAATAACCCGTGCCACACATAACAGAGGTCCACAAATTACTCTACATTTAGATGCATGACTCAAATTTATCAAACCGTAGCATAGTATCAATAAATGCATGGTACTTTGTTTTTAATATATATCTACCGACTCTAAACATTAACATTTTATGGATTTGATATTTTATTACGATGTGTGAATACCATTTCCAGAGTTTTACTACGATTTATAGTCTATTATCTGTAAACTACTGTAAGGCTTTTGGTTGTGAATTTACTAATTGAAACTGTAATCTATTTAAATCTTTACTTTTTTGTAAGTAGTACAGTATCATCCATAAACAAAACAAGGTCAGTACTATTTAATGTAATCTTAAAAGAAACAATATTGGACCCAGAACAGAACCTTGCGGTACTCCACTACGTTTGTAGATATAACTTAAATTATAGACAACTACATATCATTTCCTCTTTGTAAATAAGATTTAATCAGATTACAGCTAAAAATATTAAAATTATATATGTATGATTATTTAATAAGCTTAGAGTGATTTACATAATCATATTCATCACAATTATATTCATTGCTGTGACGTCCAGCAACAACATATTTTATAAGGTAATAGATTGCTTTGTTTGATATATTTGCTGTTTTGGTTTATTTGTTTTATCTTTAATAAATGCAGGCATATACAGTTAGAAAATATCCTATAAAATACAGAAACGGTAACATAACGTAAATATTGACTAGTTAACTACACTGAACTCAAAGTTTCTTATGCAATACATTTAGCTATTATACGCATATTACTCTACTTTGTATCTTATATAGAAGCAGAAAGTATTGAAATCATCGTTTCTCAATTGCTTAGGTTATGACGTATTTGGGTAAAATTCCTATAAATAATACTTTGAATGCTGAAATTTAAAAGTAAATTTTTATTTCATGTGTAGCGTAGTTTTAATCCCGAATAAAATTTTGGACTACTATTCTTGTCTTTTTTCCCATGTAAGCATGTACATTATCATATTCCCTAATTTTTGGAAACCGGTGGTCTTACTACGTAAAAGCTTGTCCATATTTCTCAATATGGACAAATGTTATACATGAACTTATCATATTTGCCCGCTGCAGCAAAATGCATGAATTTGGTACATGAAACCTTCCCCATAAAATTCAGAAAAATCTATCGAGAAGGTTTTCTGTACCTAGTTCATACATTTGACGGTTCTACTCCATTATTAGTATTCAGTTTGACAATTAATATAAAGTGTTGAAATGCGGAATTCATGCCATCAAGTGCGTGACAGTATAAAAAGGAATTGTATGACCTAGTCCACTTATGTGCAATAATGAATTCTATTAAGCAGCTCACCAATGGGCTCTTTTTTCCCTTGAATTTTCTACCTCTATCAAATTTGGCTCCCATTTGATTTTTAAGAAAAGTTAGAAGTGACTTTTTGTAATGAAAACCAAGCTTTTTTGAAGCACGCGGTATGTAAATCCATCGTTTCTGATTGGTTAGGTTATGAGGTACTTGTGTAAAATTATTATAAATAATAATCTGAGTGCGGAAATTTAAAAGTATAGGGTATATTGTAAATATTCATTTCATGTGGAAAGTAGTTTTAATCCTTAATAATATGGTGAACTTCTGTAAACAGTTGATAAATCGTCCATTGGGTGTCACTGCATATTTAAATGTAATATTATAAATGTGTTAAATAGAATTGATAACCCCCCACGATCTTTCTCAATTATGGAAAATTGACTTACTCCTGAAATATTTCTGACTTTATTGTTTGTCCGTCATGTAAGTGACCGAGCTAGTAGGCCATTGGCAACACGGTCTGGTTAGCATTCGGAAGGTAAGGGGTTGAATTCCCGTTACCGTCTACTATGAATGAGGTTTTTTCAGGGGTTTTCCTGGTACACATATAGCGCATGATCACTGCGTATACCCACATCATATGCGGCTATCTAGGCCAACGCTGAGCTAGTAACTTCCCTCTCAGAACACTATCTCCGTTCCTTCCGATCTTATCCAAACGGCAACTATTCTTATTCCGATTATGAATTCATACTTAATGTATGTACGTATGTTGGGAAACCATCACTCAAGGAGCTTGGTAAGCTCAAACAGCCCGCCCTCCCTGTTGGGTAGAGATGAAATACGTCGTCTTTTCTTTCTCCCCACTATCTGCTTAGCATTCGGGAGGTAATCGGTTCGATTCTCGTTACCATCTATCCTATATAAGTTTTTTTCGGGGTTAATTCAATTCGTTTGCCGGTATCATGCTAAGTCGTCAACGAATAGACGGAGGGATGCGGAGGGCGTATGGAACATTATCTAGGGAGTCTGCTATCTCCTTGGGGAGGTCGTCAAGGAGTTTAGTTAGGATCGCAGGGGTTGTTTGAATTTTCGTTTGTGTTTTTTCCGTGGGAATTGAGAAAAACGGTAGTTATAAGGAGTGGTAAGGAGCTCTCGGATTGGGAATATGTCACCAAAGATTCTTTTGTGTGCAAAGTTTTTGTGTAGTGTTTGTACTCTGTGTGTGAAGGATGGTACGATTGAGTGTTGTATTGTGATGTCGCTAGGGAACCTGAGGAGTAACCTATGTATGCTTCTGAGTATTCGGCGTTCACAGGAAGCGACAGAGGAAAGGTGAATGGGGTTTATATTGGTGTATATGGCAGGCTCGGAAATCCATAATAGGACGGATGTATGTTTTGTAGGTGTGTTGTAGTGTTTTCGGACAGCGACCTCTGATTCTACCCCGGAGGGTGCTCAGTAGTTTTGCTCACTTTCTAATCCTACTAAGTGTTCTTTGTACATCGGGGAGCCAATTAAGGATTCCTAGGTAGGTGACTTCGCGTTGGAGGTTGAGTCTTTCTTGGTTTAGGGCGAGTGAAACATTTCTGTCGGCAAGCTTTGGGAACTTATCTTCGGTGTAGTTAGGATGTTGGAAGATTGTTTGGGTTTGTTGGGAATCCATCACCGTGTTTTTAGAATATATATATATATATATATATATATATATATATATATGTTAATTATTTTTATCTTTTAGAATTTGGTGGAAATCGACAAACACATAAACTATCAAATCATCTTCCACGTCAAAAAATTAGTGTAATCAAAGCTCTAATGGATCGAACTAAACGAATGCGTGATCCAGAATTTTTAGGAGATAAATTTGATCATCCAAAAACATCACTTCAAGCGAATGGTTATTCCAATATAGAAATTCACAATGTACTTAAACCTGTTAGACGTACCCGTAAAAAACAATTACCACTTAATATATCCTAACGTTCCTTCCATACCTAACGTGAGGATAAAATTGAAAAAATATTGATTAACCATGGAATTAGAAATATTTGTAAACCTACAAAAAAGATTGAAGCACATTTAAGATCATCTAAATATGTTCCAAATCCATTATTAGCTTCTGGAGTATATAAAATATTCTGTTCTTGTGGAAAAGTATACATTGGAACCGTAAAATAGCTTTGACACTAGACGTAAAGAACATATGAGATGTTGTAGATAGAATCAACCAAAGAAGTCTGCCGTAGCTGATCATATCTTAAATAATTTAAACCATAACATTAATTTTGATAATATGCAAATGTTATCAAGACAAATTCATTATTATGCTCGTCTAACACGAGAAACTATTGAAATATTTAAACACCTTAATAAATTAAACAGACAAGAACAAAATCTCTGATTAAGTAGGTTTTCGCATGTAAATAAAAAAAAAGGAGAAAACGGTATGCTTATTTTTAATTTTAACTTTTGGTATGTCTAAATATACATAGTTGAAATTAAGATAAGATTAAACATACACATTATGTTTTCATTGTATAATAGCCATCACAGTACCTAAATACAATACCTAACTAAATATTAGGTACGTTAAGTTGTTAGTTGTGAATATTTTTTTTAAATTGAATCTTTTCACAACTTTGGACTAACATTATAATTTTCTTGAATTTGTTTTTTGACTGTGACATTTTTCTTTGTTAGCCTTCGTCCTTTAGAGGGTGTTCTAATTTGTCATTTTCAAGGCGATTTAATAATATTTAATCTTTCCTAAAATAAAATTATATTCGGTAGCTGGTTTTTTCATATAGGTACGTTTCCTAACTATTGTAACAGTGCTTATGTTTTCAGATTACGAATATTTATCTGACTTATTAATTAATTTTTTAAAACTATTATCATTTACTAAGGACGACAACTGTAATTATTGTCGAAACGTTTAAATTTGTAAACAAAAAATTAAAAAAAAATGCAAGCAGGGCCCTCTCCAAGACCGGACAACCCGGACATTTGTCCGGGGCGGCCAATCTTAGGGGCGACATTTTTACTCTCAGAATGTGAGAAAATATTAAAATTAAAATATTAATAATAATAGCATGCCACCTTTCATTTGTAAAAACATTTCTTATCACTGTTTTACAAGAAAGTTAAAATACTTGTTTTTCATCTATATACATAGTTGTAAAGAAAATAGGTATAATTACGAAAAAATAATTAATTATTCAATAATAATTATTAAATAAGGAACACGGGTGTTATTTGTATACACTACCTAATATAACCGCGCATCGCATATATACCATATAAATCAGCAAGCAGGGTGCCGCATGAACTTGTCTGAATTAGGAATAGACAAGAAATGACTTGTTTATTCTTCAATTATAAAAGGGCTGTCTTATTAGAGCATAGCATTATTTTTGCTCATTCGTCGGTGGTGATAACAAGTGCAACTCTCAATTGTATATACTGTTCTGGTTCAATAATCAGTGTGATTTGTAGTTTTTTAAGGTAAGTTAACCGTTAATTTAGCGAATCTACGAAATTAGGTAATTTTGATCAGTAAAAGGCAAAAATTATTAAAAAATAAATATAGTTTAAAAAAACTAAAAAACACGCTTTAATGATCAATCGAACTAAAAACGAAAAATAATTCTTAATATACTAAGAAAATATAAATAAACGAAAAAGATTAGTATTATTGTAAAAAAAGCGTGGCGTGCTCGATAAATGAAAAATATGGCACAAACCACCCTACGCTTTTTTCACAATAATACTAATCTTTTTCGTTTATTTATATTTTCTGCCTATATTAAGAATTATTTTTTGTTTTTTAGTTCGATTGATCATTAAAGCGTGTTTTTTAGTTTTTTTAAACTATATTTATTTACATTGAGCTGTAGAATGGGTAGGATCGAAACAGTTCTTACATAGCTTCAAATAATTGACCTGTTCTACTTGAAATATCTAATGCCTTGAATTCGTCACAATCAAAAATGAGATGGTTTTCCTTGCAAAAATAACATGACAGTTTAGTTGGAGCTAAAATTGGAAAGGACTTACTCGGTCTGGAGGATAGGCATTGGATCCCAAATGCGCCGTATCTTGTATCGTATGTATCGCCGACCGCGCGCATGCTTGTTGAAAGAAGTCGGGTACAAACAGACAGACAAGCAAACAAACATATAGGTGAAGCTAATATAAGCGTGTTAGAAACAAACTTTCATTTAAATTTCATAATCCTTTTCAAGGTAGGTATTTGAAGAAGCTCCTTCTCAGATGAAAAATATATTTTGAAAACGATTTTTGAACAAAACAGATAAATTAATTAAAAAGTTAAAAGACTTGTTTTGATAATTTTAAAAGGACTGAAATTTGTTTATGTTTCGTTAAAAAATCGTCTTTGAAATTTAATTTTCATTTGCGAAGGAGCTTTTTCAAATACCTTAAAAAAGGTTATGAAATATACAGAATACCCTAAAGCGTGATTTTTTTTAATAATTCCTGCCTTTTACTGACCAATAGACTCTGATTCTTTTTTTTATTATCAACTACTGGATGCGATCCCTTTTAAGTAAAGCTACGAATATTTTTACCTAATTTTATAAATAAAATTTTCTTAAAAATAGCAAAAGTTTGTTAGGTATTTTATAAAATTAAAATAAAATATTTATTTAAACATTGAGTATTCTAGAATAAATCTTTGCATGATCTGACTAAATTGGACAAGAAAAATTGCCCTATTTTATACCATTTTAGATTTTGAAGCAAAATTGTGCAAAATGTAAATGCTTATACTTTTTCAAATTTGAAAGGTATCAGGTGTGGTAGGTTCGTTACTATTTTACTACTATTACATAATTTATAAATATAAAAAACATATAAAACTGCTTAATCGTTCCCCTAGATCTTAAATGAGCATAAAAAAGTGCAGTACTTGTCTAATTTAACTAAGTCTATTGTAAGACAATTTCCTTATAATTTGCTTTGTTTTATTTCAGATATTTTGTGTATCTTCCAGAAGTCCGAGGACGCAAAAACTATCTGGTTGCGAATATAAAAACGAAGGGTGGAAAAGGAAATGCAAAAGCAAAGACAAGCTGGCACTTTACTAAATTATTTACAGAGTACGCCGGGTAGTACCAAAACAAATGACGACTCAAAATGTTCTACATCAAAGACAGCATTGAAAGACCCTGACAACAGTGACAACAGAGACTCACCTGAGAAAAATGAGGATCAACAAATGAACGATATACCTGAACTAATACTTGCAACTGACAGTGGCAGCCCTCCGTCGCCAAATGAGAGCACTATTGATACCAATGTGGCACCTACAGAAAGCGCTCAACAACTGTTAAGTACAGATCCAGCACACTGGCCAATGATGAGACTGGTAGCAAATTTAGCCCTAATTATTATAAAAGAATTTTAAGTAATGGAGAGCAAATTTTAAGAGACTGGCTAGTGTATTCTGTCTCAAAAAATTGCGTATATTGCTTTTGCTGCAAAATTTTTGGCTGTGTACTTAATTCCCTTTCAAAGGAGGGGTTTAAAAGTTGGAAGCATCTGAATCAAACTCTAAAAGACCACGACATTTCTAAAAATCATATTCAGTCCCAAAAATCTTTTCTAGAACTGAACCTAAGATTAAAGTGTTGTAAAACTATAGATGCGGATTCCCAAAGGCTTGTTAACGCCGAAATAAACCATTGGCAAGAAGTGCTTTAAGAATCGTAGCAATCACTAAAATGCTTGGTAAAAGTTGTCTGGCTTTCCAAGGTACAAGCGACAAGCTATTTGAGCATAATAACGGTAACTTCTTAAAAATAGTTGAGCTGCTATCTGAATTTGATCCCGTCATGGAAGAACACGTACGTAGGGTGCTTAAAAAAGAAGAAACGAAAGCTCACTATCTTGGGAAAAACATTCAAAACGAGATAATAGACCTGTTGCATCAAAGTGTGAAATCGTACATTATTAATGAAATAAAAAAAGCCAAATATTATTCGATAATTTTAGATTGCACTCCTGATTTTTCTAAGGTGGAGCAAATGACTGTTGTAATCAGGTATGTTTCAATCAATAAAACTGATTCCAATCAGGATGAGGTTGAAATTAAAATTAAGGAAAGCTTTTTGGGTTTTCTTCCAGTTGAAAGGTCTACAGGGAACCAAATGTTTGAAATTATAATTGCAGAACTTAATAGTTTGGGTTTAAATTTACAGGATATAAGAGGACAAGGATATGACAACGGGTCTAATATGCGGGGCGATAAATCAGGAGTGCAATCTAGGATTAAGAACCTAAATCCGCGAGCTTTCTGCGTTCCATGTAGTAGTCCTCTCAATCTAGTAGTTAACGATATGGTAAAAGCATCTTTGGAAGGCGCTAATTTCTTTAATATGATTCAAAAATATATGTATTTTTCAGCATCTACTTTTCGCTGGGCAATTCTTCTAAAACATGTCCAGGGTTTGACTTTAAAACCATTAAGTGATACTAGATAGGAGAGTAAGATAGAGGCTTTAAAGCCTTTAAGATTTTATATCGGAGGCGTATACGACGCCTTGCTAAGCATTTATGAGAATGAAGAAATTGATAATTTAATAAGGGACGAATCCTCGTCTTTATTAAGTTGTATTAAACAATTTAAATTTTTGTGTTCAATAGTTCTTGGGTATAAAATTTTAAACTGTATTAATCCAATAAGCAAATTGTTGCAGACAAAAGATTATGATCTAGCATCTGCACTTGATCTTTTGCAAAATTGCAAAAAGTTTTTTCAGGATCTTCGATCGGATAAATCTTTTAATGAAACTATTGTTGATGCGAGAGAACTGGCTGACGAAATTGACGTTGAAGCCAATTTTGAATCAACAATACCACGACACCGCGTAAGAAGAAAAAAAAGGAATTTCTCATACGAAGCTCGAGATGAACCGATCGAGAATCCTAAATAAAATTATAAGGTAGATTTTTTATTTTACAATTGACCAGGCACTAAATGCAATAAATACTAGATTTAAACAACTTAGTCACCATAGTAATTATTTTCAATTTTATATAATATATATGATTTAAAGGGCATGTCTAAAGAAAATCTTTTAAAACATTGCAACGATCTAGAAAGTATTTTAACTCACGCTGATTCTGTTGATATTAATGGGGTAGAATTAGCAGAAGAAATTTTGCAGTATCTGGGCTTATGGGCAAAAAGAAAGCCAAGCACTGTTCTAAAATTAATAAAATGTTAAATTGTGCCCCAAACCTAAGTGTTTCCTTAAGAGTATTGCTTGTATACCAATAACTGTTGCAAGTGGAGAAAAGTTTTCCAAATTAAAATTGATTAAGAATTTTTACGTTCAACTAAACACAAAATCGTCTTAATGGTTGGCATTTTCGATTGAGCATGTAATGTTATTAATTTTTTAAATGAATGATTTTAACATAATTTTTATTTATTTAAAAAAACTGGCAAATTGTCTGTTTGTCCTGACATGAAGGCTAAGCGGGCCCTGATGCGATTCATTAAAAGCTAAGTATCTTAATGAACGTCAATTATCTCAAAAGACCAAAAACGTTACTTATCTCTTTTCTCCACTTACTCCTTTAATAATCGTTGGAGCTATAACATAAATAAATCGTTCTTTTCAATTTGTTTTTCTAATTTCTATACCAACACCTTTGAACTTGTATGTTTTTTCCAACAGCTCTGCTACTATAATTGTTGCTGACTGACAAATTCTGAAAGATTATCTACACATTTTTAATAATAATAAATTAGTCGTAGTAAAATTTTTAAGGTAGATAATTCATAACCGTATGCATAAACATGTAATTAAGCGATTATTCAGGTCATGTATGTAGATGACCAAAAATGTAAATGTGAAAGCGGTCGAATAAACTTAGGTAGATTCTTTGCAAAATGCACCTGGTTATCATGAATATTATCATTTGTACAATATGCGCCATTGTAACTCGTAGTAGTCCGAAATTTCAGTGTTATAAAAACATTGACCAAATGACAGCTAAAATTGACTTCTAATTCTACGAGTATGTTAATATGTTTTTTTTGCTTATTTACAAATATGTTAGATTGATTATGTAAAAACGTGATTAGGTAATAGCGTAACAGGACTTGGATGCCTACTCAATTCACGATTCACCTAATTGCCCTAATTGCTAATAAATTTAACTGAATTTTTGAGTTTACGAACATTTATTGTTAGTAATAAATTCGAAAAAATACTCACTATTGTTGATAAATGTAACTCTATATCACAACTAATCACAAAATAACATGTACATGGTGTTATTCTGCTTTAATATACATCTCAGATTATGTCGCCAATGACCCATTACGGCCCAAGGTTGTTTATAAGAACGTTTGTTAAATATTAAATACCCAGAAGTAAATTAGATTAATAAATTCAAATGAAAATGTAATTACAAGAATTGTATTTCATATTGCTTAATTTTCGTAATAAACTTCATGTTTTTAATTTAGGATTAATTAAAAAATAATAATAATTACATTTCTGTTTCCTTATCGACATCATTTTAGATAAGTTAGGTGGTGTTGCATATTATTCTTAATGATAAAACCACATTTTGCATATAGAGTTTATCTACAGTTTAAATCAGGTACCTAGTGATCTGTAAATATTTATAAACAAAATTTGTTTAGATAATCGACAACCCTAGTGACCAAATAAATAATTAATTGCAAAATTCACAAAGAACAACTGTTGGTATTAGTGGTGATTTAAATTAAATTAATTAAGAGCATTGTGGCAATCGGGAAGATCCCTAGTTATATACCAGTAAAAGAAGATACTCGAACCCCTGTTTTAAAAAAAATCCGAAAATTAGTTGCCGACTTTTTAGAAGCTTCAGTAATAATATATACTTTTGGACAAATCAATTAAGTCACGTAATTTTTGATGGCCCAATGAAGGTGTGAAAAAGTGGTTTTCGCTCGTAGCAAGGCTGACGATAGAAGTGCAAGTACGCACAGGGAAATTTTAACATTTTGACTATCGGAATGCATATTTTTTGAGGCATATTTAGGAAGAAATGTAAGCAAAAGTGCTTGCTCCCAAATTTTCTTAAACTTAAAAAAATACATTAGTTTACTTTGTATACATGGTACAGTTGGAAAATAACTGATATAGAATGCTTAATCGTTGGACATTAGTATACTGAACCTCCTATTTTTTACGTCACAAGCGCCCACTTTCACTTTTTATTGCCCACGTGGGGACCGTATTTTCCACCCCTTTGGTTTCTTTCAGGCTTTTCAATTTTCATCCCTAATTATTTTGTTTTTACTCGTCACGTGTAGGACGTGTTTTCATATTTTATGGCCCCGTGTAGAATTTTTTACCTATGGTTTTTAAAGTCTTTTCAACCTTGATAGAATTTCAATGTTGTATTAAGAGCCTTTTTGACAGCCATGCCTTTTTGTACTTGCTACGTGAGCACATTTATTGTCTTGACTTAGCTCTTGACTTGGACTTGGTTGATCTAGGCGTTGGTTTGGGTTAATTAGGTGTTGGCTTTTTTCATTTTGCAATTGGTCGTAGTTTAACCCTTAATTAAGATCCTTTTGGTTGTATTAAACAGTACAACCCTGGAGGTTAAATTGTGCGTATTCTTTTAATTCCTATTACAGATTTAATTAAAATTTTATTTATACATTTTACTAATAAGCCTAATGCTAACTTGTAAGACAGTGTAAGAAACAAGGCCTTCGATCTTGTGTTATCTGCCCCTGTCGGGTTTCAAATTTGAAATAAAAGGGAATTAAAACTGGATTCCCGGGCCTTCTCCCTTGGCAAATGGTATATTTATAAGACAATTAAACACTTTTCAATTGTTTTTTAATCAATCTTAAAAAGTGTAGGCCTTCGCCCTTGTCGTTACCCCTGGTTAAATGGTATTTGTTTTTTATGACTTAATTTGGTTGTATTCTAATAAGGAGGTTCTTGTAAGAATGAAACTTGTGTTAAATTGATCTTGCGTAATTTGAATGACAGTAAAATTTAATTAAACACTTATTTTTATTGTAAATATCATAATTAAAAAACCTCAGTGAGTTATAAAAATTACTGACATTCAGGTTATCTCTAATGAAACAAACATTTTTTATTAAGTTAATTAATTACATAACGTTATTACAATATTGTTTTCTAAACGATATAAAACATTTTTACCATTGATTGCATTGAAATATGTTTAATATCCATCCACCATTAAATTGTTTGTATATTGTACACCTTAATATTTTTTAAAGAAACTTGTTACGTAATTAGATGTGTTTTATAACTGTAATTAAAAATCTGTACAAGTAAATAAATAAATAAAAGGTTAAAGGTTAAACACTTACCAGCTCTGTACTTAAGAACGTTTTGAGAATTGGTTTACAGTGATGGTCACTGCTTTATGTTACTCGTCTAATCAAACTAAATCACTTTCTATGTTTTTACTTATGCATAGTTGATATATAACTGATTTTCTATCAGCAAAAGTAATTTTTCAAAGCGATTTGAAAAATATTCATATATACATACGGACACACAAATTGTTTATTGAAACCACTCATTAACAGTTATAAAAACCTCATTAAAAGTTTGGAATTAATAATTACTGTGCAACATACGGTTTAAATTGAGTGTATTTCCCATATTATTTTTATTAGAGTTTTTAAATTTTATTACCATGATTGTTATTAAAATTATCACATTTCTATTAATGATCATTTGATACAAAAGGTGCCTAAAATTTACCATTGCATTTTCAATTTTGGTAAACATAATTTCGTTTTGAAACAACCTTCAAAACAATCAATCAATCAAACCAGATACATAAGAATGTTTTAATTATATCCATTTAAATAGCGAAATAAATAAATTCAAGATGTATCTGAAAATGACTTCTATCAAAAAAAGGTTGTGTCTTTTTAAAAAAAAACCTTAGATTTTTATAAAACAAGACCGAACGTCCTAGTCGTTATTGAAAATGCTCAACCACCGATGTACAGTATACAGTGCAATAACAAATATAATTCAACTCATTACTTTAAAAATAAATGTGTAATTAAGAGCTGGTTGGTATACATCAGAATGTTATTTGTTAACATGGAATTTTATCAATCCGCGACAACGAAGAACAAGTTTCTAGGAACTATGTAGTTTTAAATAGTTTTTAAATAGATTATAAAATTAAAATTAAATTGAATATACTAAAGCATACGCTTATTAGGCATAAAGAGAGAATTGTAATTTGTGTGTAAAAATGTTACCTATTTTTTTGTGTAAAAAAAGTGTTGTAAAACTTGTTTATTTGATTTTATTTAGATTATATTGGAGGAATGGGTGTAAGTACTCAACAATGTTCGGATAGGATCGGTTATCTTCGGGTGTCGAGGAGTGGGTTCGCACTAACTATAGCACGGTTAATGCGATTCGTACCTATATGAAAACATCGCATCGCAAAATTTTATCTGTGTATATAGTATTCAGCGAGTAAGCATTATTATTATAATGTATTCTCCTGTTTATGAACCAACATCAGAGGACATTAGAGATTTTAGGGATTTGTTAGTAAACTACTACAATATAACTGTTCAAGCTGATGATGAAAACGATGAAGTGGATGAGATGAATGTATCTCACACTCATGATAATGATGATGATTCACAGAAGAAGACCGATGAGTTAGAGGAAAAGGACGAATCTCAAGATCATGATGATAGTGACGAATTATAGTCGAAAAAAGAAGAAGATTGATAACAATGTAATTAAATAAAATAAATACATGATATATTGTTTTAAGTATATTTTTTAAACGCTAAGTTTTCTTTCAATTTTTTATTAATAATCTTGTTTTCGGAATGGACTTTCGGGTTTGTTTATAATTTGTATATTTAAGAAGCCAGTTTCTATCAATCTTATTGGATTTAATACAAAAAAACAAAAGCTTTGGAAATTAAACGTGGCTTTCGTCTCTCTCATCCCCGCGTTTCTCTTGCGCCTTTCGTTTCTCACGTCTGTCGTGTCCGCTTGGCTGGAAGTTTGAGCTTGTTTGTGACGCCATCTAGTGGTGTATGAGCTAACAAACGTTTTTCTGTAATAGAGATTGATCATGGCTCCACGTAGCTGTATATTTTCAAAAACATACAGTTCTAGGAACTTGTGCTCGTTTCCCTTGTCGCGGACCCTTGACATAAATTCTCAAAAGGTCTTGTAAATAAAACATATAAGCAAGCAAGACCGCTTATTCAACGCGTGTTTAAATTGCATGTTAACAAATAACATTCTGATGTATACCAACCAGCTCTTAATTACACATTTATTTTAAAGTAATGAGTTGAATTATATTTGTTATTGCACTGTATACTGTACATATGGTTGAGCATTTTCAATAACGACTAGGACGTTCGGTCTTTTTTATAATTTTTTTAAAAGACACAACCTTTTTGATAGAAGTCATTTTCAGATACATCTTGAAATTTTTTATTTCCATTTAAATGGATATAATTAAAACATTCTTATGTATCTGGTTTTTGATTGATTGTTTTGAAGGTTTCCTCAAAACGAAATTATTACCAAAATTGAAAATGCAATGGTAAATTTTAGGCATTTTGTAATGATCATTAATAGAAATGTGATAATTTTAATACAATCATGGTAAAAAAAATTTAAAACTCTAATAAAAATAATATGGAAAATACTCAATTTAAACCGTATGTTGCACGTAAATTAATTCCAAACTTTTAATGAGGTTTTTATAACTGTTAATGAGGTTTCAATAAACAATTTGTGTCCGTATGTAATATTATTTTTCAAATCGCTTTGAAAAATTACTTTTTGATGAGAACCAGTTATATATCAACTATGCATAAGTAAAAAATA
Source organism: Vesta saturnalis (assembly GCA_036346205.1). Classification (NCBI taxonomy): domain Eukaryota; kingdom Metazoa; phylum Arthropoda; class Insecta; order Coleoptera; family Lampyridae; genus Vesta; species Vesta saturnalis. The sequence continues at coordinate 3,923,134 of JARFJB010000793.1, forward strand.
GAAAGTGATTTAGTTTGATTAGACGAGTAAAAAGCAGTGACCATCACTGTTTTTCAAACATTCTTTAAAACAAAGTGTTTAAAACCTTTTTTTATTTTTTTTTGTACAGATTTTAATTAAGAAAAAAACATCTAATTCAACAAAAAAAATATTTGTAAATATTTGGTCGATGGATATTAAACATATTTCAATGCAATCAATTAAAGCTCAGTTTTAATATTCGTTTAGAAAACAATATGTAATAACTTTATGTTTAATTAATTAAAAAAATGTTTGTTTCATTAAAATAACCTGAATGCCGTAATTTTTTATAAACTGAGGCTTTTTAATTATGATATTTACAATAAAATAAGGTTCTATAATTAAATTTTACTGTCATTCAAATTCCCCCTAACCCAAAAGTTCATCATCAAAGCCTTTAAGTCAATTCTTAACAAAAAAAACAAATACCATTTAACCAAGGGGCTACAAAGTTAATTCCCTTAAAACCCAAGGCCCGATGATTATTTCAATTTAGATTTACCAGAATTTAAGGCTCAAGTCCCTTTAAATTTCCCACCCTTATTTCCCTTTTTACAGAATTACCCCATTGTACCCAAATTAAATAAAATTAATTAAATTGAATTAAAAGTACGCACAATTCCTAACCCCAACGCAATACAAAAGGATCTTTGTTAATACCAAGGATTGCAATCCAAAATAACATAATAAAGATCCCAAAAGTCCAATAAAAGCCCAAGCGACCAGCTCCAAGACCAACCCAAATGTGCCCTCACGTGAGCAAGTACAAAAGGCTGTCAAATTTAATAAACATTAAATTCTGTCAAGGGTTGAAAACCTCCAAAAACCTTGAAAAAACGCGCCCTGGGCGGTGGGATGAAAACACATCCACGTGGACGAGTAAAAACAAAAAAATTAGATGAAAAAAAGGCCTCGAAAAGAAACCATGTGGTACGGTCTCAATTAAAACAAAATAATTATTGAAAAAGGCCTCCGAAAAGAAACCATAGGGTTGGAAAAAGGTCTGGGCATATAAAAAAGTGAAACACTTTGGACTAAAAATTGAGGGATGTCTTTACTTGAATTTTGGTAAATGTAATAAAAAAAACAAAATAAATTGTTATACAATTATTTTTAAATTTATTTAGGTCCAAATTAAAATTTCATTTAATTCAGTAATTGATGATACATTCCTTTAAAAACGCAACAGGTACCTAATATAACATTTCTATCGATCCGAAAATCAGACGATAAAGATTATCACGCGCGCAGGTTATTACCTGTTTCTACATGTTTTTCATTCCCCTATTATAAAGGAAAGACAATGTATTTACTTTATTTATGCATTAAATTTCTAAAAATCAATTAATTTTTGTTATATAATTATTTTAAATATAATTTTTTCGAATCATTTCATGCCAGGTAAGAGCTTACGGTTCAAGTTTCTCAGAGGAAATTTGTTTTAATTAAATTTTAATTTGTAATGTGTATTGACTGATATGATAAGTAAATTTTGATCTAAAAATATTGAGTCATGATAGAATTCGTAACAGGTGAAATTACATTCCGGCACATGCAATAATGCGACTACTATTATTGATTTTTTTTTATTTCGAAAATATTCAAATTGTATTTCCTCAGTAGAATACCGACTCTACTTTAAATTTTGACCTTGGGAAATTTCCAATGACGTTTACCTTAAAAAAACTGGTTGACCTTGAGAAAGTGGTGGGTCTCGGACCTGGACTTTATCTGAAAATATTGAATCATGACAGAATTTAACATGAAATTACATTCATGTATTCAAATTGTTTTCCTCAGTAAATGACTCCCGTTCAATTTTGAAAATTTTGACGTTTACCTTAAAAATGGTTGACCTTGGAAAATTTTCTCGGACCTTTCAAATTTGAAATTTAATTTTTTTAATACTTGAAATAAGTAAGAACTATCTTTGGATTTTAAAAATTTAAATTGTTTTTAATAAAACTTTGTAAACAATTTTTTTTTTGTTGTTGATTAAATTATAAATAATACCGTTAAGACGGCATAAGGACTTTTAAATTTGATTTTCCTGGAGCCTTCTGGAAATAGTATTAATAAAACCCAATGCAATTAAGACAATAAGAATTGTGTTCCTCCCCTTTGTTTTTTTGCTAAATGTATTATAATAACAAATGCTTTTCATAAGACAGCAAAACCTGTTCTTGGTTTGTTTTATAAAACTTAAATTTGTTTGTAAATTTTGTAATAATGAATATTTTTTAAAAGGTAGGATAACGGTATTTTTAACTAATTATTTTTTTATTAGTTTATTTAATGAAAATTTTCTATAATAAGTTGATCATGCCGGTTCTCTTCTAATTCAATTTCAAATCAAATTAATTAACAATTCCAAACAAATAATGTTTATCAAATAATGATCAATCTCAATCAATAACTAAATCAATCGCAAAAAACCAGATATATTTCAATTTAAAACCATTACTTTTAACCAGCCTCACAACATGAATTTAGATATAGATCTGCGAAATAAGCAGATTTTTGACGAATAATTGACGCAACCAATGATCGTCGGTAAAACGATTAGGAAAACCATCAGATTCTTGTCCTAAGGACAAAACATTAAAGGTAATGAACCAAATTTGGTCCGACAAGAATGTTGAACCAAAAACGACCAGTAAAGATTAAGGATATTATACATATAATCTGGTTTAACAAGTATTTTAATTAATGCAATTGAAAGCTAATAAATACAATATGACGGCGGCAAACAGAAAAAAAAAACCAAAGAAAAAACAAAAAAAAATTTTCAAAATGGAAAGAATGAATATAAGTATTATGGGTATAAGCGAAATGAATGGCCATCAGGACAGATAAACATCGAGAATACAGAGTATACTAGGAACACCAAATGGAGAATATCGAAACGGAGTAAATAATATAGCGAAATATCGAAAAGGTATAAATTTTTATATATAGATTGTATTATTAAATAAAAAAATATTAACATCATTCAAGTGTAACCAACATGCATGATGAAATGGAACAACTCTACTCAATGATAAAGAAAAATGACAAATTACCCAAACAAGATTAATATAATAATTGATTTTTCAAAGTTAAAAAAAAACTAGAACATATTGGGCCATAGGATTGGGAGAAAAAATGAAAATAACGACTTAGTATTTTAGAACAGCGACTAACAGTAATGAATATTCTTTGAACTCCCTCCAAGGAGATTGTATACCAAAGGATAAGAAGGCGAGTTGGAAATGAAATCGATTATTTTTTAAACCACCGATATAGGAACAGTGTTATCCGTAAAAACTATTGGTATTAATTCAACCACAACCCTTGTAGGAAAAATTAATATAAGAATGAAGAAAGTAAAAAGGAAAACATGAATATAAGATGTGACATAAGAAAACTAAAAACAAAATGGATGGAAATAGAGAAGGAGCTATTGATTTATTGCATCAGCAGAAATTACAAATGTAGAAGAAGAAACCATAATAAACAGGACAGTACAAAAATCAAAAAGGAAACTGGAAAATAAAGTAGCCAAAAAAATCTTGATGTCCTAAAATTTAGAGCTAATGGATAAAAAGTGTTAAAATAAAGACATAAACAATAAAAAATACAGAAAATTATAAGACAAAAGATAAAGAAAAAAAAAAAGGATATCAGAGAAAAATGTAAGAAATAGAACCCAAAAAACATGATAGTTTTAAAAATACACAGGAAAATTAAAAAACAACAAGATATAAATCGAGACCAGTAATAAACTTATAAACAATGTCGGAAAAATAGTAATCAATAAAACGATATTTTCCATGGAAAACATATATTGAACAACTTTTAAAGACGATAGGCCAGAACAGAAAGCAAAAAGAATTTAAAATAGAACAGGTCCAGACATCTTAAATTTGGTGATACTATAAAACAGATGAAAAAAGAGGCCCAGATAAAATAAGAGAATTCCTAAAACTTATGGACGATGAAAATGGAATGGTTAACTGAAATATTTAATCATATATACAATACAATATCCCACAGCAGTCTTACCCAGAGTTCATAACTATTAAAGAAACCACCAAAAATGCGAAGACTTCAGAACAATCAGCCTAAAATTTATGTTAAAAAATATTTCTAAAGATTATTCATAGAAGAATATACAAAAATGTGAAGAAAGATAATCCACGAAATTTATTCAAACGCAATGGGGACACGAATTGTTCAGCGATTTTGTTCCAAAGATAATATGAACTCCCATGTATGCTTTGTGGATTATAAAAAGCATTTGACAAGTACATCATGAAAAATGGAGAAATTCTGTATAATAAACAAAAATAAGAATAATAACAAACCTATATTGGAACCAGAAAGCCTATGAAAGAGTTGAAGAAGACCAAATCGATCAATAGAGATTTTAAGTAGACAGGAATGTTTTGTCACCCAATGTTCAATATCTACGCAGAACGAATATTCAGAGAACCTAGATAATGCACAAGAAGGAATTTTGGTAAATGGACAAGACTAAAAACATCAGATATGCTGATGACACAGTAATATTCACGGATAAATAAAACCAAAACAGATAATGGACAGAATAGTAACTAGCAGTAAAAGATATGGCCTTGAAATTAACACCGAAAACCAAAATATGATTATAAGCAAGAAAAACAGCATTACAAAACAACTGAGACTAGAATGCGGGACATAAAAGGCAAATACATATTGGATCCACTGTAAACGATGAATGGATAACTCACAAGAAATTAAGAGCAGAATCGAAAAAAAAAAGTGTGTTCATCAAAATGTCATCAATCTTTAAAAGCCGAGATTAAAGATGAATACAAAAATAAAAATGTTATTCTTACGTGTTTCAGTACTGTTGTATGGAGTGGAATCGTGGACAATGAAGGAGGCCAACAAAAAGATAGAAGAAATGGTATAAAAGGATTACGGGTTTCATAAAATAACTTGAGATCCTTAGAAGAATGAACAAAGAAAAGAAATTCTAAACACGACAAAAACAAAAAACTTCAATATTTGGGACGCATCATGAGGAATCAACGATACAATTCCGCAATGTATATTGCAGGAAAAATAATGGAAAAAGAAGCGGGAAGAAGAATTTATTGGTTGAAAAACTTAAGAACATGGTTCTCCATGACAACAACAAATTGTTGAGCAACAAGATTAAATTAGTCAATGGTAGCCAACGTCCAAAGATAGGCACCTGAAGAAGAAGAAGGAAAAGTTCAACAATACTGGTTTATTAATTACAGCTTTTGCTCAAAATTAGCCCAGTTCAAAATAAAATTTTATAACGGAAATGGTTTATTATTACAAATAAATAACTACTAAGTTTAAAACCAACACATACGAAACATTCCTCCTAAAATAATACATTAAAATCTTTATTGGGTTTTTGAACAATATAAATACATACAAAAAATAATATACCTTCAGATGTGTTTTTCTTTTGGCTGTTCTAATAATAATAACTGTGTGCAGAATAAACTAAACATTGAAATATTTTTACAGCTCACTAAACCCATTTTGTGTTTTTACGTAGAATAGTTGATATAAACCTGGTTTTGGCTTTATCATTAAATTTGTAGAAAAATAACCAAACCTAAATTTTAAATTTTTTTTTTATTAAGAATTAATTGAATTTTTAAAAATGTTTTTATTTTTAAAAACTCGAAAATGGAAAAATTTTATTATTAAACAGTTATACAATTTCATTAAAATGAACTAAAGTAAAATTATTGACATCGTGTTAATTAATGTGTTTACGAATATTTTAAAATTTTGCTGCTGCAAAATACATTAAGCTCTAAATTAAATTATTAGGTAAAATAATAATAATTTCTATCTCTATTTAAGCGGTCAGCACCTATACATTCGAAAAAATTATGCCTGATTTATTTGCATGTTCAATTACACACGCATGTACTTCACGTTATATTGACTTGTACCAGCAGGGATTTAATAGCCATGCTAATTAAACACTTTTAAATTTATCAAGATTTAAGATACATTTTACTTCATTCATCTCATCATTTTTCATCTTGAACGATTATATTGTAATAATTTATTAACAACCCGCAAAACATCTAATATCCCTGATGCTGGTTCATAGTAATAATAATGCTCATTCGATGATGGTTACACCTTTAAATACATGCAAAGGATAATATACAATCTTTATTTGCTACTATTATTATTACACAGATAGATTATTCTTAAATTAGCTGTTTTCAGCACGACCCTGGAAATACTACACAAGCTTTCAAACTTACTTCCTCGTTCTCAGAAGCTATGCCGTATTCACCAGCTTGGATTTACCTTTACCCGATTTCGAGGTGGTAGTACGTATTCTATTTATCTTGAGATATTTTCTATTGTTACTAATTTAGCGAACCACTAATATCAGCACATACATAAGTTACAAAGTATTTGAAATGGCCCTGTATTATTGGTATTTTGTCCACCCTGGAATTTTTATATATTAATCAAATAAGACAGATATGGGAACTTGCTCTCGGGCCTTCGCCCCTTGCCTTGGCCCCCATGTCTGGCTGGAAATAGTATTCCAATAAGGGGCCCTAATTCTATCCCATAAGGCAAGTATAGGAACTTGTGTTAGGGTCTGCGTCCCTTGTTCTGGCCCCCCTAACGATAAATACTATTCTAATAAGGGACTCTAATACTAACTTATAAGACAAGTATAGAAACTTGTGTTAGGGTCTGTGCCCTCCTATCATGGTCCACATGTTGCGAAATTTGAATTTGTGTCGCCATCTAGTTGTGTATGACTAATGAATATTTTCTGTATTAAAGGTGGCACCACCTAGCGTTATATATCCAGGCCTAATTACGGCAGGGCCGTACGCAGAATTTTTTTGGGGGGGTTGTTAAGCAGAAGTCATACCGGAGGCCGGGGGTGGTAGTAGGGGAAAAATTTTAACTCGAATACACAGTTTTAGCTTTAAACGGTCGAGACTGAGCCTGATACCAAGGATATTATATCATTGTCTTCGTTCGAGTTATTTTCATTTTTGGATTTTTTAGGTTGAAGAAAAAATCATAACGTAGATTGTCTTTTAGTCATTATTCGTTTTATAACAGAACAAAATAAGTCCGTAATGAGTAAATTAGGTAAGAGTTTACCTCACGTTATACTTACAAAAGGAGAATATTGTAAACTAACGTACCCTAAACAGTATAGGCACCTATTTAAAGTACACTTCACAAAATTGAAATCACAAAATTAACTATCTTTAATAGGTCAAGTCGTTTTTCACGATTGTGGTCTAAATTAATTTCATTTATTAAAACTCGTCTTATGTTCACCTCAGGATCTCCAATCCCAGTTTCATCGAAATTAGAAAATTTGCATGCTCGTTTTTTGGTAGTCTAGGTGTTTGCTTACAGTAAATATTATTTTTGTAATTATTATAATCGGAAATAAAAACTAAGAAACTAATTTCGGGGGGTATCTGAACACCCAAACACCCCCCTCCCCTGCGTACAGCCTTGAATTAGGGTTTTCTTTGTGGCACCATCTAGTGGTATATTTATAAACTAGCGAATGTTTTCTGTAATAGAGGAGGCGGCCTGTCTGGTATATTTCTGGGACTAATTAGGGTTGTTTGTGGCATCATCTAGTGGTGTAAAGACTAATGAATGATTTCTGTTTATCGTCTCCTCAAGGATACAGTGTAAAGTATGAGTGTTTTTCTTTATGGTTTACGTACTCATTCTGTAATTGAAACCATACTTTTATCTTTTGCATTTAGGGTGCGAAATGAAGTAACAGTTACACGTAATTTAGCTACTGACTTTCACAGTATTTATGGTGATTGAGCATTAAAACACTTTGTTAATTATTTTGTATATTTTAGAATTTCAGGTCGACTTAAAAAAAACTATCTGGTGCTCAGTATAAAAGAAAAAGGCTCGAAAAGCAATCACAAATTAATAAACAGGCTGGGAGTTTACTGAACTACCTAGGAACTAATAAAAAAGGAGGTTAACAACCCAACGTTATCTCAAGCTAAGGTAGATTAACACTTAAATTACACGGATACCGTCGATTAGGTAACCCTAACCGAGCAAATCTAGAAGAACTTACTCCAGGGACGTCTAAAGAAAATACACAACCTGTGGTTATGTTACATTCCGATCCAGGATCTTGGCCACCTAGTTTAGCAGACCTAAACCATTAAAGTACTATCAGTATCCATTTGATAACACCGGTCGAAAATTCAGTACGCATTATTATACGAAAGCATTGAAAAGCGGAAAAAAAGTTTCACAACTGGTTAGTCTATTCCGTTATAAAAAACTGTGTGTATTGTTTTTTTGTGTAAATTTTTCAGTTGTTCTTTTAGTTCTCTTTACATTGAGGGATTTACACGTTGTCAGTGACACTTTAAAAGAACATAAGTCATCAAAAAATCACATTCGATGCCAATTGCCTTGGATTGAATTTAGTCAACGATTACAATTTTCTAGAACTATTGACAGTCACGAAGGCTTATCGCTGCAGAGACCAATTATTGGTATCATGTGCTTCTACGTGTTGTGTCAACAATAAAAATGCTTGCTCACAATTCTTTAGCCAGTAAGGGTACCAGTGACAATCTTTATGATTTTAATAATATACATTTTTTATAAATTATTCAACTACTCGCTCAATTTGATCTGATAATAATGGAAGAGCATGTTCGCAGAGTGCTTAAAAATAGGAAGCTAAAGTTCACTATAAAGAAAAAAATATCCAAAATGAATTGATTTATCTTTTACATTCACAGATGAAAAAACATCTTATTGACGAAATTAAGCATTCCAAATACTATTCCATTATTCCTGATTGTACTCCTGATGTCAGTAAGATAAAGTAAATGAAATTTTTAGTTAGATATGACAAATCTAACCCATTGATATTGTCATGAAAATTAATGAAAGCTTTTAGACTTCCTTCCAGTTAAGAGATGGACAGGAAAAAAATTTTCAATTACAATAATTGAATAACTTGCAAAATTGGGGTTAAATTTGCAAGATATGAGAGGCCAGGCTTACGATAATAGGGCCAATATGAGAGGTAATAAATCAGAGGTACCTACAATCTAGAATAAGGGGATGAATCCACGAGCATTTTACTTGCCATGTAGTAACCACTCATTAAATTTAGTCGTCAGCGATATGGCAAAGGTATCCTTGGAAGCCCAAAATTTTTTTAATATACTTCAAAAAATTTACTTGTTCTTTTTCTTCGTCAACCTTTAGGTGGGCCATATTATTAAAATATGGTAAGGGAGTAACTCTAAAGCCACTGAGTGATACTCGTTGAGAAAGTCAAGTAGAAGCTCTAAAACCAATCAATCAATTTCTTTATTAAATATTTATGACGGTACAGAAATAGGCGCTTCTTTAAGAGAAGAGGCATCTAGCCTGTTGCTCTGTATTAAACAACTTAAGTTTTTATGCTCCATTGTAATTTGGTATACAGTCTTAAATTCTGTTAATCCAATTAGCAAGCTATTACAGACCAAATACTATGATTTATTATCTGCTATCAAGCTAATAAAATATTGTACATTTTTTCAAGGATCTTCGTTCGGATGAGGCTTTTAACAAAATGCTCTGTGATGCAATGGAACTCGCCGATGTTATTGACATCCCAGCTGATTTCGTGTTAACGCAACCGTGTCAGAGTTCGTCGAAAACCTGTTAATTTTCTTTACGAAGCGCGCGGTGATCCGGTCGCAGATCCCAAATTAAAATTTAAAATAAAGTTTTATTTTTTTGCAATAGATCAACCTACTAATCTTTAGAATCCATATTTGATTTAATGAAATTAAATATTCTAAGAACTTAGAAATACTATTGAATAATGATGAACCGGGAGGGAGATGTGAACGCACTTCAGCAGAACCCGTTTTAGGGTTTGTAAATGCAAAAGAATTACATTGAGGTATTAAAACTTATCACTACTGTACATGTTGCTCCTAACCTCAACATCGCCTTAAGAATCTTTTGACCTTACCATTAACTGTGCCTGTGGCAAGTGGAGAAAGGAGCTTTTCTGAAGTGAAAATAATTAAAAATTTCTTACGTCCCACAACCACCCAAAATCGGCTAAACGGTTTGGCTACATTAGCTATAGAACATGAATTAGCAGAAAAAATTAATCTTCAAAATATTATTCAGAAGTTTTCTCACTCATAGTACCTATTATTATCTCATAGACTACTGTTCGTGTTCAATATAAACAGTGCTCAGTACCTAAATATACAAAATTTAGTTATCTTATGCTTAGAGCCCTTTTTTGCTGGTATAAAAATTGTTCTTTCATAATTGAGTGATTTTTATCATGCGGGCGCATGTCAAGTTTTGCACCAGGCGGTAAAACTGCTAGCGCCGACCCTGCTGGTAGTTTTGTTCCAGTTAGATTAATCAGAAAATGTTGTAGGTACAAAATACCTACAAAATGACCCGCGCTAGTTAACAATAGGATAATTAGTAAACTTGTAAATTGTGAAAAACCGTAAAAAACTGTATTTTTCAAATTGTTTATAATTAATGGCTACCTTAAATTTGCTTAAGTCAAGGTTTGGAGGAAAACAGGAACCGGGTAGAGCATTCCACAATTTGGTCGCCGTGTGGAAAAATGTAGATTGCGCACGTTCAGTGCGATAAGATGGAATTTTGAGTGCGTAATTATGGTGTGAATGGGCAAACCGAATGTTCCTAGCGAAAATGGCCTGCGAAGGTATTAAGGAGTGTATTTCGGAGGCACACTTGGCATTGTAATAGCGATAGAACGAGGAAAGAATCGAAACTATTCTTCTATGGTCAAGCGACTGTAGGTCACAAGTTAGAGAAGGGTCATAAGTCTTATAGTCCTTTTTTGGATGCGGTTTACCATATCAAAGGCGTATTGGGTAGTACTGATCCAGAGGTGGGTATTCCAGATGAGGTCAAATTTGAGCCTTATACAGTAAAAAGGGTTGTTGCGATGTTTAGATCTGTATGTAAAGCCCAGTTTACAGGTAGCTGTTTTGCTGGCTGGCAAAAGGTGATCAATCTATAAAAGGTTCGATGATACGGACATCCATAACCTAGAGATAGAGTCGGAAAACTTGAGAGCTAAACCATTCATATTTACAGTAGGAAATGATCGGTCTTTCTTAATGGACACACGGCAACACTGTTTTGTCGGCGTTGAACGTGAGTAGACGATTCCTTCCACATTGAAGAATACATTAATTGAGGCTGCCATTTTCACTTAAACGTCCTGACTAGACTTACTGTTGTGGGAAAACTGAGAAGAACTACACTTGTAGCGTGCTGTCGTCTGCAAAAAAACGGATCAAGTTAGTTATTGAGGAAATGTGGCCATTTATGTATAGCAGGAAAAGTGTGGGAACTATAAATGATCCTTGGGGTACGTCCGCGTTAACAGTAGTTTCCTTCGAAGAGAAGCCATCGACGACAACGCGTATATGTCTTTTGTCAAGAAATCTGGAGATCCAACTGATGAGCGTGTAGGATAACCCGAACGAGGTGAGCTTGATAAGTACGCAAGTGTGCGAAACCTGGTCAATTTGAAATATCTAAAGCTGCTATGACTGATGATTTTCGATAGAATGGAAGTGATAGCTGTTGGTCGATAGTTTGAGGGATCGGTTTTATAAACCTTTTTAGGTCGTAGGTTCAAATCCTACTCGAGGTAAACTTTTTATTTATGTATTTAATAAAATTTATAATAATTTTTAATTACATATTTACCTTTGAACTTATTCGTTCATAACAAAAACTTATAATAACTTTTTAGGAATAGGTTGGAC
>JARFJB010000793.1:3940000-3957500 GCA_036346205.1 Vesta saturnalis
CAAACGCACGCAACGCACGCAACGCACGCAAACGCACGCAAACGTACGCAAACGACGCAAACGCACGCAAACGCACGCAACGTGCAACGACGCAAACGCACAGACAACGCACGCAAACGCACGCAAACGCACGCAAACGCACACAAACGCACACAAACGCACACAAACGCACACAAACGCACACAACGCACACAAACGCACACAAACGCACACAAACGCACACAAACGCACACAAACACACACACACACACACAAATTACGTTAACAAAGTGGCCAATAATCTACCCGCAAGCAATGGCACGAGTGGCTGCTCTAGGAAGGAAAGCATCCCTTTTTCGTAGCGTACACGTTCATCTATACATCGCTCTACATTTAAAAGCGATAACAACGGTTTAGTTTTAAATGGGACCGAGGCTTTCTTAATGGCATCTGGACACGTTTCTGTAAACTCCGGTATCGTTAATAACAACAATTAAACGGAGGTTTATCATGCCACGTTCGTCCACGCATTCAGTTCTTTACTGGGAAAATGTTAGTAAAACAACCAACACTGCCAAATCATACCATGTATGAAGGAAACGCCGTACAGTTCTTTAAACAGATTTATTAATAAGCGTGCTTGCGAGATGATGTATTGGCAATTAGATCACAACTGCATTACTACCTTATGTTATCAAGAGACAATTCTGTGCAGTTTCAATATATGGTGATAATTAAATAGTAACTTCTTGCGGCAATGACTTTCTATAGGTTACCCCAGTTTGTTGAATTGCTTATTGCAAGCTTCAATGTACATTTATATACCTACTTAAGCTTGAATATAATCTTTTATCACTTAATCTTCAGGACTTAACGAGCGGTTTAAAATCAATACAATATAAGTTTGTTTATACGTCCACATTATTGTTGTGAAAAACTTACATTAAGACCAACAAAAAAGAAAAAGGAGAATTCGCGTTTTTAGTTTCTTCACTCAAAAGGAAACGATAAATATTTATGGCTGCAACGGTCCATAATTTTATATCTCTAACAAAACAATAGAGCGTCTTATACCCGGTATGACTGAATCAAACCGCTAACTACAACCAACTGATTACTCCCAAATCCATCCCCGTTTTCAAAGGTTAAGGAACAAAAAATATTAGGTGGAAATATTTTTTATATTTTCCATTAATACAAGTCTTATTTTTTTGAAATATTCACTCTCCCGTAGGTCTCGAATATCAACGTGACAGAGAGCCATCTTTGATTTTACTTTACGTTCCAGTGTAATTAATTACCGACCGGCGACATTTTACCAATTTCGTGCGTATAAAAATTCTAAGCGATTTGCTTAGCTGTACCCAGCTCTGTTCATACCCAGGACGATTCATGCCCACGATGATTAATACTTCAGGCTATTCGTACCCAGGCGCAGGCCTATCCATACCCATTCATCTTTCATAAGGGCCTTAGTCAAGCCTATTCAGGTAATGGAGCTGAACTATTTCATGAGGTTATGATGTAGCAAAGTGTTAAAATATCACGTCTTCCAATATTGTATTAGGTATATGTAAGTTGACAAAGAACCCAGTACTTCATTTTACTGGGAAACTTTAAAGTTTGTCTTTTATGAATACTTAAAGCGTATAGAGGTTTAGACGTTTTCAATGGGTTCAGGGACCTTGAAAAACTACATCGATACCAGATTTATTGTTTTTTGCTTAAGATTTTATTTTTTCAGTATTTGCACAGCGGCCATTTTGCCTAAGCGACCACACTGTCCGGATAACTTGTACCCAGGTCTCTTTGGATTGTGAAGTTGGATACCAAATGCCAATTTAAATATGGCAGTCGTAACTAACTGTTCTGTGTGTCAGTAAAAAATACTACATAAGTAGTATTCAAATGAATATAGAAATAAACTTTACTTATTTCAAGCTGTCCAAATGTGTAATTGTCTTATAGATCAAATATGTTGACCTGGAATTAAGCTGCAAGCAATTTCATGCATTGATCTCTGACCTTAGCTAAAGGTTCGCAAATTTTACACAAAGCTTAATATGCATCTCCCTTAACACTGATGTTATTGGAGGTCAGTGACATTAAAAACAAGAAAAACCTTTAATACATGTATTGGAAAATTAAAAATGATATTGGTACAAATTTACACTTTTAAATAATTTATATACCCTTGCTTTACATAATGTAATTACAAAATATAATAGTGGTTGAATATCGAATAGTTTTAATGTAGACTACTAATTAATCAAAATAAGCCAATAAACGACATGATTTCGATATTCAATCACCTAATGCAACAAGTCTCAACAAATAAACATTTTGTTGCTTATTCTAGAAGCCGTTATTAAGTAATTATTTTGTTTTGAATGACTGTAGCACAACACATTCCAAAAAACATGGAATTTTCCTCTGATTCTTCAATACACAAATCATGTCAAATTGCCTTTCATGGCACTAACGTCTAAAAGACGTTACAAAAGGTCATATAACTGCTTTGGATTAACTTAATCAGCGGTCATGAATCCTAAGAGCTGTTCTCTACACATTAAAAGTACCATCCTATTCCATAAAACTAAATTGTCGAGTAATTTCTCGGAAACTGTTCATTTAACAACCCTCCAAGTCTTAACTTGTAACAATTTTAATTTACTTTGTCTTTTGCAAACGTTCTTTTTAAGTTCCAATTCGAACGCACAATGAATACCTACACATATTACTGAAGACTGTTGTATTAATTTTCAAATCTGCCGAGATAAATTTTTTATATTGAAAATGTTTTGACAATTTACAAAACAATTTCTGTCACTAATTGTTTAGAACCTCACTCATAAGTGATTAATTTATTCAACCCCTATGGAACCGTAATTAACACTTAACTACCTTACTAAGAGTCAATGCGGAGATCGAGCAAGCGAAATATGCCCTTATATGAAGGATTGGTTACATTCCTTACCACATGTTAGCGTTAAAACAAAAACTGTAACTGAATAGATAATGCCAAAGACGATTTTATAGCCGAGAGGTGACATGATCGAGAATGACTAAAGTTTTTCGCTCCAAATTCAAAATCTACCTATGATAAATTAATTTAAAAGGTGATGAAATCCAAAAACTAACGATGAATAAATAAATAAAATAAATACTCAAGGGACATTAAATTTATAATTACAAAACACTATTTATTATATAAAACCACCTTGAATTGCGAAACCCTGTTACAAAAAGTTTCTAAATCTTGCTTAATTTAAATCTGAACTTATTCCCTATCTAGGAAAATTACTTTTATAAGCCAACGTAATCCTTATTCAATCAACCATCTTGTACCACATGACTATATTCTCAATGAATATCTCATACCACCACCTACAATAATTCCACGCTACATTGAAACAATAACTAAACTTTTTATTGACTCCCGTAAATGAGCTTTAAGTTTTTGCGCAAAATTGAAGAAATTTAACCTCCCATTATCTATAGCTTCCATTACTACATGAATCTAATTTTTATGAAGGACATTTTACTTAACAAATTACTCTAAGCGCCACCGTTTCTCATTTTAATTTCACAAGCACAAAAGCATGTACTAGCGTGCCTAAAATTTTTATCTTTCGCAATTTTACACTTAAAACAATTCTTTAAATATCTAAATATTTTTATTTTAAGTACAAATACCATCGTTTATGATAATATGTGATACGTTAAAATTGTCAGTGGCGTAACTAAGTATATACTTAACTAAATATGCTAAGTTGGTTCTCCGTGTGCAAAATATTCGTCTACACAATTTTTATCGGTATGTTGTTGCTCAATGAGTCATAAATTAAAATATCTCAACAATTGGCTTTTAGTTTTATGCAACTAACGTACATCTATCTACAGTGTGTCCAAAATTGGTCTGTGCAGTATTGCTACCTTGGAAACTATAAGAGATCGAAAGATGGTTAAATGGAGAAAGTTTTAAAGAATTTTGAGCTCACTAAAATACCATTCTGAGATCAAGGCTATCTCAAATATTTTTCAAAATATTCGAAAAAAACTGAAAATTGACAATTTTTATTTTTAGCTATATCTCTTTTATTTGAACTGATATAAAAAAATAAATTACACTTTGCCATTTCCACTTTTTATCCTCTATTGATTAATCCGACGTTTCGTCGATTAGAGACCATCATCAACTTTATTTTTTAATATGGGGCGGAAATTAGCTAATGGTATAAAATAATTCCTTTTTTTATTCTAAATCCAACGATGTATAACACTTAATGATAATTCGACGTTTCGACCCTCATACTTGACATTTTCAAATATTTCCTTTTATGAAACATTTTTGAAAAAAAAACTACCAAAGCAATTTATTCTGCAAATGTACATTTATTTCAACTCATAATTCCTAATAGGACGTTTCGACTCATCAAAAGCATCATCAAGTAATCTCTTATGAACAGTAGCTACCTATTCGTAGATAACTATATATTACGATATCGAAAAAGCCTTTCCAAACCTTGTCTTAAACAATGACAGGTAACTAACTCTTTTATTAAGTTTAAATTTAAGTAAACACCTAACAATACATTTACTTCAAGTGAAAATATTTAGAAAAATGTGAAAAATCCTATTAAAAAACTTAAAAATTAACAACAGCTAAATAAATAAATCGATTATTGTAAATTTCTGGTAGTAGGCTTTGATGAGTTTCAAACAATTATTGTATAACAATTATGTTATACAATCAAAGGACTACAATAGTTTCTCACATTTGAATGAACATTGTTTGAAAATGACGTTAAATTATTCTAACGAAGAAAATTTTGATATATTAATGTGCTATATCAAAAATGAAAGAAATGCTACCAGAGCTAGTGATGACTATTTTCAAATATACCCCGAAAGAAGACAACCTGGCAGAAATCATTTTAATAATGTAGTAAGAAATTTAATAGAATTTGGAAGTTTTGAAAAACCACGTTCAAAAAGTATGCGATCGATAGTGAGAATCGTAATGGAAACATTTTGGAATATTTTGACGAAAATCCGAAATCGTCAGTAAAGAAATTGTGGCACGGAGTTTCATATTCCAAAATCCACTGTACAGAATGTTTTGAAAGTTGTTAAATATCATCCTTAAAAGCCAACAACTGTACAAGGCCTGCAAGAAGGTGACTTTGACAGGAGAATCGAATTTTGTAATTAGTACCATTGTAAATGTCAAGAAAATCCTGATTTTCCTGATAAAGTTGTATGGACAGATGAGACACGTTTTACCAATTGTGGAGTCTTTAATAAAAAAAATCAACTATGCCCGTGAAGATCCCTATATTCGCGATCCACGCCGACTTCAAGTACGATTTGGTTTTAATGTGTGGTGCGGAATGATCGGTAAGTAATATCTTCGTTTGAGTTAATTGAGTAACATTTAATAAATTAACTACGACTCATTTTTTTAATATTCCTAATTAATTTCAGGAAATCGTTTGATTGGTCCATTTATTTATGACCACACGTTAACAGGGCAACGATACCTTTTAATGTTCCAAAACCAAATCATTCCATCCATTCGTGAAGCTGTTCCCCCTGATGAATTTAATAATTTGTGGTTCCAACAAGATGGATGCCCCGCATATAATTCAGGGGAAGTCCGAACATTTTTACGGAAGATTTTTGGGGAAAGAATAATATCCAACGGGGGTCCTGTGCGTTGGACTGCTAGGTCTCCGGACCTTACCCCATTATACTTTGTCAGGTTGCGTTGACGCACCCTGTATGTAGGATGTTATAATGACGTGTATGACGTGTTTTGAGTGCGAGTGTATTGAGTTTGAACGAAAAAAAATTTTTTTTGTGTGTATGCATAATGTATGTGGGTGTATGATACGCCACTGGAAATTTAGGAGAAATATAATTCAGTATGTAGATACGTGTATTTGAATATTATAGAGACTTTAGTGTTGGAATAATTAGATTCTGATGAATGTAAATGTGAAAAGAAATTTGTCGATGGGACGATAATGTTTTGCTACTGTTTTGCTACCGTAAGAATTGGAATGTTGGAAGATAGAGGAGTAATTTTGACCAGAAGATGTGAGTGTATAAGTGTAGAATGTTTTAGAAAATATGTAGAGAAAGATTGGGTATGTTTAAGTGTTAATTTCAGAAGGTTTTCGTAATGTTGTGCAATTGTTTTGAGAATATATGTATGTATATGGGATTTGAGACCTTAGACGGTACTTATTTTTGCAAATGTTGCGGAAGGAGATCGAGCGCAGGTTGGAGATAAATGTTGAAAGTTGCGTAATGGTCCAGAGTGGCTACTGAATGAATGTAATGACGAAAAATGATTTCTTCATGAAGTAATTGTAAAATTTGTAAGTAAGAACAAATATGGCGATGTATTGTAGTTATGAGCGTGGTTGTACAGATGGTAGTAACAGTTGGAACTATGAAATTTTGAGTGAATACTATTGGAGAATATAGCGCGGAAGGAAGACATGTTTAAAGATGGATGACTGAAGTTATAAATAGGAAAGTCAGGGATTGACGGGAGCTTTTCGTTTTGGCTGTTGCTGTGGTGAATGTCGGGAGACGCGCGAGGGTAGTGTAACTTAGAATGGGTTAAGTTGGAGTTATATTTGTGAATAATATTGAAGGCAGTCATTGTTTAAACAACTGCGTAACCCGAAAGGGGATGAATCGTATAAGACATTCATAAATAGAACAATTAATTAAATTGAGGTTGAAGATAAAATTAGTTTGTTTATTTTCAAGAAAGTAAAAAGTGCATAAGCAGATTTATAAAAGATAACAGTTATTACGTCAGTGTTAAGTGCGGCGCGTGTTCTTGTAACGATATTTAGTTAAAATTATTTATGGGACCACCTTTAAGTAAACGAAATTTCCATAATAAATTAAGCCAATGTTAAGTTAATTTTATGTGACATTAAAAGTTTATTTGTGTAAGGAAGGAGTAAACTTTCCTAAAGGTTGCTAGGAATTTTAAGAGGCAACCAAACGTGTACAGATTATTACGTGTTATTGGACTATTTGTGAGTACAGAAAGGAATAAGTGCTTGTGAAATTGTGAAGCACTGGTTGTGTGCCTTCATGCAATTTAAGGATTACAAATGGACTACAAATAATTTATTTACGGGAAGAAAGAAGAAAGAAAAGCGTAGGATAAATGGACAATTTTAAGTAAGGAATATATTTAAGTACTTTGAAAATTTAGTAAAGCACGATTATCTCTTTGTTTAGTTCATTTGTGTAATGTTGAGTAAATATTAATTAGTTTAGAAGCGAAAAGATAATCGTTCTCGAGTTATGTGGTTTTGATTGGTTGTTTTAGTGTTAAGAATTTTGCAGAAATTGGTAGTGACGTGTGGTTTTGATTTTCAACCACGTTGTTGTGGTATATGTAAATATATTTGTGTTTGTTTCTTTGTCATTTGTTTATTATTTTATGGAGGACAATATATATTTATCGTTATCTTTTTATTTTGTTGTTTATTCAGCCAGGTATGAGATATATTTGTGACGATTACTTAATTGGTGACCTAGTAGTTTTTGACAAGTTAAAGTGTAGACTTTGCATATTTTGGATTTTAAGATTAATGAACAACCTGAAAAGTCATATTTGCCAGGTTGATTGCAAAATTTTCATGTTAGTTTCATTAGCGCAATGCACTAGTGGCGGATTAGCTGTTATTAAAATTTCATTAAATATAATAAAAAGTTGGAGTTTTGAAACCTTAAATATTTACGAATGTCAATACGATTCAGAAGTGTTATAAAAAGTAAATTAAATTTAAAAGATATCGTTCATGTTAGGAATTTTAAAAATTAATTACCGATCATTGAATGAAGAATAGTTTATTCATTAATAAGTAGAAAATATAACTGTTGGTTACGTGAATGAATTTGAGTGATAAATTTTATTTTGGAAGTTTTGGTATACGAGGTGTATTCAAAAAGTTTTTAATAACCTGGGTAGTACTAAATATATTGGAGTTTGAGTTGAATTGTTTTGGACGAGTGTTTGTTTTAGAAACCCCGTGTAAAAGTTTACTGAGTAAGCACAATCCTACTTTCCACAATCAAGTAGGGTTAATTAACATCCAGCCTAAGACAATTATTTTAGCAAAGTTTCGATTGTGGTGGCGCCTAGAGACATATTTTCCCGGACTGAGCTGTTTGAATGTAGGTGTAAGGTGTTTGAGCATATTAATCATTCATTTTACTTATTATTTCGACCTCGCCCATCTCCCTGTTAGCTGGCTTGGCAACCCGCTTACATTAGTAAGCATACACGACGCCTAGTGCGGTTTGGACGTGTAACAATTTTTATCCCCTAGAAAATAGGCAAGTTCTGGAACATCGAATTATTAATATTATTGAACATATTAATCGTAATACAATACATCGAGTAACCAGAACTGTCGCAAAAAAATTTGAAAAGTGCATTGATAAAATGGTCGACATTTTGAATAATAGTATGTAGAACTAATGTCGCTTTTATAATTATCCTGTAAAATACATTTAATATTAATATAAAACACTATAAAAATTATTTGATATTGTAGCGTTGTAAAATACATGATTCATTGCTAAACATGTTTTTTAGTTACTTTTTAGTCATAATTTTATGGTTTAAATGAGTAACATTTAACATAATACCCTAATAACTACTATGTGTTTTTTGAATATTCCCCAATATTTTCACTCCTTTGTTTGAGCAATTTATTTATGAATACCAAGTAAACATTTGAGTCTTTTTAAGACAAATTTTGGAAAGGCTTTTTCGATATCGTAATAAATAGTTATCTACGAATAGGTAGCTACTGTTCACAAGAGATTACTTGATGATGCAATAATTGTTTTAAACTCATCAGAGCCTACTACCAGAACTTTACAATAATCGAATTCATTATTTAGCTGTAGTTAATTTTTAGTGTTTTAATAGGATTTTTCACATTTTTTTAAATATTTTCACTTAAAGTAGATATATTGTTAGGTGTTTACTTAAATTTAAACTTAATAAAAGAATTATTTATCGGTCATTGTTTAAGACAAGGTTTGGAAATCGTAATAACGTCGAATTATCATTAAGTATTATACATCGTTGGATTTAGAATAAAAAAGGCATCATTTTATACCAATAGCTAATTTCCGCCCCATATGAAAAAATAAAGTTGATGATGGTCTTTAATCGACGAAACGTCGGATTAATTTTTTCTGTCACCAATCAATAGAGGATAAAAAGTGGCAATGGCAAAGTGTAATTTATTTTTAACATGTATTAGTCCATACAACACTGGATGCCACCACACACAAGCCAAAAAATATCCAAGAGATAATTCCTACACTTGTCTTACAAGAACCTTCTTCTTATTAAAACAATTTCAAATTTCCCGCGCAAATCCATCAAGGTTAACCACTTCCTCAAGGTAAACCAGTTTCTCAAGATCAGACACTTTCACAAGGTAAACAACTTTCTCAAGGTAAACAACTTTCTCAAGGTAAACAACTTTACATCTTAAATGCCACAATATCCACGCCGATTAGTTGAGAAACGAATTTCGGTTTTGCAGATACATAGATCTACGGATTTTCGCATCTTAAAGAAGGACTTGAAATTACACCGTTTTAAAACTCAATACAAGAATTAATGGAAGGTTGCTGTATACGATTGACATACTCTAACCAAATGTTGAAAGCATTTAGCGACATACCCCTACGGTTGGCAGCAATATTCTGCTAAGGTATAATTGAGTCATACTTTTTGTAAATCACAACCGAAGGTTAATGCCACACGTACGATGAAATAATCCATACATTTTTGACCCTGCTATTTAGGAATTTGATGGTTTTATTGATCAGTTGTGGTTCCAGTAAGCTGGATCTATTAGCTACACGTCATATACCGCATTGACTCTAAACAATTTTTTTTTTCTGAGATTATCTAAGGAGACGAGTTTATAGTAACGCGTCAGAAATATTTATACAGCTAAAATATCGTATTCAGGATAGATGAGGTTTAAGCCGTTACTCTCCACTTATGCACCTGCACTGCAAAATCTAACGGAAGGTTTGGAAAAGTAACAACGGACATATAATCAACTAGATAATATAAGTTTCTAATAAAGATAGTTTTAACTGACAAATAAAGTTCGATAAAAAAAATTATGACAAGTGAGCAACGTTAGACAGAGAATTTCCGAACCCACAAGAATCACCGATAACCTTAACGATACTCCACATCTTCTAAATCTCTTTCTTACATCAAACCTACTTTTTTATAAAACTTTAGTTCTTTCCCCACTAGGTCTGTGTGAACATTGTCTAACAGAAATAACTTCTACTGCCTCTAATTTTAAGGCAGATAAATGGAATGATATGCGGGATTTCTTTGCAACATTTCCGTGGCGTGAATATTGTTTTAAGTCATCCTCATCATCAGATATTGCTCTTTCAGAATGTGAAGTCATTCCCATGGACATGAAGTTATACATTCCCAAAAAACAAAATCATGTAGGTCATTCTTGTCCCCAACCCTGCTTCAATAAGGTTCGTGCTGATGCAATATCTTCGAAAAATAAATTCCGTACTAAATGGAAATCTAATAAAACGATCGAGTCATGCAAACAACGTTGGTGCAGAAATGCCTATAAGTGTTATCACTAAAGCTCAAAAGTTGTTTGGACAACGAAAATGCAATGCACTAGCTACATCTTTTTTAATAAAAACTTTGGTACATCTTTATTTCCCCCCATGACATTCTTTAATGGAGCTGTAGTTGCTGGTTCTGTAGACAATCTTTTTGTGGATTTATTTGCATCAAACTGATGCCTTAATGATTCTGAAAACGATGTTCCTCTAGTCAACTCTTCTCATTATACACTATGAAACCAATTCATTTTCGGTATAAGCTTTTAGAATCGATCGTCAGTAGACTTGATCTCAATAAGGCGACTAGCTAGACGGTATCCCAGCTATTGTCTTAAAGAAATGCTCTCCCGAATTAGTACCAGTCCTATCTAAGCTCTATTCAGTCCATAGGTCTTCTGGGGAATTTCCTTCATCACGGAAGTTAGCAAATGTTCAATCTATTCTCAAAGAAGGCGATAAGTCCGATCCCTCCAACTACCGAACAATTGCCATATTTGTTTTAATAAAACTCATTGTTGCCTTGTGTCCGCCGAAATGATCGATCATTTCCTTTTGTAAGTATCCATGGATCAGATCTTAAGTTTTCAGAGTCTATTACTATGTTGGGAACTACTGTATCTTCAAATCTATCATGGGTTGACCATATTCTGTCAGCTACTACAGCAGCTGCTTGTAAAATACACTTTTTGTAGAGATCTAAGCAGCACTTTACCTCCCGATAACTCTTTCTGCTGTATAAGGCCCAGATTCGACCGCATCTAGAATATAATTCTCATCTCTGGGTTGGTGCTTTCGGATAAGTTCTCGATATCGTGGATCGTATTGAACGATTAGGGTTTTGAATGACCCGTCCTTAACTTCTGACATACAGTCTCTTGAGCATAGAAGAATCGTTTCAGTTTTTTTTTTGTGTTACCGGTATGACAATAGTTAACGCGCTGCTGAATTATGTTTTTTGATACCATTTCGGCGACCTTTGCTAGGAATACTCGGTTCACTCATGCATCAATGTAGTACAAATCTCCACTTATCCTACCAAACGAGCGCAATCCACATCCTTCTACACGGCTTCTAAACTCCGAAATGATACCCCTAGTTCTAGTGTTATCTCACTTATAATATGAAAAAACTTAACGTAGCCCATCGTAGGTATCTCTTGGCAATTCAATATCCCCTTATCCATCCTCATAAGCGTTCCTAAGTGCTTTTGCATGGTAAGCTGGGCTTAGCCGGTTCAGGACCACAATTCTTAAAAAAAAGCCTTGGTCTTTCGTGATATTTATGTTGGTTTGTTAACACATTTTACGCTGTATAAACATAAAATTGATCAATTTACACAAAACAGCTATGTTGAATCGAAAATCAAAATTATACTTTTTTGGATATTGCAATTTCTACTGTACATGTTACCACACCAACTTTGTCGTGCAGCATTATATTATGCTTTATTTGCTTAAGTTTATTAATAAAAATGAATAGTTTTCATTTTTACCATTTAGCTCAGTCGTATTTTGTACTTGCAAAATCAGGATCGGGGTTCGTTATTAAGGCCCTCAACACTCTGAACAAATAAATTAAAAAGTTTATATACATTTATTTCCTACTAATTTTGTTTTATACATTTAATATTTATAATTTAAACTACTTAAATAAGATAAACAAACATATTTACAGGTGGATTCTCCTTTTCGGGTTGCTCCTGGGAGGAGGGTCCTCTGGAGTTTCTGCAATGGAACATTAATAAAATGGTTAGTTTTTGACGTTTAATCTACGTCCTTTGACTGGTTTGAATTTACTTGTTTAACTACCGAACTAAAAATACATAATTTTACCTGTATAAACTACAGAAGATAAAACTGTTATAAACATGCGTGAGATAAGACGCCGAGTTCAGTGCTCTGCCTTCAAAGAAATAATCGATATTTTAAAGCAGTCGGATTTCAAACGTATAGGAATAATATAGTTTTATACCTGCTTTTCTTATGAAAATAAACTCATTCACGTTTAAATTCAATTTTGCCCTTTTAAATAAATGAAAGCTTTTCATTTTGAAGGTAGATTTTGTAACGGGTTTTCGGTGGTGGCAAGTGAAGCTTGCCCTCAACGAAATCCAGCACAAAATTAAGACTCGTTTGGAAATATATTTATTAGTTGTACTTATAAGTTACGGTATTTTTTTATTATTGCAAAGTCAACTCCTGGGCGGTAGACCAATAACGGGTTCTTCGTCACAGGGATTGCAGCGGATTAAACGGATTCGGGCGCCACCCAAAGATTATCTACTGTCCAGGCGGTCTTTGGGTCCACTCCTGAACTTGGGCGGTTTCCAAACGGCTACCTCGGGTTACCCAGTGGAGGATAAATTCAGGGTTGAATCCTCACGGTCGAAAATGTATCTAAAACTTAATTAATCCGGACGGAAGGCGGATACGGTGGACAAAGGTCACAGGTCCCCTTGACAAACAAAATTCCTTCACCAATGATGGATGAAAATGAATGATTCTTAATAAATGTTAACCCTGTGAATTTATTTAAATTTCACTAATTACGGAGCTAATCTTTATTAAGCTTAATTTAATTAACTAATTCTTAAGCTACTCTTTACCTCATCGATTGAAAATAAAGCAGTTTTTCGCTACGTCTGAAAGCACTAACCTATATAGACTACGACATTTAAAAGTGGGGAACGGCTGGAAATTCCATAATTTTAACGATGAGGCGACAGCGCAACAAATTGTTTTAATTAATATTAAATCAATCAATGAACTAGTATTTATTTCAACGGACTAAAACTATTATTTGTTAAATCACAAAGCGATTGATATAAAATTCGGCCAATTTCTATTAATAAAAATACTTATTCTATCTAACGGTTTAATTAATAATTAGTAACACTTCTATTAAATCAAAATCAATCAATTCCAGAAGCTGATTACTCTTTGACACATCTGTCGGTGTTCGCATTATTTAAAATACATAAAATTTTACACAATGGTAAAAGATTACATTCCTTTCATTGTAGTTGAAATTTATAGAAAGTATTTGAGGTTTAACTTTACTCATTTATATCAAAACTATTATTTAATAATCCAATGTTTACTAAGTTAATTAATTTATGAGGACGGTGTTAATTATTACTTGTTTATTTATTATTAACGGTTGATTATAGTACTTGATACGTTTTAATTTTGAAAGAAAGAAAAATTTCTATTTCCAATTAATGGCTATCTTTAAATTTCGTTCTTATCAATATTCAACGGTTCCTAATTAATTACTTTACGGACTTAATTATTGTTTGATATTAGTGAAGTAAAACGAAAAAAAAACTAATCTTCACAGGTAGCTGCGGATTACTTGTTTATTTTCCGATATTAATTATATTAGTATACAGGTTTTTATTTAAATGAAATAATTTTGTTATGCTGGTCGGGTTTAAAATATAAAACCTTTGTTTTCTATTAAACTGAATCGTTTGCGTCTAACAATAATGATATTAATTATTTAACGCGAATATATTATGGAATAATTTCTGGTTTACAGGTAATAATCTTACTAATTGCAAACGGTATAACTTACGTTTTTCGGTGGTGGCGGCGGCGGTTCAATTACAGGCGATAATTTAGTACTGATGAACACGTCTGGTTTTTACGGTTACGTTTCGATTTCACTGGATTAACAGAGTAAACTATGTGTTCAGCTTAATCTCCAGGCGAGGTTTCAATTACAGGTACTCTGCGGTTTCTCGTACGTTTGTCGAAGTGTTTTTGTTTTAGTGTTAGTGTTGTGTAGGTGGGTCTCCTTTGTTAGTAATCTGGGTAACTACCCGTTAAACCAAACAAGAGGATCTCCGGCGGTTAATGGAATCTAGGGTAACCACCCTCCAAACTCCACAGTGTAGGTGTCTAGTAATGAAAGAGTATGTCGGGCTTCCAACCCTGAATATCCCTCTCACCAGGTGTATAGTGCTGTAGGTATCTCAACTTACATACGTTCCACGTTAAATCTCGACAACTCTAACCCTTTGGCTTCGGTGATGGTATCAAGTCGCGGAGTAGCGTTTTCTGCTTCGGACGGCGGTTACAGGCTGGCGGTTTTAAACAGGTACTAGTCGGCGCGAGCGCGGCGATAGAGAACACGATTTCTATTCGGATTCTTCTGGTAGAGTTTAGATCTAGATAACGGCGCGTGCCGCGTTTTTATAAAAAATTCTCAAGGGTGGTTACAAAACTTTTAAACGTTTTGGAGATTTACGTCTGGGGGGAGAATGTATGATTAATTATTGTGCAATTTTCTGCAACGTTATGAAATATGTTTAAATTTTACTAAAAATTCTACGAATTTTTATAATTGCTTGTACCTGTGCACTTAGCAAGTCACTTTATCTTAATAAATTCCGTGAATTTTATATCAGTACTGGTATTTTATTTAGCAAATAATTAATCATGACAGGAAAATTTTGATAAAGGACGGCGTCCCTTTACAGCATTATTTAACTTAAATAAGGAAAGAATTTCTATATGACGCCTTCTACGTAGAAAAAATAATATTTACCAAATCGCGCCAACTTTATTGCTTTACAATAAATTAATTCTATAGCTGACATATCTAAATACTTTAACTCTTACGTGAACTCTGAAAGCAAAATATAAAACTTTATAACAATGTCAGAATATAAATATACCTTCGCCAAATGATTTCTTTAATTAAAGTTTTTAGGTCTGGGTTTAAATTCAAACATCCGTTTTTTTGTAAATATTCCCAAAGGAATCTCGATATAATTTGTGAGCGAATTTCAGAGTAACTATGAAATGTAAATATGAATGTGTGTGAATCGGAATAAATTGGGTACCAAATTCCGATTTCTGAGGTTAGAAAGGAATTCGAAGTGTATGCACAGAGTTTTAGATGTAGATAGTAAACTCAGATACGTGTTAAGATCTGCTACATCTGGGAATGCTCCTTGAAGCTTTTTAGATATGTTCAGATATGCAGGGCCGTACGCAGAATTTGGGGCGTTAAGCAGAAGTTATAACGGAGGCCGGAGGTGATGGTAGGGGTCCCCGAGGTGACGGGGTCCTACCCCGGAAACTTTTTAATAATTTGACCTCGAATACACAGTTTTAGCCTTAAACGGTCGATACTGAGCTTGAAGCCAAGGAAATAGTATCATTGTCTTCGCTCGAACTATTTTCATTTTTGGATTTTTTAGGTTGAAGAAAAGATGATAACGTAGATGTCTTTTAGTCATTATTCGTTTTACAACGGAACTAAATCAGTCCGTTATGAGTAAATTAGGTAAGAGTTTACGTTACGTTATACTTACAAAAGGAAAATATTGTACACTAAACAGTATAGGCACTTACTTAAAGTAAACTTCACAGAATTGAAATCACAAAATTAAACTATCGCTAATAGGTCAAGTTGTTTTTACGATTGTGGCCTAAATTCAGTTCATTTATTAAAACTTGTCTTATGTTCATCTCTGCATCTCCAATTGCATACATCGAATATCCTGGCCGTGGCGACACCAACAGTCGACAAGGCGATAATTGTGTGAATAAGGAGCATGGACTAAAACTCTTATCCAAAATGGAAAACTTGCATGCTCATTTTTTGGCAGCCTAGGTGTTTGCTTACAATAAATATTATTTTTGTCATTATTATAATGGAAAATAAATGGAAAGAAACTAATTTCGGGGAGTGTTTGAACACCCAAAACACCACCCCTGCGTAAGGCCTTGAGATATGGATAACAGAGGTAAGGAGGTCACATGTAGATCTCGTCGAAATCATATCGCCTGTCATACAATATCTTATTATTCGCAAGATGCCTTTTTCTAGAGATCATCATTAAAATTGAAAGTAGGTCTCTACTTAATATTAAATTTACTTCATGTGGCGTTAGTTAAATTGATTACTCGGCAATTACACTTACTAAAACCTTTTATCAATTAATTAACTAACTAAAAGGAAAAAAACAGAAAATAGTTGATTTAGTCCTATTGAGTTGCCATATCAATAAAAATTTAATACGTTTTTATAGTTTTATTAGCAATTGAGTAGTAACAAAACAGCCACATCTGACATTTCTTTACAAAAAAAGACAATAAACTTGAAGCGAACGACATAAATTATGATGGGTTTACAAGTGGTAAGGCGGTGGACTACGTAACATGCTGATCACATTTTGTTCCTTGGTGAACTCATCATCACGCGCAGCTGGTAAATTGTAATGACAAGCAATGACAATAGCTACAGGACTCCCAAACTGAAGTGGTCTTGATTTTACATTTGTATTCTCCACAGTCAAAGCTCTACGTGCTGTAAGTACTAACTATTACTACATAGATACTAAACAGTTATTACTCACCATGTTCCGCTGAACTAGTAACAAGAAGAACATGATCTTCATCGCCCCACTTAATGTATCTGGGTTCTTCAGTGTATACGCTTAAAAAGAATCCACTACTCGAATGAGAGGGAAATGCATATAACTCAACAATATGCCCAAGCATTTTATTGATTTTATGCTGATATGGTTGGAAGTTTTCGCTCACTAAATACGAAATTCCTTTATTTCCAATGTATTGTTTGATTACATCTTCATGATCATAAAGCAATCTAGTGGTCGATTGTAAAGAAGAGTATGATTCACTTGTAGTAGCCGATTGTTCTCCCGACTCTTCCACACAGTCAGATGAGAGCGTTTCCAGGCCATACGATGTTGCAGAAGATACTGCATCATTTAATTGTAGTTTAGACATCAAAGAACATAAGCTTTGAACCGAATCTCTAGGAGTGCGAGGTGTAGGCCGAGGAAAGTCAGAATCAGTTGAAT
>JARFJB010000793.1:4562500-4780000 GCA_036346205.1 Vesta saturnalis
AATATTACGAAACCATTGTTCCTCAGAGCGATTGTATTTAAAACTTGTTTTTTCTGTAGGTACACTTGAACTGATTTCTGCGTGGTATTGAGACTGTGATCAATTGTTTCTATTTTTCCACTTAAATTTGACATTTCCCTATACTATCTTTCGCCGAAATACCTTTTACTTGTGTGCCAGGGGGGTTGTATCACGTCACGCCAATATTTTTGGTCGCTTGATAATGTACGAACATTTTATTGCCTTGGAAATGTGAACACTAGATTTGTGTTTATTTTGGTTTATTTAATATAAATAACCCTTAGAAATTACGTACTGTGACTTTCAAAAACGTGCCAATGTGGCCGTTTTAAATAATTAATAGTATAACTCACAAATTTCTGTGTATGCCAGCATAATTAATCAAATCAGAGTGTTACGAATATTACTTAGGCGCTAGACTAGTATATAATAATGCAGCACTATAGCACATCGTACATTGTAACACTGCCAGGTTGTAAAGCTCTTAAGTTCTATTAGTATACTTCTACACCCATGGCTACAAATTTTAGCTACTTAACAGTTTGGGTAATAACAAGAAGATTTGGTGCTTTATGCTCAGTCATAGATTAAAGTGGGCCAGGTTCATAAAATTATCGATTTGCCTTATAACAAAAAAAAATATTTACATGTACCAAGATATGTTCGCTTTAAAATCGGGGTTGCTTCTTCCTGAAACTAATTATTAGATACTCGGACGCCAACTTGTTTTTAAATATGGAATAAACATGTAAACCATTATACAGTAAAGTTAAAAGAAAATTTCTACAATAACAAATTTTATTACACAACCTATATTTAATTATAAACTGCAATACTTAATGGAATCAGAATACCTTATTCTTGGTCACACTGCAGATAACGAAATGTCTGCATGCTGGGTAAGCGTTTTTGGAAATTGTTGCGTAATATTACTTCAGGGTTGAAATAAATCTGGATTTGTATGCTTCATAATTCTCAATTGAATAAATCTCACTCTTGATCAATCGTACTTACACTATTAATAATAATATTAACGGTAAAATAATTAATTGCGTAGAAGTGTACAAACGTGTAAAGGTGAAGTTAATAAAAAATGAAAGTGCCTGAAAAAGCAAACGTCTCAAACTTTTATATAATAGTTTAAAATAACTTACCATACAAGTTATATAACACTTTTTTTAAAAAAATTAACAAAGCAATAATAGATGCTACATCCACCTTTTTAGCTCAACCAAAAACGACGCTCTCAAAAGGTCTTTGAGCATGAACATGTCTGAAACTGAATGTGCAAACGAAATGCGTACGAGTTCGAATTAAAATAATTAAATGCATGTTTATATGCAACACAGGCTGCGCGAAATGCACGTTAAGTTGCCTACATAGAGGTGAATTATTAACAATACGTTCGAAGTTTGTTACAAGGTTCAAATTTAGTCAATGCCACTGTTTAGACTCACATTTTAATTAAATTGCTTTATATACATTTGTCTAATGTGTATTATATTTTTATTTTTGCTTACAGATTCACAACTGATGGAGATAACGTCATTGTATCTGGTTTATGTTCAGATACTACAGATTCGGTTGCACGTGAAATTGCGTATCGAATATATCTGTATCCGGATAACGAACAAGATCATCTCTTAAACAAAATATTAAAGAATCGTTTCGAATTAGCACAAATATGTGGTTTTCCAACTTATGCTAATCGTGCATTAAAAGGAAGTACCATAGAAAATCCCGAAGCCGTTTTAGAATTTTTAAATTGTTTATCCAACGGTCTCAGAGATCGAGCTGATAAAGATTTTGATATGATGCGAGAGATGAAAATATTAGAAAGTAATGATAATAGTCTCCAAGTTTGGGATACTGCATATTTTACTAAATCAGCGAAGAAGGCTTTATTTAACGTAGAAAGTTCTGAATATGCAGCATATTTTTCTTTAGGAACTTGTATGGAAGGTCTTAACTATTTGTTTAAGAGATTGTACGGGATTAGTTTCGTTGTTAAAGAAATACATCCTGGCGAATGTTGGTCATGGGACGTTTACAAACTTGAAGTTTCTCATGAAACCGAAGGAGTTTTAGGATATATTTATTGCGATTTTTATGAGCGTAAAGGTAAAATATGTCAAGACTGCCATTTTACTATTCGTGGTGGAAAAGTTTTGCAAGATGGTTCATATCAACATCCGATAGTGGTGCTAGTATTAAATTTACCGTTACCTCATTGGTCTAGTCCGACTTTACTGTCACCTAGTATGGTAGATGCATTATTTCATGAAATGGGTCATGCTATGCATTCTATGTTAGCTCGTACACACTATCAGCATGTTACAGGTACACGTTGTAGCACTGACTTTGCTGAAGTACCTTCAATTTTAATGGAATACTTTTCTAATGATCTTCGGGTTTTGAGAACTTTTGCAAGACATTTTCAAACAAGGGAGCCAATACCAGAAGATATGTTGCAACGTTTGTGTGCTTCGAAAAATTTATTTACAGCTAGTGAAATGCAAGTGCAGTTGTTTTATTCTGCATTAGATCAGTTTTATCATACGGAATACCCTATGAATGGATCTACTACCCAAGTATTGGCCGAAGTTCAAAGTAAATACTACAGTCTTCCGTATATTGAAGATACAGCCTGGCAGCTAAGGTTTAGTCATTTGATTGGTTACGGGGCTAAGTACTACTCCTACTTGGTCTCAAGAGCTTTAGCATCCTGCATTTGGCAAAGTTACTTTGAAAGTGATCCGTTAAATAGAGAACAAGGTGATAGATACAGACATGAAATTTTAGCATTTGGAGGTAGTAAATCGCCACGAAAGTTAATTGCAGACTTTTTACAAAAAGAACCTACTACTGATGTTTTAGTTAATTCATTGTTAAAGGAAATTGATAGTAAACAGCAAGAAATGGGTGGTTTGCAGAATTAAGATGTTTATTAATTTTTTTTAATAACAATTTGTTATTTGTTATTTATAAAATGTAAATACTGAACTGCGTTTTTATTAATGAATTATCAAGGGTGTTTTGCGTATTTAACCTCCATTGATATTTACCACATAAAGGAATCCGGACTATACCTCCAATTAAATTAGACTTATTTTTAAAAGCAAACTTGACTGTTTGTGACGTTATCTAGTGAGCCTTCCAGCTATCATTAATATAAAGTAATTATTTGCTGATTTCACCAGTTCTGTAACCACAATAACAACCTTTCACTATTCAAGTACATCTAAAACCTTAATCAGCAAATTACGCGAACGTTGGACTGCCCATGAAAATGGAGATACGATGTTCACGTTCTTTGCGCATGTGATTACACTTATTTTTAAAAGCAGACTTCATCTAGTGGTGTATTTTTAAACTAGCGCATGTTTTCTGTAATGCAAGTTAATCGTGGCTCTTGTCTGGTAGTGTATTTTTAAAGCAGATTTGCGACGCCGTATGGTAATGTAATTTTAAACTAGCGAATGTTTTCTGTAATAGAAGTTGATCGTTGTAGGTAGCGGACCGCGAAAATGTTATTATTGCAATAAACGTTTGTCAAATCGCCATTACTACCACGATAGAAAAGATAATTAGTGGATTTTTAATATCTTAATAATACGTCGTAATTTGCTAATGTTTTCAAAATATTTTATTTAGATATTTTATGTAAGGAATGTAGGATTGTTTGTAACTAATATGTATGTAAACACATCTTAGGGAGTGAGTGACAGGTGCACGCTTAAAAATGCTTTACTGAAGGGGCGTAACGAATCATTGGAATTTCTTATGCGCGCTCTTGATGGAAAAAATGTCACTAACTTAATAAGTAATTGTGTCGGTACAGACCGCGATCAAAAGATATCTTTGTTCGTTACTTGAAACATCGATAGAAATGTAGGGGGTTACGGACGGATGCATATTTTTAAAATTAAGATGTGCAATAATGAATATGAAACTGTTCCAACGGAAATTAATGTTTCTTTTTTTCTCTTACTTTTGAAAAACGGGGGTGGTTTTTCGGGAGTAGATATAGTTAGTTTTGAAATCGAAGGGGAGCAGTTACAGTTAGCGTGTCAATCGATCCAGATCTATTTTTGGGTTAAATACCTTCATTGTAAACAGTTTGTGTTTAAAAATACTTCGTGCGTGTACATTTTCATTTGAACACTAATTTGTCTTTTCTTTCGAGTGTTAGTTGTAATGTGTTTTTCAAATATTAATCTATAAATAACAGTCACCCTTTTTGAAGTTAAACCGCGTAGGTTAACGATTTGTGTCTGTGATTAATTAAGGGAATATTTATTCTAGCATAAGTATGTATTTTTATATAACTAAAAGCTCGCAGCGAATCATTTTACCAGCCTAGATAACATATTAAATACCAAACATTGTCTTGCGAATGTATCTTATTCGTACGCGGACTCCTTATGCTGAAATCTGCTAAAATAAAAGACACTACAGGGCCCTCTCACTCTGGTATTTGTGCTAATTAGCATTGTTGGTTATATTTATAATTGTGTAGAGGTGGCTGGTGAATGGGTATAGGATACCGCTGGTTACTAATTGTAAAGCAATTGCCAGTAGGTATACACTCCCAAGCCAGACCATTAAACACCTCGAATTTTTATGTCTATTCTTTTTGTTTGTTGTGTAGATGAGCGTGTAACCGGAGAAGGGAGCACGGTATTTTTCTAACGCACTCAAACATATATCGGTCACGATGTTAGTGATCTAGTTATAACTTACCCTTGTAAGGCTTTGTTTTAATGAGTTTTTTTGTCAGTTTGCTTAAGCAGAATTATTTGCCTGCGAGCTGATTTCTCTTTGTACCTGCTTTATTGTAATTTGTTTTAAGTATTCTGTGCTTTAGTGGTCACTAAACAATTGGGTACGTGCAAATGCCTTGTCTATTTTATTTTGTCTTCGCCTTTACCTTATCACCTGTGCAATTTTATATGTACCGTAATTTGTTTCATTGTTTTATGTGCTTATTAATTTAAAGACCGGCATGATTGGTTTTTAAAGGCCCACATATTTGGTGTTAAGATTTCTATTATGATTTTTATTTTGATCATTTCTGACCCAAATGTGCGTGTGACTACATGTGTTTTTTTTTATTATTGTGTTTCTGTGTAACTAAACTGCTTTTTATTCATTTTCTCTTAATGTTATAATTTTGTACGCACTGTAACCTGATTTAATGGTGTTTTGTTATATAGTTAACCCTTACATTGTTTTTTTTTTGTGTTATTTGATTCATTAATGTACTTGTGCAATTATTTATGAATAAAGTGGGTTTTATTGGTGGTTCTTTCCCACAATAGTAGATTAACGGGCTGAACCACCGCCTTCAACGATCGTTGATTTGAGTTTTGAGTAGTTTCATTTTTTTTACCTGACCCCCATGATGCAACACTTACCTCATCCAGCCTATCTAATTTAGATAGCACAACGTACCTAACACTAGACGGCCACTTCGTTTGATCGGATTTGAGCTTTGCGAGTAATTAAATATCAGACTTGTAAATAAATTCTGTTTTAATTATTGCCGGGAAAGTCAAAGTAAGGCAGGCTATTAATTTGAGTAATACCTATTAACACGAATGTCAGTCAAGTCAAGATAAATTACTTAGCGATTGTTTGGTTCTTGAATTTGCATTATTGCAATAAGTTCAAATTGCACTTTTCAAGATAGGGTACCTGGGGGACGCTACAGAGTGGTGCCTCGTGACCAGGATGAAGGGGTATTGCATTAGGGGCGTGATTTATTCTTGTCAGTTTTATTACAGTAATTTTTGCACTTTTAATTAAAAAGAAAAAAAATTTATAAAAAGGAGAGGTAGAATTGTTTAAATTTGGAAAAATCAACGTCTATTATGAACGGCAAGGGGGGAAACAATTTCCTTATAAGTCAAATAAAACATATAAAGAAAGATTTTGATGTAATAATTGCGCACAAATTTTTTTTTCACTGATTAAGAAATTTTATTAATTAAAAATTGTAATTATTTTGGAAGGCGTTGACTTCTTGATTTAAAAAATTACAATATTTGACTAAGGACAGCTGTATTATATAACAGGAGTTAGTATTTAGATTTTAGCATATTACACTACAATGTTATTACTTTTCCAGGCTTATTTGTTGACAATTAATATTGGTTATGTAACATATTTTGGGGAAGGGTGAATGTTTATTTATGGTGAACCGCCTAAGGCCTCATAGGTACAAGAGCATAACTGCCGACTGTTAGATGTCAAGGAACGCCGAAGTATGTAATCGTTGAGATATATATATATATATATATATATATATATATATATATATATATATATATATATATATATATATATATTAAAATACTAACGATGTGTATATAAGGCTTGAAATGTGTTACCTTTCAGTTTGCTAATTGTAGCCACAGATCGCTAAGATGTTATGGTGTTATGTCTATTATCTGTACTTGCAGACAGCTATGTTTTCCATTTAGATAATACAAATTTTTTTTCTGTTTGTTTTGCATTGTTTTTTTTTAAGCCAATTGTCTCAATGAAAATAGTGAGTTGTTAGACATACAACCGACTTTTTGATTTAATGAATTGTTGAGGTTGCCACTTTGTAATAAATTCTCAGTAGTTGGGATTTTAATAGGAGCCTAAACAATTTTCTTTTGTTTCTGGCAATGCTAATTACATTAAGTGTCAAATTTTACCTGTTATGACGAGCGATATATATATATATACATATATATATATATATATATATATATATATATATATATATATATATATATATATATAAGAAAGATTTAGTGGGTAGCAGCCAAGGTTGTGGGGCTAGTTTAAAATAAAGAAAAGATCCTTTGTTCAAAGGGAAGCTTTCGGTAAATTTATTACCTTTGTCAACCAATCTACAAGAAGTTATGTGTTGATAATACATATAAATTTAGATAAGATAATAACTTACGATCGTGGATACAGTTAAAAACATTGAAGCAACATTGAAAGAAGATATTTCAATTTAATTCGAATTAGATGTCAAAATCAATTTGACAAAAAAAAATTAAAATTATTGTCATAGTTATAGGAAAAACAAAGAAAATGGTTATGAAATCAATGTACAAGTAGATTAATATGTTGAATGTGATTGTGTGATAAGTGTAAAAGTGTTATGAATAGGACCATTTAAGATTATTGGATGTCTATTATTACATAGGACTCTTCTATGTGGGACATTCTGGAGATTAATACCAAATAGACCTATTCGTGATAACTCTTTTACACTAAACAAAATGGTAAAATCCACACAAAATAAATCCCCTTCTGCCACTAAGGGTTAATCCGTTAATGGTTCATCCTATGATTTCTGTGTTTATCTAGATAAAGTATGTTAGAATAAATTATGTTTAAATTTTGAATGTCACTTCTCTTATTCATTACATAGTCTGTACAGCGTAGAATGGGCCATTTCTAAAAACTTTCTTTTGAATAAATTTTATTCAGAGGTCAAGACTTGCACTTTGTCGAAATCAGGGCTGTGTCCAGTGGAATGTACGTGTTGTGACAAAGCACAGGCATCTTTTCTGACTCTTATGTCACTGCGGTGTGATGTAAGTCTATATCTAAGATTCCTTGAAGTCATGCCGATATATGATTGGTTACAATTACTACAAGGGATCTTATATATAACATTTGTTTTATCTAAAATGGCGGTCTTATCCTTAAGCTGACTGAATAGATTGTTAACTCTTTTAATGTTTTTAGGGGCTATGATGATGTTCTTATCTAGTTTGAGAATTTTATTAATTTTAGGAGTAAGAGTACTAATGTAAGATATTGAACTGTACTTTTTTATTTCAGTTTCCACCACTTCGTCACCCGATGGTTCAATGTTACGTAAAAGAAGACTATTATTGCTGATATTGTGTTGGTCTTCAATGTTAGGAGTAGAGTATAGCAGTTTCTTTAACATAGATTCAGGATACGAATTGTCTTTGAGTAATATAAACAGTAAATCTAAGTTTTTTTGTCTTAATGATGGATGGGATATTTTTGTGATCCTGTTTTTTAAACCCAGAACTAAATTGACTTTCATTTTATATGTGTGATCTGAATAATAATTGAGGTACTTTCCTGAACTCGTCGGTTTCCTGAACCAGTCTAGGATTATGACATTAGAGTCATCTCGGATTAACAGAGTGTCCAGAAAAGGTACACTGTTATCAGTTTCTTTTCGATTGTAAAATTAAGTTGGTCGTTATACCTGTTGAAGACTTCAAGGATTTCATCATAGTGATCTGCGAACAGCACATATGATGTCGTCAACATATTTTTTTAAAAATGGAAGCTCAAAACTTAGTTTAGGGATGCAGGTATCAAGTAAGTCATCCATGACGTATTGAGCCACGATGGGGCTTAATTTGGAACCCATGGGCGTTCCTGCTATTTGTTTAAAAAATTGACCGTTGTATGAGAAAAAGGTGGAGTCAAGAATAAATTCTGTTAATTTAATAAAATTATCTTTGGTAAGCGAACAATGTTGTTCTAAATTAGCCCAGTGGGTGTGAATAGTTTTAAGTACTAAATTAATAGGTATGTTAGTAAAAAGAGATTCAACATCCAGACTAATCAGCTTAAAGTTGAGAGGAAGTTTGAAATTGTTGATGAATTCTGCGAATTCAAATGAATCTGTGACATAGTAATCGTTATTAAAATTGTAAGCCTCTGTGAAAATCTTGGTTACAAACTTTGTAATTTTTATGTTAGGAGCCTCAATACAAGAAATAATTGCTCTCATTGACAATATAGGTTTGTGTATTTTTGGTAACCCATAGAACTTAGGAGCTACACCATTATAGCACATTAAGGATTTGGCTAGTTCATTAGTAATTTCTCTTTTTTCTTTTAGACTTGAAACTAACTTATTGGATTTATTCCGAATATGTGTTGTTAAATTCTTGGGAATTTGCTTGTAATGGATTGTATCATTAAGTAATAATTGATTGCAAAGTTCATTATATTGTTCTTTATACATGATAACTGTTACATTCCCTTGTCTGCATTTGTGACAATAATATTTGGTATATATATATATATATATATATATATATATATATATATATATATATATATTCCTCTTTGCTAAAATTTATATTGTACTAATTTAATGAAACAGTAATACCTGTCGGACCATGGGTTAATGAAATATGCAACACTTGGTTTCAGGTTAATACTATTATTTAAGGTCTAAAGTTGCGTACATGTAACTAAGATGATACTATTTTTTGTTTGTTTATGGAAAAAAAAATTATGGACCAATCGGAAGTTCTTGGCGTGAATATGTACGGTAGCCACCCAGGTGTCGATAATGGACATAACCGGGTAACGGGATCTGCAGATGGCAGCCCCAAGGACGCTGAGCTAGAAGATCTAAAGGAGGTTGTACGGAATCAAGGAAGATTGCTGGAAACTCTCTTCGAACAAAGCACGGTGATGCAGAGGGTCATCGAAAAGCTGGTCACTATACCCGGAAACGGAGCTCCAAGTTGTGCACAGGGTTCGGGCCTATCTGCGGACAAAGCATTTTCATCGGATTTTTGTGAAGGTCAATCACTTAGTGTTAGAAATAGTAATTCTGTACGATTTATTACCTCTACCCCGTGTGAAGTGAACGGATATGGCAACACACTCCCTGATTATGAACGATCTTCTTAAAACGTTGATGTTAGCTTTTCAAGTACTGAATATCGCAATCTTTTGTTGGCGCTGTCTAATAAAACTAGGTCCCCTTTAAAATTAGAGCGGCCAATTTTTCGCGGAAACCATGGACTACACCCCGTTGTTTTCTTATGTAAATTTGAGCAGTCTGTGGAATCGTATCATTTGTCGTTGGTGTGGCCTTCCATGTAGACGTTAGAAGCTGTGCATGCACCCAATAGAATCCTTTTTAAATTCCACGTTGTGTGTATAGATTTAACTTCACATTTTATATTGTTTGATCTTAAAATAAAATCGATCGTGTTATGCGAGTTAATCTTATGCTGTAGAAATCTGTTAAGCTCCACAATTTCATATACACCGCTCGGAATCGTAATCTCCTAATGCTCGCCAGTTTGCGTAATATAGTAAAACTTGTTGCCCTCCGAATATTTCGTATGGAATTGCAACCCTAGAATCCTAATCCATACTGATAATTAGGACCAAGTTTGATTGGCGTTCGCTACAGCAAGGGTTCCTGTTTTCGCACCAAAACTTGAATCCTTCGAGCGTACACGATTCCAAGCTTGATCTCTAAGCACCCCACCTGATTGATGACGATTTGTTAAATCGGTAGAATTATGATAAGCTAAATGTTTTTGTAGCTTGGTTCCTGGTCCACAATATCGATAACCCGAAATATGCAGTTCAACAGGTAATTTGTTTATTAAGGTGTTTAATACTCTACTACTGGTCAGCATGTGAACTGGTCAGTATACTATCAGCAACTGAATGATGAAGTGTACGACACAGCCTCAAGAACTACCTGTAGACGGACACGACTTCCTGAAATGTGAGATTGCGGGAAAGCATGGTCGTCTCTTTCCGGCGTCAATTAGACCAATTATTTGCGGCCCTTCCGGGTCCGTGAAGACTAATGTGATGGAATAAGAGGTATTATGTATAGTGCATTTAACGATAAGGCGGATGTACTCATGCCTGAAGAGATCGCCAAGAATTCCATAATGATTTTCGACATCTCGTGTTTCAATCAAGACATAATTCGCGATTATTTCAGTAGAGGGGGACACCCAGGAGTGGACTCCTTCTATCTCTGTCAAACCTATTCGAAGATTCCTAAGCAATTGATTCGTGATAATGCGAATATGGTTATGCTATTTAAACAGGATTGCAAAAATTTGAAGCATGTAGGCACCGATATGACCTTCGATCAATTTAAATCAATGTGTTCACAATGTTGGAAGACTAAATGCGATTTCGTAGGCATTGTGAAAGAGTTTCATTATGGTAGATACCGAAGCGGATTTGATTGTTATATCACCTACTTATAATACTCATTCAAACGCAGTCGGTCACAATGGGTGTTCGAGATAAGGTGGTTAAGTGGAAGTTAACGCAGACTCGTAATACAATCAAACGCATGCTTGAATTACTGAAAACGGGGGGAACTTGAAAGATATCGTATATCGGAAACTGCATATAAACCTATAGTGGAAATTAAAGTATAATCGGTAAATGGTTCTCCAAACGAGCACCCTCCAGCCTTGTCTTCTTCTTAGCACCCATATTCAACGTGGTTTTAACCTTCATGGCGTTCGCTACAGGAAAGGTTGCTGTTTTCGTACTAAAACTTGAATCCTTCAAGCGTACATGATTCCAAGCTTGATCTCTAAGCACCCCAACTGCTTGATGACGACTTGTTAAATCGTAAGAATTGTGATAGGGTAATCGTTTCTGTAACTTGGTTCCTGGTCCGCAATATCGATAAGCCGGAATATGCAATTCAATAGGTAATTTGTTCATTAAGTTGTTTAATACTCCACTGCCCGTCAGCATGTGAACTGGTCAGTGTACTATCAGCAACTGAATGATGAAGTTTACGAAATAGCACCAAGAACTACCTGTAGACGGGCACGAAGTTGCGGGAAAGCATGGTCGTCTCTTTCCGTCATCAATTAGAGCTATTATTTGCGACCCTTCCGGGTTCGGAAAGAAAAAATTACTTAAAACTCCATTTAACATAGTATCCATACGCTGTGCAAGATTTTGTTAGCAGGATATATTTTTAACCTAGTACTTATAATGTTTTGAATGGTAGAAAAATAATAAAATCCCTATTCCTATTCACACAGCGTATAGAAAGATTTATAGGTAGAAATTATAAAATTAAATAGGCATTAAAAATGTATTTAATAGTAAAAAATAATTAATTTGAAAAAAGACTTTTATTACGGGAGATAACGAAGGGGATTTGATTGCTATATGACCTGCTTATAATACTCATTCAAACGCAGTCGGTCGCAATGGATGTTCGAGATAAGGTGGTTAAGCGGAAGTTAACGCAGATTCGTAATGCAATCAAACGCAAGCTTATATTATTGAATAGGGGAACTTGAACCATATCGTATAGCGGAAACTGCAGATAAACCTATAGTGGATCCTTTGAAGCAAATAGTTAACGCATAAATGAATAAATCAATATATAGTTAATTGTAGCATTTTGTATACAGAAGATAATCTTATAAATAGCAAAGGTGATAACCCTATTCTTGACCTTTACTTGATAAACTGTAAGTAATAATTATATGTGAATATTAATTAATTTTTAGGATTTCTCTACTGCCTTAAAATTTCTTGATTTCAGAAAAGAGACTAATAAAGCATATTCAGGAAGAATATCGTGAAGTGAGTGTTGTTTTTAATAGTTCTATTTTAGTATGCTGTATCCTTAATAAGGAGATAATCCTCCTCCAGGTACCCAATTCTTAGTCTGGCTTCATTATAAGGTTTATATAGGTATGGATCTATACAAATCCTTATGGATAATTACAGTAAGTAAGTTTTCCCGCCATAGCAATTATAGGACCATATATCTATTTTTTAAAAAAATATACAACTAGGTGGAGCCACCTATTTCAAATTTAAAATTTTCTTGCTATAGCAATTATAGGACACTAAATCTACTTTCAATAAATATACCACTAGGTAGAGCTGCCGGCGAGACCCCTTATTAGAGCCTATTTCAAGTTTTCCACCATAGCAATTACAGGACCCAAAATCTATTTTTTTTAAATATACAACTAGGTGGAGTCACCTATTTCAAATTTAAAATTTTCCTGCTATAGCAATTATAGGACACTAAATCTACTTTCAATAAATATACCACTAGGTAGAGCTGCCGGCGAGACCCCTTATTAGAACCTATTTCAAGTTTTTCCACCATAGAAATTACAGGTACCTAAAACTACCTATAAAATTGTACCGCTAAATGTAGCATTGATCAATATCTTGTTTTACATAACCTTTTAGATGAATCGTTGATATTGCCCATATAAATGGAGTCAACTCCGCTACAATTAAGCGATGAAAATTTGCCTGCACTATGGAATAAGTTGTCTCATCACTATCGCTAACCATTAGATGTGGTTAGCTCCGTTAAATTCGTTTAATTATGGTGACGTAAATTTTATCTTACCTACGCAGTTTTATATTAGCTCCTATAAGTTGAATGTTATTTTTACATTATCAATGATTGTATTAATAAAATACAGTTTTTTTACAAATTTCTGAGGAAATAT
This sequence comes from Vesta saturnalis, assembly GCA_036346205.1. Lineage (NCBI taxonomy): Eukaryota > Metazoa > Arthropoda > Insecta > Coleoptera > Lampyridae > Vesta > Vesta saturnalis. The sequence goes on from JARFJB010000793.1 coordinate 4,575,811, forward strand.
ATACACAATTTCAGATAAAAATGAATAATCTTTTACATTATAACTATAACCTATTAATGCTAAGAGTAAGCCAAGATTTTAACAGAAAAAATTGCCTCTAGATAATATACTTTATTCATCGCTCAGGCCGTCATTATATAGATTCGTTGCTACTTCACTTTAATATCTTCATAAACCGAACAATTACGATAAGCAATCATATAATTCTGCAGGCTGTATATGTCGCAATGAATCATTTTTCTAAATAATTTCCTACAAAGTAATAGGTTAAAAGGTTTTACTATATCCGTAGGGTTATCACATTTACACTATTACAAAAATGCATCATTTACGCAAATATTAAATTTATATATTTTCCTGGGTAATATTCGCCTACTGTGATCACTGTAGACTAAACTTTATTGATAAAATGCTGTAAGCCACTTTGCTTACAATAATTAAAATGGTTTATTTTAATTTGCCTCGGTCTAGCTCAAATCGGTTCTAGTCTTAACAAGACGGGGGTGGTTCGTATTTTGGTGCTTAACACTGTACACTTTGAATGCTTACAATAAAATGTTTTAAACGTATATTACCTATTTCTTCTATAAAACTAAATAATCAGATACTAAACTAGGTGAATTAAATTAACAACAAGAAAACAATTTTATATCAGGTTAACTGGAGTGCCCTTCCTGGTAGCGCTCGTTTTGGTCGGTCTCCCGTGGACGGTAGTGTTGGAATTATCGTCTCCTGAGCCGTTTCTGTGGAAATATAAATTATTGTGGTTCAATTGCTAGTGTCTTATGACCAAAAATCCTGATAATGACGATTTTTTTTCGATTACGATTAGGCCGGCCCTGTAAACGGTGGCCTGGTATTTATCAGGTGGCGTTGTGTAATATTCTCCGTATTGCATAAGCAGGGGACAACGATTGCGCAGGTGTTTGTAAGTAGGTCACAGAGAAAAATCAATAATTTAAAGTAACCTTGGTGCGCATGACGATTCTTACATGTGATTTGGCTTTCAGACTGAATAGATGTGAATTCAGTACTTGGAATTCTTCACAAAGGACAGGTTAATAATTATACGTTTCTGGATGCAAATTGTTCGTACGCGCACAATTATTTACTCTAACTGATCAGGATGGTCTTAATTAATTTAGAACGTATTTACATTGATTAATACATAACATTTAATTACGCTCGGAAATAAGACGCATTAATTCTTTATTATTAGAAAACGTCTGTTATAGTTAACGCGCGTATAACTTTCTTATAAGCGAAACTTATTCTACCTATTAAATACAGGGAAGACGGAGTTTATCACGAACTTATTTACGTTAGTTATTATTAAAAATTGCTCCTATTATTAATTGTTGCAAACGAATTAATCTGAGGCGGGTTTACACGATCTTTTAGAACTGCGTAGACTAAATTAAACAATTCTGTGAATTGTTTCAGACGGAATGCAGGTGTCTTAAGTACACGTTTATTCCCTGAGTTAAAATGAGAGAATTTACACGTATAATGCTCGTAATTTATTCTGATGCTGGTGAAAATTAGTCAGGCCTTCAGGAACGTAATAGTGGATAGTTTTTCGTTGCGTGAAAATATACTCGCGATACAGGAATGTTTATCTTACCGGATTTTCTTTATTAAGAAATATTATTAGAAGTATATCTAACAAATTATCTATCTCTAAGAATACGGCTTCTGGTATTGAGATTATCTCCAGGTCTTGGCGTCGCTTGTTTATATTGATTGATTCTGGGTCCGGCCCGTCGACTGCTGTACAAAGGGATCTCCCGGGGAGCGGTAGAATTAGAGCGAATACCCTTCTTGCCGCTGGAGTAAATGGAAGTTGACTTCAGGGCGTTAGCCCGAAGTAACAACGTCCTGGTTTGTGTGTATGTTTGCAGAAGGTGACTTCAGGCTTTACAGCCTGTCGTGACTTCTAGTGTGTGTATGTTTGCAGAAGGTGACTTCAGGCTTTACAGCCTGTCGTGTACTTCTGGGGTGTGTACTGGAACGGTGTGATAACTTCCGGGCTCTGCAGCCCGTCGTTTCTCTGGGTGTCTGGTGTAATGTTTAAGAAAGGTGGTGCAATAAAACTTACGTGCGGTTAACCTTAGCGTATCTCAACCAGCGGCTTGATTGTACGACGCTGATTTACCGGTGACGGCGGCGAAGTAACGCGACTAAAGATAGACGACGGTTCAGGATGAACGGATGCGGCAATCGACAGGTTGGCGGCGTGTACAACGAAACTAAGTACGGCAAGCGCGCGCGGTCTGGATCTCGGTTCTAGATGCTGGAGACGCGAGAGAGGAGAGCGCAGAGAGTAGCGACTATAGAAAGCAGCGCGGAGTACGCAGAGAGAGGATTTCTTCCGGTAGCGCCGCGGTCTTTATAGATAATTCGCGGTGGGTGGTTCCGGCTTCTATACAGGGGTCCTCTAGCTGTGATTGGCTGAGGGTTCTCTGACGTAAGAGCATTTGATGCTTTTTGATATCTAGGTCGGAGGGGATTAAAATTAATTATTTGTGATGCAATATCGCGCAATCTTTTGCAATTGGTTTTAATATTATGCAACTTTATCTAACTTGATTACTGTAGGGCAATTAAAATATAATTAATTACAAAAAAATTTAGTAAAGTTAAGCTGGATCTTTACAATGCATTGTAGTAATTTCGCCATAAATTATTATCCTTATAGCGATGAATATTATATTATCTAATTCTTTTTTGTATCAGATAGCTGTCATAAATTCGGCAGATTTTAGAGTTTGATGTATTTGGAGCTGAGTTTTAATATTTTGTTCTATTCCTCCATATTAAGATGCAGGCAGTATATGACGAAATGAATGAATACTTTTTTGTAAACAATTTACTACAAAGTAATTATTATAAGTTAAAAGGTTTTACCACATCCGCAGGGTTATCGCATTACACAATTACAGAAATGCATCATTTGTGCAAATACTAAACTTTAATTATTTCCTAGTTCCTGACTAATATTTGCCTATTGCCTACTATGCAATCAATTTAGCCTAGAATTTATTGACAAAATTATCGATTTCAGGTATATCTTACCTTATGTAATAGGATTAATTAATACTGTTTCGTAAACAATGCCACAAAGTATTTATCGCAGGTTAAAAGGCGAATGTTAAATTTTGATTATTACTGCAGGTATTCACTATTTATATACCAATTTTCATCTTCATACATATTATATATAATTTTTGGTAAGTACTATCATCAATATGAATTTATTGAAATTTAACATTTTCATTACAGAACATAATATCGTCATGGGGTTTGTACAAACCCGTGTTGGTAGCTATACTTATACCTAATTTTTTTTTCTTGAATTTTCAGAAACGAGGCACATAGAAGAGGAATATCCTGAAGTGAGTGATTGTGTTGTTGAATGATGTGTTGTTTTTAATAGTTTTATTTTAGTTTACTGTGGTTTTAATAAGAGTAAATAAAACGAGGGACAAACCGCTCCCCGAACCCAACTTTTGAAGTGTTTAGCGGGGGACAATCCGCTTCTCCAAACCCAACTTTTGAAGTGTGGAGTCCTTTACGGACTCCCCTTCAAATTATATATTGATATGGATCTATACAGATCCCTATGGATCATTAGAGTAAATAACTAAATTGTTATTATTATTATTTCTACTAATTTTTCTGTTTTAGATCACGTTATTTTACAAACATAAATTTTTAGTTCTCCATATGCGTGTTACTTTTTATCGGAAAATTTGAAGTTCAAATAATTGACTAGGATGAATGTTTTCGTTGACCAATAGCACGTTTACTGCATACGGATATATTTCCGAATCTACCATGCTAACGGGTAGTGGAGTATTAAACACCTTAATAAACAAATTACCTGTTGAACTGCATATTTCGGGTTATCGACATTCTGGACCAGGAACCAAGCTACAGAAACGATTAGCCTGTCATAATTCTAACGACTTAACAAGTGGTCATAAAGCAGATAGAGTGTTTAGAGATCAAGCTTGGAATCGTGTACGCTCGAAGGATTCAAGTGTTTGGTGAGAAAACAGCAGCCTTTGCTGTAGCGAACGCCATCAAGGTTAAAACCACGTTGGGTATGGGTGCTAAGAAGAAGACAAGGTCCGAGGGTGCTCGTTTGGAGACCCATTTCACCGGTTATACTTTAATTTCCACTATATGTTTATATAGTGGAAAGTTTCCGCTATACGATATGTTTCAATTTCCCCCCGTTTTGAATAATTCACGCTTGCGTTTGATTGCGTTACGAGTCTGCGTTAACTTCCACTTAACCGCCTTATCTCGAACATCCATTGCGACCGACTGCGTTTGATTTAGTATTATAAGTAGGTGATATAGGATTCAAATCCGCTTCGGTATCTCCCGTAATGAAAGTCTTTTACAATGCATACGAAATCGTATTTAGTCTTTCAACATTGTGAGCACATTGATTTAAATTGATTAAAGGTCATATCGGTGCCTACATGCTTCAAATTTATGCAATCCTGTTTAAATAGCACAACCATATTCACATTATCACGAATCAATTGCTTAGAAATCTTCTAATCGATAGAGATAGAAGGAGTCCATGTCTGGGTGTCGCCCTCTACTGAAATAATCGCGAATTATGTCTTGATTGAAACAGGAGATGTCGTCGAAAATCATTATGGAATTCTTAGTGATCTCTTCAGGCACAAGTACATCCGCCTTACCGTTAATTGCACTATACCTAATACATCTTATTCCACCACATTAGTCTTAACTATAACCTATTAAGTAACCCAAAATTTTGACAGAAAAATTTGTCTCTAAATAATATACTTTCTTCATCGCTCAGTCCTTCATTATATAGATTCGTTGCTATTTCACTTGTAAAATCTTCATTAACCGAACAATTACGATAATCATTCATATAATTCACGTTCTGATTTCACACCCACAGCCAGAAAGAATAGGTTAATTGCCTGTTCGGATAATAATACTGAACTGTTTCCTCTGCTTATTCTGATCTGTTTTTCTTCATCGGTAATAAACACCAGTTCAATTTTTATTCCATAACCTATAAAGATAGCTTCCCCAGATTAGCCAGATTTTAGAGTTTGGCGTATTAAATGCCCAGTTTTAATGTTCGAGATTTCGCGCCGCTCCTCCAAATCAAAACGCAAGACAGCATGTCACTAAATGATGTCCAAAATAATTGTACTAGAGATTTAAAGTCATTATCCTTTAATGAACTTCCAACCTCAAGTACTGTAGAACTGTTGAGAAACAGCGCCCACGTTAATAATAAACGTTCTATAACAAAGGTTTTAATTAGATATCTATACCGCAGTACTAATTACCTTTAGACGCTTCAGGCGTATCAGTCCACGAATAATCAGCTTTATCATCGACATCCCACATATTTCCTATATCAGTTATACATCATTATTATTATTTTCATATTCGTTAAAGACTCACCTTGTTCAGCATCCATATCGTTCGATTCATTTCAACTAACTAATTCTCAAACTACGTCGTCACCCTATTTATAACAAATTAAATCAGTGTGACATCATAATAATGAGAATGAAGCTTAGTTGCATCCCAAGCCATCGTACATTCGTTTATAACCTGCGCTCAAGGTAGAAAGTGCATGCAGTTGCAGGAATTATAACGTAAGCATATTTTAATCGTTTACTCATTGTTATTTTTTAGATGGATCGTACAATCTTAGAGTTTGAAGAGATGATTGAAATTATTCAAAAGGGAATTAAAATATGAATTGCTACAATTAAGCGCTGACAGTTTGCTTGCAATATGGCACATCAGTATCAGAATGATACTGATTACGCGCCAAAATAGGATGTGTGGAGCATTGGAATAAATCATCTGATGTCGACCATATAGATGGGCAAGCCCCTTTAATGTTAGATTGTTTTCAATTCAATAAATAAATTCGTTTAATTATGACGGAAGTTTTATTTTACCTACACAGTTTTATATTAATTATTGTATAGAAATAAACAACTTCAAACATTACAAACATTCTTTTATTATAATATAAGAACAGTGATGATGATGCTGATAAACCTTGGGTAGGTTATCCTATAAATATAATTTATGAATTTTTTAATACAGAATAATAATAATAATAACTTACCTGTATAATTAACAAAGGATAGTTTAGCCATCATTTTTGCTTCACCAACATCTATACTGTCTCCATAAACGATTGCAATTTGTTCAACACGTGTTGGAAGATTATGTACCTTTTCATCCTTTAGTTCTTTCATGAATATATGTGGTAGAAAGATGGCGTGTTCTGTTTCTACCACTATTCTTCTTCCATATTATTTATTAATAATTTTAATATTTTTTAACTGGTATTTATAATCATTTATCATTTTATAAATCTTTAATACAGGTTTGAAGTCGCCCTTGCCAACCAAATTTAATTACTTTAGAAGATCCATTTTTAAGACAGTTATAAGAAATTCTAAAAATTGGTTAACATTCGTATGTAATTTTTATAATTTTTAAAAAATGATAGAAACCTACCCGAACAATATTACATTAACGACTGAGATATGGTATAGCTCTCCTATATATACATATACACTGTTAGAATGATTATAATGGGCCAGAGTCTTATCAATAATGTAATTTAGAAATACATTGTATGTAATTTGGCCATAAGTTAAAAATAAAGTATTTAATTATTATTTTTAAAGGTTAAATACTATAGTAATACCTATTTAATTTTACAATTTTTACCTATAAATCTTTATATGAATAGGAATTTTATTATTTTTTCTATCGTTCAAAACATAAGTACCCGATTAAAAATATATACCTACTAACAAAGTCTTTGCGTTTTAATTAATTTTTTCGTGGTAAACGATGTGAAACTGTGTTTGATGGACCAAGTGGTAGCCCGCGCGCACTGGATGTTATGGAAGATTGTTCTAGAAAAATAAATAAACCGGGAACTGCTGTAGAGATTATTATTATTATTATAATTTAGACCTTTATTAACAAAGTCGTTGACGCCAGATGTTATCGTAAATTGTTCTAGAAAAAATGACAAAACTGGTGACTACTGTAGAGATTATTATAATCACATTTATTAACAAATTCGTTGCACTTTAGAAGTTATTTTGCTTAATACATGCCAAATTGTTTATAAGTACTAAATTATAATAATTATTATTATTATAATGTAGACATTTATTAACAAAATCGTTTACGCCAGATGTTGTTGTAAATTGTCCTATAAAAAATGACTAAACCGGTGACTGCTGTAGAGATTACCTATTATAACACATTTATTAACAAATTCGTTGCACTTTACAAGTTATTTTGCTAAATATGTGCCAAATTGTTTATAAGTAATAAATTATAAAAAAAGGAATTTTACATATATAAATTTTAATCGGTAATGAGCAATTATATTCTGTTTACTGTTAATTAATAATGCATAAACAGTTTATCAAGTAAAGGTCAAGAATAGGGCCATCGCTGTTTATAACTGATTGTTACATTTTTAATGCCTATTTAATTTTATAATTTATACCTATAAATCTTTCTATACGCTGTGTGAATATGAACAGGAATTTTATTATTTTTTCTAGCATTCAAAACATTATAAGTACCCGGTTAAAAGTATGTACCTTGCGTTTTAATTATTTTTTTCTATAATGATCATATGCTTACCTGGTCATTATATTTAAAAATAAAATCCAAAGAGTTATTTTCCGAGATATCTTTTATATATGTAGAAAGTTTACGATGTGATTATAATGAGAAAGAGTTTAGAATAAACATTATTTAATTCAGTTAAATTATTCACATTCGTTTATTAATATGCACGACTCGCGCGGAGTTTATATTTTATGTTTAGAATACTTTCTCTGTCTAGCAGTTCTCGCACGGAATCTACATGAAAAACTGTTATATTAAAACATTATATAGATATAGCGTATCTAACGTATCTAACACGGAGATAGCTCAGTGAATTCGAATCCCAATGCAGTAAATTTGTTTTTCAGGCTTCATACTGCATCCAGACCGGAAGTTGCTTTTCAACAGCGACAAAGAAACACTCTACAAGACCAAGCGGATTGCAGGATTGGGGCATCCCAGCGCCAGCAAGCAAGCCCATGAAGACATCTGCATAAGCCAATCAGAGCTTGCACAATCATCCATGATAATTTCACGATATCCTTACGAATCAACCAATCAGAAGCTCAGGAAACATCCAAGATACCCGCCACGTCTCTCATTGATCAACAGACGGATCAGCCTCCTTCATAATCTTTCTAAGATGGCCTCCGTGAGGGACCATCCTCCTTGATTATCTTATCAAGGGAACAGCCATAATCGCATCCCTCGTCTCTCATTGGTCTGCCGCCGCCATCTTGCGAAATGGGCGGAGCCACGCCCTCGTCTCTCATTGGCCGGTCGCCGGAAGTTGGATCGCTCACGTCGCTGATTGGTGTGACGTCACTTCCTGGTCTAGAAGTCATCTAGCCTTACTACATGCTATTTAGAGTTGTCCAAATTTACCACTTTTACAGATTATTTCAGTCTTGTGGCTATATAAACTCAAAGAATTAAAGGCATTTATTAATTTTAATTTATGTTTGATATAACTGACATTTTGTATAACGTTATTGTCAAATACACTAAATTCTATATTACGTATGTTTCTTTACATGAAATTTCAGAATAAAGTACCTTAGGTAAACATGCAGGTTATCTCTAATTTGAAGCCACTTTTTAGCTTATTTGAGCATTCTAATTATCTTCCTCAGTTACCAAATTTTCAGTTTTTACAAAACAGGTTAACGTAGACAGGTAGGTATCCCCTTTTCCTTTAAGCATTCTTGGTTAAACCACACATTTTGACTTGCTATTCCATGCTTAATCATAAGCTTCTTATATAATTCGGTTTGTTCTTCTAACGAAGAGTCTTTAATTAAATTTATACACTCCTAGAATTCTATAATTTAATAGCACTAATGTTTTGTTTACATTTATTTCTCAACGTGTTTCGATACATGTATAGTAATAATTTTTTTGTGTTAAATTGATCTGATACGCATTTAGAGTGTGGCAAACTTTCTATTCGTCTAGAACGCATACATTAAAATGTATATACAATTAACTCATAAAAATATATTTCTACATGATTTTCTGGAGTACTTAGCTTGAGGAACATCTCTTTTTAGTATCCAATAATAATTGGCAAGCATTCTTGGACTTGGTAGCTATTTTCCATTATGACTATATCCTGATGAAAGCGTTCACCATGTTCGTCACTTACATCTCCAAAGTTTCGTGGAAAAAATCCAAATAATGAATTTTGGGGGACAATTGCATCCAACTTATTTATAGTTTTCCAAAACTTCACCAACCAATTAATAATATATTGGGGTCTGATTATTTCCTAGGAAGTTTTTCGCAACTGTTATAAATGACTGCCACTCAGCTGCCTCACACTGATTTAACAGTTGTTCAAACCAGGAATCCTTCATAACTTTCATTTGTGGTCCTTCTTTGTTTTTTGTATCACTTATTTTTGGAAATTTACTTTTCAGGTAATGGAAACCTTCACCAAGTTTGATATGCAATGAGGGAAGAAACATTTTCTCGGGATTCACGGGACGTTGATACAACTTTTTTCTCTAGGTTTTAGATTTTGTCTCTCACAAAGTGATTTTCTCTATTTCTAGTGTCCCATTCACATAAAACGCAGCAGAACTTAGGGTAATTAAGTTGAAAACCTAGCGCAAGGGTTATCACTTTTAAATCTCCACAAATACGCCAAGAATACTTTTCATACTGTATCATTTTGAGTAAAAGCTTCATATTTGCTTGTCTCTTTCATGTGTGCAGCATAAGAAAGAGGAATTGAAGGATATTTGTTTCCATTATGGAGCAGGGCAGCTTTCAAACTTGTTTTGAAGGAACATATAAAAAACCTCCAATCTTCAAGATTGTTCTAGTTAATCTAATAAACAGTCCATTCCAGATCGTTGCGGTACACTAAGTTATCTCGTATGGAAAATCCTTTTGCCGTTGACGGTAAAAGCAGCCTCTTATTTAAAGTATGTATTTAGGTTTTTGGGTTTTTAATGGTGTATTTTTGATAAGTATGTTTATAGAAGCCTAAATGTTTCGAACACTTACAGTTATCGTTCTAAGTAGCAATAAAATCTTTTAGAAATGTTTAAGATGTGGAAACAAATTTTTGAAATATGAAAATTTGAAAACGCAAACGTAAGCTTGCTATTAATATAACAGTTTGATACACGTATAAAGCGAACTATAGAATACAATTTAAGTAAGGAATAACTAGATCCTTAATAAATTCAATATTGTTAAACTGCCTTGAAGATGACAAATCAGAAAACACCCTCTAAAGCTCGAAGGCTAACAGTAAAAAATGTCATAATCAAAGAGCAAATTTAATTAAATTATGATGTGTAAAGTTTAATTTGAAATTAATGAAATCGCTCACTAATAGAAACTTGACATTAATTAAAATTCTAGTCACGTAAACGTCAAAAAGCAGAATTTAATGAATTATTCAAGTACCCATATAATAGACAATCTTTTGATTGTAAACCTTTCTGATCACATTTTTTCAGATGATGCTATTGAAGCGCTTTCTAAGGGTGATAACACCAAGAGCAATACCTTTTGAAGATATAATTTCCAGTACTGAGAATTGTATTAAATGGTTACCTTTTGATGCTACGCGTGATATTAGACATAAAACTGTTTACATATTCCGTAAAGCAAAACCTCAGCGCCGTATTTTATTTGATCTTAAACGTAATGAAAATATAATAATACAATCAGATGAAGGTAATACGACTGTTATATTAAAATAAACGACTATAACATTAAAGTAGAACTGTTGGAACCACAGACTTATTTTGAACTACCTATACTATCCAAAACCAATCGTTCATAAACTTTTATGGTTTTGCAGAAGGCCGATACACTCTGACAGATACCTTACAAAAATTATCAGACCACCATCCAAGTCAAAAAATGTTTAATGGATTGGCCAATTGTGTGTCCTTGAATTTTTGAAAGATTAATATTAATATTTAACAAAATCCTTACAAGCTAATGGATATTCACTTAATGATATTCATAATGTTATTACACCTGCTACAAATAACCATAAAGAAAAACCAGTGCTTAATGTTGGTACCACTTCTTTTTACAACTAATGTTACGGATAGAATTGAAAAAAATCCTAATTAATCAGGGCACTAGGATTGTATTTAAACCTACAAAAAAATTAAATAACATTTTAGGTCACCTAAAGATGTTTCAAACCAATTATCATCTTCCGGTGTGTATGTTATCTTCTTTATGTGGAAAAGTATACACTGGAACGACAAAACGTAGCTTTGATACAAGACCTAAAGAACAGATGAGATTTTGTAGATTAGGTCAACCAGAGAAATCTGCGGTAGCAGAGCACTCTTTAAATAATTTAAATCATGCCATTCAATTTGATAATATGGGAATATTGTCAAGACAAATTCATTATTATGTTCGTTTACAACTTGAAGCTATTGAGATATACAAACATCCTAATAACTTCAATAGGCCAGAAGAAGATCTACGTTTAAATAGGTTTTGGCATCTTATAATTAAAAAAGGCACAATGGTACGTCTTAATTTTAATTTTAGCCTTTGTTACGTCTAGGTTTTTTTGCTGTTTTAACCTAACGTTGAAGCAAATGCTTTACCAATTATATATTAAATTATCACAGCACTATAATTTAATACATCGTTGGTGCACAAGAATAGTGACACAACTCAAAAATTGCCGTTTTGGGGATTTTGTGTAAAATATATAGCAAAATTGGCATATTTTTTATGTGGAAGAACGACATATTGCTACTTATAAAAATGACCGCTAGAAAGCGCTTGTGTCGTTATTCCCTTATTACCATTGATCTGAATGCTTATTACAGAATCGCAAGTCTGTGGTCATGAAAAGTGACACAAATCTAGTTGTGCTCCAACTTGATTGAAAAAAATATAATTCCTAATTCAATTTTTTACGAGAAAATAAATTGTTTTTTTCGTATAATTAATTCATTAATCACTAACCATTATATTACTGTATTTGAGATAAAATTATCAATATGAAGTGAAATATTCTTTTCTGGATGATCGTCATAACTGAAAATGGGGATGAAAATCGACTTTTTGCTTTTAAATTATCAAAGCAAACTTGTTACTATTGGATGCAGGGTGAACACTAATATTAATTCCAAAAGAATATATGAAAAATATAATTTTTTTTTAGATCGTTTATTAAGCTTTCTTATATGTTGCTTATTTGATGTCTTCTTCTGCGGACAGTTTAGGGGTCTTCTCCCTCTTCAGGCCTGGGTCTTCTTCTTTTTGGAGTGGTGTTATTTTGGAATTGTTTGGTTTCAATTTTGTTGTGTGTTTTATGTGGTAAAGAAAAAAAAAATCTCATTTTGTTAGCTTTATTCCTATTTGCTTGCTTATTGCTTGTGTTGTTACTGGTATGGTGTGTTTTGTGGTTGGTGTATGTGGTGTGTTGAGGGTTTTAGAAATGGCCATTTCCGTGGGCATTGGTCGTCATCATGATAGCATGGAGGACTTGGGTATGGTTTTATCGGAGGTTGAGATTAGTTTCGTCGAGGATTGCGTTAAAGTCTTGTGGTAGGTCGTCTAGCAGTTGGGTTAGGAGTGCTGGTAGGTGTTTTAGTTTTCTTTTCGGTTTTCTTGGGTGGAAGCGTCGTCTGTTAGTTGTATAGTAGGTTTTGAGCATGTTTTTACTGGCGTCTGTGTTTCCGTGTACTCTGCGGTTTGTGTATTTTGTCTGTGATGTTTCCAGTCTGTTTGTGATAGGTTCTATGTTTGCTGTTTGTATTGTCAGGTCGTTGGGGAATCTGTGATGTAGTCTATGGATGTGTCGTAGTATGCTACGTTCGCAGGAGGCAATGGCGCGCGGTAGTCGATTATTGATCTTATATATGTTTTGTATGTATGTTGTAATGTTTTGGGGTGGCAGCCTCTGTCGTGTCCTCTTAGTGCTTTGAGCATGTTTGCTCGGTTTCGTATTTTATATAGGGCGGTTTTGAGGTCTTGTTTCCAATTGAGGGTTGTCGAGAAGGTCAATCCTAGGTATATTATCGTGTCTTGTAGTTGTAGTTGGACGTCCCTTATCCGTAAGTTAATGTTGTCCGTGGATTGCCGCGGTTGTCTTGTGAGGTTGGGGTGTCTGAAGAGTATGGTTTGTGTTTTGTTGGGGTTGATGGTGATTCTCCACTGGTTGGCCCAGTTTGAGAATTGCTGTATTTGTTGGTTCATTAGTCTGTTGGCGGTCTGAATTTTTCTATTGGTCACCCATATCGCTGTATCGTCTGCGAATTGGGTTATTGTTGTGTCTTGGTTATTGGGTTGAGGAATGTCGTGTGCATATATGAGGTAGAGAAGAGGGGCTAATGCTGAACCTTGGGGCATTCCTGCTGTTGGTGAGAAAGGTTGGGAGTTGGTTGAGCCTATGCTGACTCACTGTCCTGTCTGACAGGTATGAAAGTAGGAGTTGGATGAAGTGGTTTGGGATATTGAGGGCTTGGGCTTTGTGAATTAGTCCGGCGTGCCAGACTTTATCAAAAGCCTGCTTTATGTCAAGAAATACTGCTAGGCAGCAGGATTGTTGGTTGAGGGATCTGGATAGTTCAGTGTAGAGTTTAACTAGGGGGCCGTGGCATGATCTGTTGGCTCTGAAGCCGAATTGGCTGTTCGGGATGGAAGTCCTCGAGGAAGTCTTTGAGTCTTCTTGATATAATTGTTTCAAGGCATTTGCCTATGCAGCTTAGAAGTGATATCGGTCTATATGAGGAGGGTTGTGTGGGGTCCGAATGTGGTTTGGGTTTCATGATTGTGTGGGCTGATTTCCATTGTGTTGGGAAATATGCGAGGGATAGGCATTTATTGAATATTTGTGTGAGTTGTGTGATGGCGTTTCGTGGTAGGTGTCGTAGTATGAGTCTGTTGAGGCCATCTTGCCCGGGGGCTGAGTTTCGGCCTTTTCGTAGTATGTCTATTACTGTGTCAGGAGATATTGGTTCTAGGAATGGGTCATCTTGTGTTAGGATGTGAGGGGCGTCGTTTCTTAGTCTTAGTCTTTCGAGGTTTTGTTCGAGCTGGGTTTTGAGGTCATTGTCGAATAGTGGATCGTCGGGGGTGGTGAATCTGTCCTGTAGGTGTAGGCTGAATAGGTCGGCTTTTTCTTGGTCGGAGGTGATCGTGTTTCCTTGGGGGTCTAGTTGGTATGATCGTGGCGTTGCTTTTTGTTTGGTTAGGACCTTAAACTTGTGCCAAAAGTTTGGGCCGTCTCGGAAGTCGAGGTTGGAGGTTATTTGTATCCAGTTCTCTTGTGTGTAGCGGTTTGTTTCTAGTCGTATGTGTGCATTTAGTCAGTTGTATTCTGTTTTGAGAACTGGGTCTCTACGTTACAGGTATTGTCTGTATATTCGTCTTTTTTGTTTGATCATGGTTACTATGAGTGGAGGGAGTGGTTTTTTTTGTATGTCTATAGTTTTTGTCGGGATGGCTGTGTTTGTTGCATCTGTTATTAAATGTGTAAGTTCACGTATGGCGTCGTCTATGTTCTGTGGGGTGTCGATGTTGGTTTCTGGTAGGTTGTTCGTGATTTGTTCGTTAAATAGGTCCCAGTTTGCGTTTTTAAAGCCTCGTCTTGTGATTGTAGTTGGAGTAGGGGGAGGGGCTGGTCCTAGTGTGGTATTGATGAGTAGGTGGTCCAAAGTAATGGTGGTACCTAAGTGACATTGCTTGTGGAAGTATTGGATGAGAGGTTCGGAGCAAATAATATGGTCTACTATGGAGGTTCCGTGGTTCCCGAAAAATGTGGGCATTGTGTTAATAGCTCGCTAGAGGGGCAGGCGGAGAAGGTTGTTAGCTAGGAGGATTCCATTGTGGTTGGTAGTTGTGTCGCGGAATTGTGTGTGTCTTGCGTTGAGGTCCCCTAATAGTACAGCGTTTGGGAGGTTGGAAATATATTCGAGAAGTTCTTCTGATAGGGTGTTTATTCCTGGTGGGTTGTAGTATGATATGGCAATGATTGAAGTGGATGGAAGGTGTATCGTTGCTGCTACGCATTCTAGGTGTTGCAAATGTGGTGGAAGAATGTGGATGGTTGAGGGATATCGGTTGTGAATTAGTAGCGCTGTACCTCGGGTTCCTCGGATTTGGTTGTTATTAAGGAATGTGTTGTATTGGGAGATATTAAGTGTGCCTCGTGGGTGGAGTTTGATTTCTGTTATGGCTATTATTTGTATCTTGTCGTTGGTCAATAGGTTTTTCAGTAAGGAGCGGTTCCGTCGAACGCCCCTTGCGTTAACTGTCCCGATTGTAAGAGCTATTGTACTAAGGGTTAGGTTTGGGGTAGGATAGGTTGGTTAGGGGGTATTTATGGACTTGGAATGGGTATGGAGAACATGACCCGTGCACCCACCCAGGTGGAATACACGCGTCGGTTAAGGTAAACCATTGCTGCCCGGTCGATCATTTTCCAGACAAGCTCGCGCTTGTCAGGAAAGACGGACACGAGAGTAAAGGCAAACGCTCGAAGGAATTGGTTAATTCTCAGGAAGTGTTCGACCGTGGGGTCGTCTGGTACCGAAGTGGAGTCGGTGGTGGAGGCGGTTTCGAGGGCGGAGATGCTGGCTGCTTTGGATGGGGAGGAGGGGATCTCTCGGCGCTTCTCGCAGTCGAAACTGACGTTAAAATATAAGAACTCAAGATCATTATAGGCCTTGCAGGAAACAAGGAACTTTTAAATGGCTGTACTGAAAAGTCTATGTTTTTGAGTTGTGTCACTATTCTTGTGCACCAACGATACGTAGTTGAAATTAAAAATTATATAAAACGTACTACATTGTGTTTTCACTGTATACTAACACTTATATCTATTAACAAAGCTATTTCTTTGTTAGATTTGACAGGATATTTAATTGTTAAGTTTCCATTTGTGAATGCTTTTATTAATTTCAAATTCACACTTACATCGTAATTTGATTAAATTTTGTTAAATTTGCTTTTCAATTATGACATTTTTCACTGTTAGCTTTCGACCGTTAGATTAGTCATCTTCAAGGCAGTTTAACAATATTTAATTTATTAAGGATCCAGTAATTCTTTATAAATATTGTGTTCTATAGTTGGCTGTATACGTTTATCAAACTGCTATATTAATAGCCGGTTTATGTTTGCGTTTTCAATTTTCATGTTTCAACATTTCAAACATTTCTAAAAGATTTTATTACTACTGAGGACGATAACTGTAAGTGTTATCGAAACGTTTAGATTTAATAAATACACCATTAAAAAACCCAACAAGTTAAGTGATGTGTAATGAGGTAAAAGTTTACATTTTCATATTCCATCCTTTTAGTCTTGAAGCTAGCAATTGAACCTGCATTTTAGATAAATTTAGATCACGAATTAAATCACTGACTAATCTTATGAGTTCCTGCTGTTTATTCTAGGAAACCTGCATCTCTTTGGAACTGGAATGTGTAGCTTTGAACTGTGATGAACAGGTCTGATGGCCGAAGGAATGTTTTGATATTTAACTAAATTCTTAGTCTTACTTGTGATTGCACTAATTCTCAGAATATAAAAATAGCAGTCTGTGGAGTGACCCCTTGGCTCTCTCCATACCATGGGAACTGCATATGGCATGTGACGCAATTTTGCATTCATCCAGCTACTAAGAAAAGTTACACAAGGAGTACAGCAGATGTGAGTTGCCCGAGATTTGTCCTGATCACCAATTTTACACCAAAAACACAACTTATATGATTTTTGCGCGAAAGGAGTAATGTTTCTTTTTTGTGACTGGAAAGTCAATTCACCACACACATATCAAAAAATATCTGGATGATTTATACAATTTCTAGGCATGTTTATGCAGAGTTTGTACAATTTACAGAAAGAAAACACTACTCTTATAGATCAGAAAATTGAATTAAAGCACTAAATGGCAGATGCTGTTCACTCCATAAACGATGCACAGCTGAAGATTGAAGTGCATATTATGGAATTTCTTAATGGAATATTATGATTAACTTGTATGTTGGCATTATGTAATGATCCACATTCCTCTAGTTTCACTTTTCTTAGATAAATAAATCAGTCATAGGCGTTGGAACAGCTAGTGTATTCATTGTTATAAAATGTGAAACTGTACTAATAAACTGATTACAAAAAAAATGGAGCGTACAAGACAACATTTGATCTCATTTGCAGAATCAGCACATAAAAATTCATAGGAATTCGTCAAAACTATTCATTTAAAAAAACATAGTCAACGTATGTTATTAGGGATGACTTTGTAGTGGTCAGTTTCACCTCTGTTCTCTATGTTGCCATTTTTTAGGTTTTCCAGCTTTAGTAGTTGCTCATATAAGCATTTTCAATCATAGAATTAAAACTTTCACCAATTGACATATTAAATAACAGTTTCTTTGGGAAAATGGTATGAAATTATTTATCTTGTGTAAGCTTTCAGACAGAAACTCTGTGCTTTGTCAGGCATAATATCAAAGTAAGGTATAACTAGATTAGAGAAGTAAACTTAAAGCATTGTTGTAGACTGTATAACTTGCAGTTCTTGAAAATAGACACCCAGTTGTTGAATAGTTCATATCCAATATTCTTGTTTAAGTTATTTCAGAATTTCAATAGATTTTCGAATCTTCTTTTCATTAGCCAGAATTCTTGTTTTCAAATTTTATATTGTGCAGAGTGTTTGTTTAAGCGATGTTCAGCAATTGCTGATTTAGTAGGATGAAGTAAGCATAAGTGTCTTTTGTGTTCTGTTAAACTGGTGTTAATGCTTCTTCCAGTTTCACCAATGTAGATGTTATCACAAGAGCATGGTGCTTCATAAACACCACATATATGTAATGGTATTTGGTCTTTGACAGAATTCAGAAGATTTCGAATTTCAATACTGCTACCTTTACATTACGCGCATGCGTTTTATTCGTTGTGTTTGCAAGGAAAAGTAAAATGTCTTCATTAGGCATAGTTTTGTCTTGGTTGAAATGACTTTTTAATTTGTTGTTTGTTGAAACCATTATTTATGAAGACCTTTAAAGATGGTTTAACTCAGGTTGTAATTTATATGGATGACAAATCTTTATGGCGCGGTTGTACAGATTCATATCGTACTAAACTTTTGTGCTGGGTGATGAAGCATTAATATAACAACCTGCATGAGTTGGCTTACATATATGGAATGTGTCTGGCTTCCATCTGGTTTTCTTTTAATTATAACATCAAGGAATTGTAAATTTAATATTGGTATGTTGATTGTCTAAATGGTTTAGGGACACCATTAACTTTTCTTCCCTCAAAACGTCAGATAGCAAAAATATCATTAACGTATCGAAGCCAAAGTTTTGGTCTTTTTGGTGCATTATTTAGAGCCTGTTCTTGGAAATGTTCGATAAAATAATTTGCAATCAATGATGAAATTGGAGATTCCATAGCTACTCTATCTAACTGTAGATAATATTCACTATTAAATAAGAAGAATGATGTAGTTAGGCAATGTTTAAATCATTTGGTCTTGTGGTTGAAATGTCATTCTAGTAGTTGTAAAGTGTTATTGATTGGTACTTTTGTAAACAAGGAATTCACGTCAAAAATAACGAACAAATCATCTGAAGTGAATGTTAAATTGCCAATCAATTCAATAAAATGTTCTGAATTCTTTATAAAGGAGTTGCTTGGACCAATGATTAGTGTATATTTGGCGATACAAAATCTTGGTATTTTAAGGCTTGATAATCAGCATAAGTTAAATTCTTTTTTGGAGGTTGTGCTCTACGTAATATTCTTGTAGTTTCAAATCTGATTTCTGCTGATTCAAGAGCTGGAACATAACTGATACTCGTTTCAACATTAGAGATAATTTCCTCAACAACTTGGGAAGGAGCTACAGCAAAATTCAACCCTTTAAACAAAACAGAGCGAGCATTACCAAGATTAACTACAAGGATTGCCAGATGTACGATTTTTAAGGTGTACGTGTAGTGTTGTGCTTTATTAAGAGAATCAAATTTATTTATCTGTCCAGTTTTCATTTGATTTTCATGTATGCCTAATCTCCTATATAAAAGGTTGTCAACAAATCTACAGTATTCATCTGATTTATAAAAAAAACCAGTAGTTTTGTCTAGAGGGTTGGATTTTGCTGTGGCTCCCTCCTAAGTTCCTATTGAAGTAATCATTTCTAATGTTGAAACGAGTATTGGTCATCTTCCAGCTCCTGAAGCAGTAGAAATCGGATTTGAAACTACAAGAATATTACGCAGAGTGCAACCTCCAAAAAAGAAGTTAACTTATGCTGATTATCAAGCCTTAGAAGAGTTACGTAACAACAAAGACATAATTTTACCAGCAGATAAAGGACGAGCTATTACATATACAAAGATTACACTAAACTATCCTACAATCCTAATTACAAATTCAAATTATTGACTACGAAACTGTTAAAGGAATCAAACTTACCAGTTGAAATAATTAAGAAACTAACACCACAAGATCCTACAATAGCAAAATTTTACAAATTGCCAAAAATACACACACCAAATGCTCCACTTCAACCAATGGTAAGCTCCATAAATTCAACAACCTCCGCATTATCTAAATACTCTACTTCGACCTTTCATTGGTTCGAGCAACCCCTTTGTAAAAAATTCGGACCATTTTATTGAATTGACTGATAAATTAACATTAACCACAGATGATTTGATAATTAGTTCTGACATGGATTCCTTGTTCACCAAAGTACTAATAAATGACATCTTACAACTAACGATATTTCAACCACAACCCGACCAAATTATTTAAACATTCTCTAACTACATCATTCTTCTTATTTAATGGTGACTATTATTGACAGTTAGATGGATTGACTATGGGATCTCCAATTTCACCATCGACTGCAAATTGATTTTTTGGAACATTTTGAAGAAATAATGCACATAAGAAATCAAAACTTTGATGATATTTTTGCTATCTGACCTTTTGGTGAAGAAGAATTAATGGTGTTTCTAAAACATTTAAACAATCAACATATGAACCTTAAATTTACAATAGAAAAAGATGATTGTGTTTCATTTCTTGATGCTCTAATTAGTCTAACTGAAAGAAAAGCAGATGAATGCCTTACACATTACGTATATTGTAAGCCAACTGATACCGATTTTAATTTTATTAAATACATAAATAAAAAGTTTACCTCGAGTAGGACTTAAATCTACTTTGCTAGAGTAGTGCTGTAACGAACTGAGCTATCGAGATACAAGCCCCAATCGATGTAAGTTTTGTCTTTATGTATGTAAATTCTACATATAATGAGATTAATTATATTAATGTTTCATCACACCATCATCCAGCACAAAAATTTGGTATGACACGAACTATGTACAAAGATTCATCCTGGTAAATTACAACATAAATTAAACCTTGAAAAGATCTTCATAAATAATCGCTTCTACAAATAACAAATTAAAGTCATTTCAATTCAGACAAACGATGCTTATTGATGATAAATCTACAATTTCAAATAAGTTTGCCATTTTACCATTCCTTGCGAACACAATGTATAACATTGGCAAAACATTACAAAAGCATAATATAAAAAAAAGTAGCTTACAAAGCAGCATTAAAATTCGAAATCTTCTGAATTCTGCCAAAGACCATTACATACACGTAGTGTCTACGAATTACCATGCTCTTGTGGTAAAGTCGGCATTGATGAAAGTGGAAAAACTATTACACCGGGTTAACAGAAAACAAAAGACACGCTCACTTCATCCTATTAAATCAGCAATTGCTGAACATACCTTAAAACACTCTGCACAATAGGGTTTGAAAACACAAAAACTCTGGGTAACAATAGGAATTGGTATAGACGGAAGATTCGAGAACCTATTGAAATTCTGAAACAGCCTAACCTGAACAAGGATAATGGATATGGGCTGTCCGATATCTGATTGTATATTTTCAAGAACTGTAAGTTATACTTAATCAATTTTGTCCCTTTGATGCAGTTACCTTGTCAAGTCTATATATATATATATATATATATATATATATATATATATATATATAGACATATAAACCAGTAGTTCTTGAACCCGTAGGATATATAAACGCTACGCTTTCTAGCCCGAAGAAACGTTATTTAGCCCGGTTTCGGGCTCATCTACGTATCCATGTGTATATGTTCAAAATACGATTGTGTATGCATCAAAACGTGTAAATCCGGAAGTTTGATCGGGCTCATTTATGGTACGTTTATATATCCACTATATACAGAATAGTTCGTGGGAGGCCGCTACAGAGGTCTCTTTTACATACATGTTCTCGTTCTTCACGGACGGTACGCTGTGTGGCCCAGCATGCGGAAACGTTGAACGGACCTAATAATGTGCAGAAAACCTATAGTCTGATTGTATTCCATTTTTGTAGAGAAATAGCACCTTTTGAGTACGCACTTAAGTATTGCTTTCGTGAAAGTTCAGCACTCTGTTTTTCCACTACATTGTTAAAACATTGGCAATTATACGTAATGTGCGTATATGTGTAATGTGCTTTTAGCAAACAAACTACATACCCAGCTGTTAAATTAACATTAAGTTACTGCAATAAAATAGCTTTACATATTGTTTTTGTACATATTGTAAACAGAGGCTTTAATTGCAACCCCGTTTCTTTCTGAATACATTACCTTCCAACCTACATATACATAGGTAGGTACAGAAGGTTATGCAATCGATTTTTTTTTCACTATCGCTAAATCGACTTATTAGTTTATTTTACAACTTTTGGGCAAGTTTCGTTAAGATCGGCGATGATGTCTGAATGAAAATACCTACGTACTTAAGATTTTGTATTTAAGCTTATTTTCATTTGGCTTAGAGCTGATTAAATTTTGGAGTAAATCCAGCGGCAGAGGGGGTCAGTCTTTGGTTTTTACCAAATATTTCTAAAACAGCTGCATATTTCAAATATATAAAAATACCCAGATATGGACCTTAAACATATCGATTAATTATGTTCTATGCAATTTTTTGATGCAACGCATAATTTAGCGGTAAAAAATTCTTAAGGTAGAATTTAAGTGTTTTAAAGAAAATTTAATTTTACTTTAACTTTTATTTTATAAAGTTTCTTAATATAATGGAAGGTAAGTCTAAAAAATAATTAAATAAGAATGAAAATGGTTGGAATGTGTTATTGATATTTTATAGAAGCGGGCGGGTTTGTAATTTTTTTTAAGTTAACATGTATTTATGTCTATTAATCTCTATCTGACATGAAGTTTTAAACGTCATTCTGACAAATTATGATTTTGTTTTACCAATGTTGCCTGTTTGCGTTATGAACGTATGGAACAGGTTGCATAGTTACGCTAAAAAAATTATAATTAAAATTATTCCATTTTTTTAAATTTCCATTTTGTGGGTTGAAAGGTCGTGTCTCGTGTTCCACGCCAGATATTTTTTCTATAAAATGAGTTAGTATAAGTCTCCTGTCAAATCATCTGAAGGGATTTGGATCAAACGTTAGATATAAGCAGCTAAGGAACTTTCGAGTTGTAAGAATGATTTATTGGCCCGGGATATCAAGTATAATTAATACTAGCCGTACCCGGTGAGCGTTGCTGCGTCGAAAGAGGATGAGGGCACTTGGGGGGCGACATTTAAACAATGTTTATGCTAGAAACCTTCGCGGGAGTCCCAAAGTTTCATGGCGATCGGATTGATGGTTTCAAAGTCTGTAACTGGTCTGTATAGGTATAAACGGTACTTGACTACAACTTACTGTGAGATGCGGATAGGTATACTTTAATTGATATGTTTATTTAAATAGCAATCTAATGGAACAAATATTTAATAGTATTAACTTTTGTAATAAACTTTGTATACTAAGGCTTTCACTACAACCCAGTTTCTGCCTACAAAAAGGGGTTTATATTTATGTATGAAATCTTCGACTTCATGCTTCTTGGGGGATATTTTTTTCATGTTTTACGTTAACACCCACAAGTAACTTGTTTTCACTTTGGCTTCAATTACCAAATGAGTCCGAATTTGAAACATCGATTTATTTGCAAATTATTAAGTTAAGAAACGCCCACAGGATGCAATAAATAAAAGATTTGTTTTAAGAAAGAAATGCCCAAAAATTAAACTATTGAAATGTAAATTGTTAATTGTTAGTTTAAACTATTCTTTTGCAATTGTGACATGCAATAATATTTCGATAATAATGTTTGAAACCAATTAGTGTAGAAACAATATAAGAATATTGAAAATTTCACATAATGGGTTTAAAGATGTGTCTACCTGTGTTAGGTGATTCAACAAAAGACCTTTGTCTAATACTTAAATTATTTCTATTTTATAGGATTGTGGAGAATATTTAATTATTGACAAAACTAATATAGAAAATAGGAAACTAGTATCAGCTTTCTAGAATTATTTTTTTTTTAGTTTGAAGTTTGAATTCGTACTTTGTATCTTCACTTAAGCTGTATTTTATATTGTAGTTACCAAGATTTCAAAAAATGGTAATGTTAAAATTTAGCATACTTTCTTAAAATTAAATTTTACGTGAATTACCAATATTGTATGTACCCAATAATTTTTGGCTTTCAGGTTAAAATAATGTGTGAGATTTCTGTTCAATTAGCTTTAACAATCAAGTAATACATAAATGGTTGCTATTGGCATAATTTTTATAATAAATCTCATATTCATGGATATTATATATTATTGTAACGCCTATGTAGATATAACATGTAAAACTATCTACTATAGATTACGATTTTGTTGTTGAAAGTTAGAAATTTAAAAGTATTTGCACTAATTGCAATGCTACATATACAATTTATTATGTTGTCCGCGGCTTCGTCAACTACTTGGTCTGATGTTAACGCAGTTTATTTAAAATTGCATTAAATAGTATTAGAACTTAAACATAAACATTTACCCAATTATCAGTGTCTAAAAATCGCCCTTTTAATTTAAATGTGAAAAATTTTTTTCTCGCTAATAGCGTCTAAAGTTGGCCTTGTTATGGTTGTACTTGTAAATTCATATTATGTAACAATTTGTTGGTATATCCTAAAAACATGTTCAAATGTTTGTAAAACATTTAAGTACAGGTTTTGCTTTAAAAAAGTTTTTAAAGATTGAAATGCATTCGATTATATAAGTACACATGCATCTATTTGTCGAATATGAAGTCTCTACTCGTAGTAGATCAAATAATATTGGATGGTACCAGCAACAATCAATTTGAATATCGAATGTAAAATTTACTATAATTTTATTACTTTTGAAAACGTAACCGTATTATTCCAAATTGACAAATTTTTCAATCTTTTGAACATTTACTACAAAGTAGATATTCAGTAATTTTCATTATTATGCTTGTGTTCTATAAAACAAACATTCTAAATATAAGCGGTAAAATTTAGTAAATGTGAGTAGTGTATAGACAGCCTTGTTTATATACATTATATAAACAAGGATAGACAGTCATAAATGAGCCAGTTAAAGGCGGCAACACTGTTGGAATTCACAAGTACCGGAGAATATGCATAAAAAGTGACTCCCCTACCTCGGGCTAAGTAGCGGTCTAATAATACATCGGACTAAACAAACCCGGTTTATATATATATATATATATATATATATATATATATATATTATATATATATATATATATATATAATATATATATATATATATATATATATATATATATATATATATATATATATATATATATATATATATATATATATATATATATATATATATATATATACACACACACATTAGGGTTATGATTTTTTCAGATTTAAAAGCCTGTGCCACAAAATGATGAACTTTTGGCTCTAGGTCCCACAAATATTAATTTTCGTAGTTTTTGAAAAAACCTCCCGCACCTAAGAGGATGCATTTTTAGGTTAAAGAAGCAAAACAAATTTATGCTACTTAAACTTTCTTTATTTGAAAAAAACATATGTAGTCCAATAAATGAAATATACTTATTTAAAGTTGTGAATTACTATTTAAAAACTTTGTGTTCAGATATTTATCTGTTTTACATGTATTATGGATCTCCTCCATTAGCTTCACAGCTCGCTCGGCGACTATATTTGAACGAGGCACGTCAAGCACAGATTGTTCGTTGACCCAGTAATTGGAAAAACACCGTAAAACCTTAGACATTTCAATTTGGAGATAGCACAATAAAGTTCATCGTATATGTACTGCGAATAGTGTTGATTTGAGAACCAAGCCTCCCCCCATGTACCAGCTATGAA
This sequence comes from Vesta saturnalis, assembly GCA_036346205.1. Lineage (NCBI taxonomy): Eukaryota > Metazoa > Arthropoda > Insecta > Coleoptera > Lampyridae > Vesta > Vesta saturnalis. Next base: position 4,601,255 of record JARFJB010000793.1, read on the forward strand.
GTTACAAGCCACTTCGAGTTTAGCTCTCCATTTTGGAATGAGGAAAAACGCAATGAGTGCAAAAATAGCCCTCGAATTCCACCTGGCGCTATGAAGGCAGGGTAGCTTCTTCCATTTCCTCTCTTGTTGATAGAATTTATAAGCTTGACATAGCTCAAAAAGGAATCTGAAGTCATTTCGCCATCCCAAGTTCTTGCATTTTGGTATGCTTTTCTCACCAGAATACCTTTGTTTCAATTCCTCATAGCCTTCCAAGACATCTTCAATAAATTGATAATAGATATTGGGTGACTGTGAACTTCTTGGGAAAATGAAATCCATAAAGTGCCGGAGAATGAAATCGAGAATGTGATGTTGGCACCCAACAAACTGGGGCTCAGCTAGACCCTTTTCTCTAAACTGATTCTGAAATCTAACAACACCATTTTTGCGACCTGTGTTGACTACTGTAGTATCTGAAATAATCATTTTGACATTTGGCCATGCATTATACTCATCTAGCAGGTCTTTCAATGGAATAAAGATGTCCTCAGCTGATCCGCTTGCACAACATAAAATGGCAAGATTGAGAGTTCTTGCGGAGTTCTTCAGATACACGGCCTGATATTCTTTATTATTAATTCTCTTTCCATCAAAATGTAAGCAGAATTCCTCGGCACCAATTATTTCTCTCATGCGTTTCTTGACTATTTCTGCATTCTTGACCCCTCGACCCCAAATGCCTGATTGTGATGGTGTGGCCACATCCGTACCTTCTTGAGATAAATTGCTAAGCATTTTTGATGTTTTCATTGTCGATAAGGATAACTTTGAAACCAGTTTTGCTGCAACAGTAGTTGATTGGTATTTTCGTTTCATCGATTCATGTTCTTTTGCAATATCAGTATCAGAAGTGATGTTTTGTTCTTCTGTACTTGTACTAGAACTACTGTCGTTAGTCCCCTGTTCATCAACTTCCAATTTGCTTGTTCATGACTTTGGTGAGCTTCTTATTCTTTTCGATGGATGGATTGTTGACATAGCAGCCAGTTTCTCAGTTGTGTATCCTACTGTGCCTCCGGATTCCATTTGTTTTCTATAAAGTTCTTTGTCTTCACTGCTAAGCCAATTCCCATACTGTTTTGTAATGTCAAAGACATTACTGACGCATATTTCAAATTCTTCATTAGGTCTCTTTCGATATTTTTTAAACAGTTTAATGAGTTTGTCAGTCCTAGCTGTAACTTGCTGCTTAGATAGAAGAGGGAAGCTCAGTTTCTCCCACAACAACAACAATTCTTCAGAGATCTTGTTCATTCTGTCAGCTCTACCTTTCACTTGGTCATATAATCCCAAAAATCTACCAACAATGTCCCTTTTTAATGGCATTCTGCAGAAGGTCACATTTAGCTGATTTTTCACTTGTGGTATAGAGGGGCGACGTTTTGTAGGTGCTGTTAAATTCTTTGTCCATTTCGGTCCAGCAGAATCTACTGCACCTTTCGATTTCTTATTTGTAAACGAAAAAAAACATAAATTTTAAAGAATATACAACAATGTTACATTAAAAATTGAGGAAAATAAGAATGACCAAATTGCGCCAGGTTCAGTAAGTGGGGTGCAGAAAATTTTTTCACAACTGAACAAATTGCATGTCTTTTTTGGCATTTATAGGCAATTGTTCATCATATGAAACATCAGATGTAAAATTTTGAAAAAGGTAACACAAATCATAACCCTAACACACACACATATATATATATATATATATATATATATATATATATATATATATATATATATATATATATATATATATATATATATATATATATATACTTTGATATTACCCTGACGAAGGACATAGTTTCAGTCTGAAAGCAAAATAAATAAATGAATAATTTCACACCATTTTCCCACAGAAAGTGTTATTTTCAATCATATTTCACATGTCTTCATAAGAGCAGTGGAGCATTCTTATCTAGCCATGTCAAAGGTATCGTTTCTAAGTCTCTCAAAGAAAAAAATGCACATGCAGTTTTTATTTTATATTTTTTCAATATTTGGAAAAAACTTACAAAAAAACAACAAAAATATGAATGCAGTCATGAAAATGTAAACAGGCTTACAAAAAATGAATGTTATTTACACTTTCAGATTAAACATTAAAGGCTTTATATACACTTCCTGTTAAAGACTAAATTATATCTAGATATAACCTGAAGGTTATCAACAGAAATTGTCCTATCAAGTATTTACAGCTTGAAAGAATAAATTTTTTTTTCATTTGTTACAATTTGAATCTTAAGACTAGATCCGTACTTCATTACTTAGCAAACTCATTTATTTACAAAGGCTAAAAATACAATTACAAGCTCTAATTTTTTTACAATTAAAAAATGACACAATTATGAAATAAAATGAGCTTGTTTGATCAATGCCTAATTACAATATTAGAGATTCTTTATTAAAAATTCAAATTAATATGTATAATACTAAATAAAATATCTACTATATTTTCCATTTCATTCCAATAATTTGATTTACAATATATTACAATTGGAGTAAAGGCTATTGGAAGTAGAAAATATATTTGTTAAAATATGGTTTTATTGAGACCAATCTCATTTCGAAGGAAAGGGAAGGTATGGATTAGAATCAAACCATCAATTACATTCTCGTAATTAAAATGGTTGCTTTTTTAAATAATTGACGAATTACTGCAATTATCAGCTAATCACAATAAAATAGATGGGAGTAAAAGTGACAAATTAATAACAGTCCTAACCAGCCAATTTCTTTGATGTACGGAGCTTGTACTGTATTTTTTATAAACAATAAATTTCTTATAAATATACAAAGATTTAAGATGTAAAGCATATTAGTAACGGATACAAACAAAAGAAAGGAAGAAAAAACAACTAAAACAAAATTCACAGAAAAATTATCGCTAAAAGTATTTGTTTCTTAAGCAACATAATTGTATTGGTTAGGGTTGTCCTTGTCACGTTCCATATAATCTCGATCAATAAGAGATTCTATTCTTTTCTTGAGGTCAGCAGGCTAAAATAATATATTATTATTATTTTGTTTCATTTCAGTGGTTTATTCGACTCAATTATCAATTATAATTCAATTAATTTTACAAAATGGTTGAATTTTATACATAATCTATACATATTTTGAAAATTTTTCTAGTTTATAAATTTCTGAAACGCAAACGAAAACTTTCTTAATTCTTTTTCTTTTTAACATTATGTGAGTTAAGTAATGACAATGACGCATATCCAAGTGATACACGACATTATAAATTTCTTTCTATCACATAATGTTAAAAAGAAAAAGAATTAAGCAAGTTTTCGTTTGCGTTTCAAAAATATATAAACTAGAAAAATTTTTAAAATATGTTGATACTTACGTTTAGTTTTATAATTAAAATGTTACATAATAAAATACTAATTAAGAATATAAAGTGTTTCTCTTAGTCTGCGACACGCTGAAACGAAAATTTTAAGCAACCCAGATCGTTCGTGACTCCTTAGAAAGGTCGGCTCTCTCTACCATTTTTTATTTTTTTATTTGTTTGTATGCACCATGGAAGTTTTCATATTTCTAATTTACCTTTACACTCTAGACATTTCCATACGAGAGGAAAAGAGAAAACGTAATGTTGTATTTTTTTCATATTTTTCCTGATCCTGATTTAATAGACCTACTAAAATCTCAACAAAAGCAGACAAAGATGTTAGTGATCCTTACATGGTTCTGCGATCCTTTTTAATAAACCTATTGTAGACCTTTCTAAATTATTCCAACAATATTTTTTAATATCCAAACGGTTGTCATATATGAAAATAGTTTATAATTAATTGTTTAGTTTATTTCCAATTGATTCTTTCCCTATTGGTATTTTGTATATTAACTTTTTTCAATGAATTTTTATTTAGTTGTATGTTTTAAATTAATTTAATTTAATTTCTTATTTAAACACAATACAATATTCTTCTGACTGTTGGTGTACAGAGGAACCGGTAAACACGGCCGCGATACACGGATAAATAAAGTGAGATTTTAATAAATAAAAGTGACAAATAATACAAAACAAGGGTAGACCTAGTTGCAAATAAGAACCAGTGTGAGAATAGACAAAAAATCTGGACAAGCAAGGTTCATATAAAGCCTAAATTTATAAATACAAACCATTACAGGACATAAACAATGAGCAAACAACCTTGAACAAATAGTTGACAGGCACGTGAAGGCCGCTCATTACAGCGCGACAACAGCAAGCGAGTTTATAATATTTAAGAGCCACACGAAGACGCGCTGTACAGCGCGACAACAATAAGCGCGAGAAGTCAAAGTACGAGTTCTTTAAAAGAGTATATAAAACAGAAAAGAACCACAACTCAGTCCCCAGAAGAATTCGACAAGTGGGAACAGGAGGAACTGCTAAAAGTAAGTAAAAGAAGTGCGAGAACGACTAGAATACCACCCAAAGCAAACGAGCAACGGACTACAGAGAACAACAACCCTGAAGCAAAAGTACTAAGTAAAATGAAAGCACCTAAGAAAGAAGACTTAGAGAAAGACACAAATTCTTGCAAAGAGACAGAAACAGAAGCAATCACAGAGGGCGAGATGGATGAAGTAAAACTGCTACTACAACTGCTGAAGCTGAAAGAGGACTTTCAGAAAAACCAACAAGACCTAAAAATAGAACTGCAAAAGAACAAGGAAGAGTTAAAGAGTGAATATACAAAAGGGAAAATAGAACTTCAAGAAGACTTTAAGAAATGTCAAGAGGAGGTGCAACTAATTAAAGAAGAACTACGACTAAAAGAACAAAAATGGCAGAAAGAAAAAGAAGAATTAACACACAAAGTGGAAAAACTGGAAGAGAAGTTCGAGAAAGAGAAGAGGAAAAATAATTTTGTCATAAAAGGGATCCAAACAAATCTGAAGACAACTGTCCAAGACTTCTTAAAAGATAAATTAGGAGTAGAAGTACAACTACACGAAACATACAAAAAGGAAAACATTGAGGATAAACAAATAATAGTAGCAAAATGCTCTGATTGGAAAGAAAAAGAGGCAATAATGCAGAACAAAAATAAACTAAAAAACACAAATATATACATAGAAAATGATTGGACAGTTAACGAAAGAGAAACTCAGAACAAAATAAAACTGCGCGGTAAAGAAGAAAGAGCGGCAAAACTGTCAAGATTGGATACCAGAAAATAATAGTTAATGGAGCAAAATACGTATGGAACGGAAGAGACAACAAGCTACAACAGAAAGGAGAACCACCTGGAACTTCATAAAACTTAAAATCTAATAAAGGCAGCTGAAAAGGAGGACTCTTTGACGACAACAAACGCAATGGACAAGGACAACGAACCTTCAGCGCAAAAAAGATCTACAAAAAACACAGGAAGAAACGCTACGGGAGGCGAAGAAAGGAAAGGAGAAGTGATAAAAATAGCAACGTGGAACATAAGGGGTCTCTATGGCAAAGAGCAAGAATTAATACAGGAAATGGAAACAACAGACTTTCAATTAATAACACTTACGGAAACTAAAAAGAAAGGAACCGAAGAAATGAAAATAGGAAACTACTACATACTGAATAATGGGGTCGGAAAAACAGTAAGAGCCAAAGCAGGAGTAAGATGTATCTTTAAAGATGCATATAAAGAACGCATTGTAAGCTGGGAAGGCATTACGGAAAGAATACTGAGAGTCAACATTAAAACAAATGAAGGCAAAACCTTAACCATTATAATTGCTTACGGACCAAACGAAAATGACAGCAAGAAAAATAAAGATGAATACTGGAACCTCCTTCAAGAAACGTACGGAGGAATTCATGGCTCAATAATGATCATGGGAGATTTAAATGCTAGAGTAGGGAACAATGCAGAAGGAACTGAGGGATACATAGGAAAATTCGGAGAAAGAACTAGGAACAACAATGGTGAGAGATTACTGCAATTCTGTATAAACAACGAGCTGGTAATACTGAATACTTTCTACCAACACAAAGATACCCTCAAGTACACGAGAGAGGAACCAGGAAGAAATGAAAGATCCATTATTGACTACGTCATTATAGACAAAACAGAAAGGAGATATATAATGGACGTCAAAGTAAATAGAAGATTTGAACTAGGTACAGACCATTACTTAGTAGGCGTAAAACTGAGAACAGATAAGAAAGCTAAAGAACAAATTAAAATTAAAAAAGCAGCAGAGGTTAAAATAATAAAAGTACATAAACTACAAAATATAGAAATAAGGAAGAAATATGAAGAAAAAATAAGGGATAAATTTAAAAACAAACAAAAGAATGTTGCAACTGAAATAGAAGAACAATGGCAAGAGTTTAAAGAGATAATACTGAGAGCCGCGACTGAAGTATGCGGAACCACTTCAGTGAACAATAGCCAGAAGAAAACAAGTTGGTAGAGTAGTGAAGCGGTAAAAAATAAAAAGAAAACGTGGAAAAGATACTTAGTTAATAAATGCCAAAGAACATACGAAGAATATAAAAAACAGAGGAAAAAAGTAAGAGACGTGGTGCTAAACGCTAAACGAAAAGCATGGGAAGATTTTGGAATAAAAATGGAAACTGACAGCAAGTTAAATTCCAAACTGTTCTATAGAACGTTAAAAAGTATGCAGAAAGAAAAAGAAGGAACCAAAGGATACATTAAAACGAAAAAAGGAGAAACACTTAGCGATAGTACCCAGATACTGGCAAGATGGAAAGAATATTTCATGGAGCTACTAGAGGGAAAGGATAGCGGACAAATAGCGGAACAAAGTAAACCACGAGAAAAGACAAATAAAGAAGCAGACCACCATAGAGACATTGACAGAAGGGAAGTACTAGAAGTTATACAAAACCTAAAAGTAGGGAAGGCAGCATTCATAGACCTAATAAAAGCAGAAATGGTAAAATATATGGGAGAGAAAGGAATAGATGCTTTGCACAGCCTGATTAACAAGATATGGAGAGAAAAACATGCCCCTAAAGAATGGACAACATCAGTAATAATCCCAATACACAAAAAAGGAGACTCAAAAAGATGCGAGAACTATAGAGGTATTGCACTGTTAAGTGTAGCAAGCAGAATCTATGAAGGGATACTAGAACTAAGATTAAGGGAAACAGTAGAAACTAAACTACAGGAAGTACAAATCGGATTCAAGAAAGGCTACAGCATACAAGATCACATTTTCACATTACGCCAAGTGATCGGCTAAAATCTAAAAAGACCTACATATCTGCTTCATAGACCTAGAAAAAGCCTTTGACAAAGTGAGTAGAGAGCATATCTGGGAAATACTAGAAAAACAAAAAGTAAATAAGGTACTAATAAGAGGCATAACATCAATGTACAGGAATTACAGAAACGTTGTGAAAACTCTAAACACATCAGAACCCTTCTACACAACTAAAGGCGTGAGACAAGGAGGTGTGCTAAGTCCTCTCCTGTTTATACTGTATATGGACGAGGTCATAGAAGAAAGCAAAAATAAAATGCACAGAATGGAAGTAGGGACATACAAAATGGAAAGAATTACAATATGCGAATGCCTATATGCCGACGACATTGCCTTGATCGCAAATTCAGAAAAGATGTTACAACACAATCTAAATATATGGGTACAAGAAATAGAAAGCAAAGGCATTAAAATAAACATAGATAAAACCAAAATACTGACGATATCCAGAAACAACAACATTAAGACACAAATAAGAGGTAACCAAATTCAACAGGTGGACGATTTCAAATATCTCGGAGTAATGTTTGATAAATCGGGAAAAATAACATATGAAATAAATAACAGGATAGCTGCTACCGCAAGACTATATCAAAGTTTAAAGAGCGGGTTCATCAACAAAAAGGAAGTATCAAAAAAGACTAAATTAACAGTGTACAAAACAGGCTTATGCTTATGTTTTAATTTTTCAAATTTGACAAAATTGTTTACAACATCTTTAACAATTTTTAACAAACATTACTACTGACGATGATAACTTAAGTGTTATCGAAACGTTTAGATTGTATAATTTAAAGTACACCATTATAAAACCCCAAAAAAGATAAGTATTTTATTATGAGTGTTAATGGTGAAAGTTTACATTTTCATAAAACAGTGTATCAACCAACTCTGCTATACGGATGCGAAACATGGACAGTGAACAAGAAAGTATCTAGTGCAATACAAGCAGCAGAAATGAAGTTCCTAAGGAGAATTGCGGAGTACACCAAACTGGACAGGAAAAGAAACAAAGATATAAGGGAAGAGCTTGGAATAATTAGTGCAAACAAGTATACGGAAAAAGCATTGTTAAGATGGTGGGGGGGGCACTTAACGAGACTTTCCGGGCAACAGACAAGTGAAAAAAGTGTGGGAAGTCAGAACAGAGGGCCAGAGAAGAAGGGTAAGACCAGGAAGACAGTGGAACGAGATGGTAGCAGGAACACTAACTCAAAATGGCTGGACATGGAAGGAAGCTAAGGAGTGTGCAAAAGACAGGCAACGATGGAGAAAAGTTATCTCGAACATATAGACTTAGTGAAACAGGGAAATAACGCTCTACGCCGGAAACGGCAGAAGAGATTTTGATTATATATATATATATATATATATATATATATATATATATATAATATTCTTCTAATAATAATCTAAATGTATCAGTTGAGTTGATCAGCCTATTTTTTGCGTTTATAGTGCGACGTTTCGAAAGAGGACTTTGCTGCCATCAGGCTTAGTCCTGAGGACTGTTTGTGCATTTAAGTCGAATTCATATATTATGATTTTTTCCCAAGGACTTGACTACTCTCAGATTCGAACTTTGTACCTTTCTGAGTAATCCAATATACATTTTTTAGAGCTTATACATATACATTAAACTTTTTCGTGGTTGCACAAGCTTAAGGTCTTTGCACATTGTTGGAATAAATGGGTTTCATTTCCACACTAGTTTTTGCTAGTGCGATGTATGTGGCTTCTTTGGGTAAGCTAAGCTAGTGTAGAAATGAAACCCATTTGGATCCCAATAATACGCAATAAGCTTAAGCGCAATACATCTGTGCAATAAACCATTGCGCAACTACGAAAAGTTGATTATATATATATATATATATATATATATATATATATATATATATATATATATATATATATATATTACAGTTTTCCACGTAGGCGTTCGTTAGAAGTTTATGTGGTTAGAAACAATTTAGAAATCTGAATTTTGGACATAAGGTTATTTAAGATTCTCTTTCATTCTAAAATATTTTCAAGGGCATGTTACTTCGGTTATACCGAAGTCCCCTAACTTCCTTATTTTAAATGGAACACCCTGTATATTATTTTATTTTTGGATTCTTGACAAAATTTTAGGATGTCTTATAAGGGTTTCCTATACCTTTTTTCAACTGTTTCTTAGATATCTTGATTTTTTCAAAAATTTTGAAAGATGTAACCCTATTTTCAACACTGCTTGTCTTCCTTATTTTTGACTGATGGAAAGTGCTTCTGGAGTAGACAGAAGCATAAGAACTATACTTTTGAAATACTCATTGACAATTGATTTACAGTAGAAGTCCGATAATCCGGCATGTTCGGGACCGGCTTGGTGCCGGACTATCGAAAATTCCGGTCTATCGGGCGGTAATTATAAGAACAATTAGGTTAATAATTAAACTACAAATACAGTATGCAAATATGTACATACAAAAAAGTTTATTTTACATTTCATATAATGTATGTACACGTACTGTAAAACATATTTCACTTAGATTTAAAAAGTCACGAATGTCTTTTGTTTCTTGACTTTTGGCGTTTAGTATAAAATTTATTTCTAATGATATGGAAATCAATAATTTCTGAAGCATTGTAGCTAGTACTAGCCTCAGCAAAAGAGATAAACTTATTTAGTGATTCTGCAGCTTCTGCCCAGCTGATTTTTCCTTTTCTTCCGTTTCGGCATCTGAGTCACTTTCTTCAAGATTTTGAGTAAGCTGATGGTTTACTACAATGTTGATAATGTCCTCATCGGTTAGTTTTGTTCAACAGGCTCATTCTCGTCGATTAGAAGCCACCTCTACCTCATCTTCAGACAGGTTTTTCAAGGGATTGTCAGCACTTAACGACATCCAAAACTTTGGTCAGAGCGTCTTGATGGTTTTCTTCCTCATCAGTCTGTAGAGTTAGGTCAGATGCAGGGTTTGCAGCTGGCCAAAGTTTTCCAGCATTTTGGAGTGTTGTATTTTTACCTGGTTCCAAGACAGTGCAATAGCATAGACGGCATCTTTTACTGTAAACTTTTTTTGAAAATCAGTCACGTCACAGTCGGCATTTAACAGGCCTCGAATAAAAGACCTTCTATAAAAGCATTTAAAATTTTGAATAACCCCTTGGTCCATGGGTTGAATCAAAGATGTTACGTTAGGTGGGAGCAGAGTAGCAATAATATTTCCAGAAACTAACTCATCTACTGGCGGGTGGGCTTTGCAATTGTCCAAAAGAAGGATGGCTTTAGTATCTTCTGTAGACCAAGGCTTTGAAGGATTTCTTGACCTCAGGCACAAAGTGGTGAAACCAGTCTTTAAACAGGGCAGCAGTCATCCACGCATTTGATTGAGCATCGTATTGGACAGGCAAGTATGTAACATTCTTAAAAGCCCTGGGTTTTGCAGATTTACCTATCACAAAAGGGGTCACTCGGTGGTTTCCAGACGCATTAGCACATAGCAAAACGGTTAATCTGTCTTTGTTTTTTTTAAAACCCTTGGCTGCTTTTTCTCCTCCCCCAGCTAGTGTAGATGTTGGTAAACATCGCCACAATAGCCCTGTTTCATCAGCATTGTAAATCTGTTCAGGTGCTAAATCATTATCAGCCAAGATTTTCTCAAACTCGTCTTTGTATTTTTCTGCAGAGTTTTGGTTTGCTGAAAGTGTTTCTCCAGTTACATCAAGTCTTCGAATTCCATGCCGAAACTTAAAGTTTCTGAGCCAACCATCAGAATAACTACATTCACTTTCAGCAACTCCTAAATCTTGGCCGAATTTCTTTGTTTCAACAATCATTGGCCCTGTTACCGGCTTTCCTTCAGAACGTACTGCACTAAACCATTTGAACAATACACTATCTAGCTGTTCCAGTTTGGTTTTTAATGTTTGTCTAGAAGCCAATTTTTCAGTTGTTACCGATTGAGAAGCAAACTTCATTAGTTCATCTTTTGTTTTTAATGTCATAAATAGTTGATGAGCCAATATTAAACTCATTCATTAAAACATTTCTATTCTCGCCTTTTTCTAGCCGTTTGATGATTTCTAGTTTCTGTTTGAGAGTCAGTGTTACGTGTTTCGTTTCTCTTTGAACTCGAAGGCTTAGGTTTTGAAAACATGGTCACTGTACAGTTAGAACGAAAGTCACTTTTTTTTATAAACAGTTTCAAAAGTTACGTTTACTGCGATGTGAAAGGACACAAAACAACGTACAAAAAAATGGCGAAGACGCTTTGTGATTGATTAACGGAGTTGCACTGCACCTGAATTTGTTGTGACAACTGAGACTAGCCGGCCGCTAATTGTTTCCGAACAATACCGAGCGCTTCGGATGATCTCCGAATAGCTCTCGAGCGTTTTTATTTGCTTTAAAGACACACTTTTGGAGAAAACCAAAATTTTTACAATTTTCCAGTGCGATGCCGGACTATCGGGCATTCCGGACTGTTGGATGCCGGACTAATAGACTTCTACTGTATTGCATACATGGTGTTCAAAATTTGATGAACTATTAAACAATTTTCAAAGTTGAAAAACTTTGTTAATTCAAATGTGACACCCTGTATATTATTGGATGAATAGATGCAGCATTTAGTTATGCATCGTTTGGCTATAACATTACCTATACCTATTATCGACAATTTTCTTGTTAATTAATATTTTCTACTTTAATGTGATTTTTGACAGAAACTGAAATGTTTTTCAAAAATAAAATGAACTTAATTCAAACAACACAAATTCTATTTTATTAAAACAATGAAATAAAACAAGAAGATAACAAAATTGAGAGCATAATAACAAATGAAAAACATAAAACAATTATTTGAACATAACTAGAAGAAAAGTGATAAAAAAGACAAAATGAATCATTACAAATGTTCCACATGACCGCCAATTTGATTTAAGCATTTTATAACTCGTATAACTCCGTATTTTTTATAAAAGCCGATAAATTCTAAAACTGCAATCTAGTGAGCCTTTAAAACCAGTAATAGATAATGAAATTAACGAGGTGAACGTGTTAGCTTATTTTCACGCTTATCCACGAACTTCAATTACAGCAGCTGCACTGGATTTGGATATTTCACAAACATCAATCCACAGAATATTAAAGAAGTATAAAATGCATCCTTTTTCGGTAATAACTGTGCAAGGATTACATCTTGGTGATCAGGCACGAGTTAACTTTTGTGAATTCATTCTTGTACAAATGACCGAATATCCGAGATTTCTTCACAACATTATTTGGACCGATGAATCAAAATTCAGTAGAGAAGGAATTTTCAATCGCCGAGATAATCACTACTGGGCACAAGATAATCCTCATGTAACAAGAGAACGTAATCATCAGTTCCAATTTAGTTTTAACGTTTTTTGTTTAGTTATGGATAATAGAGTGGCATATCAAGTGTACGATGAAAATTTGAACGGGGCGAGATATCTTGAAATTCTCCGTGGATTTGTTATGGATTTTCTAAATACTCTACCTGCATGTGACAGGGCAAACAATTGGTATCAGCTGGATGGTGCTCCCGCACATTCCACTATAGCTGTACACCAACAGTTGACATTGATGTTTGAAGATCGGTGGATTGGCCCACAAGGACCTTGGAACTGGTCACGGAGATCACCGATTTGACGCCCTGGACTTTTACCTCTGGGGTCGTATAAAAGAATTAGTGTACTCTAGGCCAGTTCAAACTAGAGAGGAATTGCTAAATAGTGTTCACAATCCATTCAATAGTATGTGTCCACACGAAATTGCGATCTATTTCGCAAGGAGTATATGATAGAGTTATAAAATGCTTAAATCAAATTGGCGGTCATGTGGAACATTTGTAATGATTCATTTTATCTTTTTATCACTTTTCTTCTAGTTATGTTCAAATAATTGTTTTATGTTTTCATTTGTTATTATGCTCTCAATTTTGTTATCTTCTTGTTTTATTTCATTGTTTTAATAAAATAGAATTTGTGTAGTTTGAATTAAGTTCATTTTATTTTTGAAAAACATTTCAGTTTCTGTCAAAATCACATTAAAGTAGAAAATATTAATTAACAAGAAAATTGTCGATAATAGGTATAGGTAATGTTATGCCAAACGATGCATAACTAAATGCTGCATCTATTCATCCAATAATATACAGGGTGTCACATTTGAATTAACAAAGTTTTCAACTTTGAAAATTGTTTAATAGTTCATCAAATTTTGAACACCATGTATGCAATAAATCAATTGTCAATGAGTATTTCAAAAGTATAGTTTTATGCTTCTGTCTACTCCAGAAGCACTTTCCATCAGTCAAAAATAAGTAAGACAAGCAGTGTTGAAAATAGGGTTACATCTTTCAAAATTTTGAAAAAATCAAGATATCTAAGAAACAGTTGAAAAAGGTATAGGAAACCCTTATAAGACTTATCCTAAAATTTTGTCAAAAATCCAAAAATAAAATAATATACAGGGTGTTCCATTTAAAATAAGGAAGTTAGTGGCGACTTCCGGTATAACCGGAAGTAACATGACCTTGAAAATATTTTAGAATGAAGGAGAATCTTAAATAACCCTTAAGTCCAAACATTCAGATTTCTAAATTGTTTCTAATCACATAAACTTCTAACGAACGCCTACCGTGGAAAACTATATATATATATATATATATATATATATATATATATATATATATATATATATATATATATATATATATATATATCTATATTCAACATACTAGAATTTAAGAAATATCCTATAGTTTTACCAAAACATCACATAATTAATTTAATAATAGAGGAGCAACATAAATTAAGTTTACACTCTGGGGTATTAGGGGCATTAAATATGGTACAGGAAAATATTGGCCGATTAACGGGAAAAGCGCGACGAAATTAGTACTTAAAAAATGTTTTAGGGCAAACCCTGTACAAAAGGCTCCATACTTCACGCTTAATGCCGGCCTAGATTATTGTGGTCCGTTTTTTATCAAAAAAAGGAAAGCACCGAAATCGTAAAGCAATAAAAATTTATGCGTGTTTAGACACTAAGACAATTCATATAGAAATTATTAGTAATCTAACTACGAAAGCCTTTGTTGGTGGTTTACGTCGATTTTTTGCAAGAATCTGATATTCTGTAAATTTGAATTCAGATAATGCGTCACACTTTGTTGGTGCAAAAAACGAATTAGACAAGTTAATTAAATTAATAACGCACAATGATATGGTAACGGAATTTGTAACTAACAAAAACGTAAGGTGGTACTTTATACCACTCAGGTGGTATGTGAGAGGCTGCAGTAACATCATTTTACTGGGCGATAAATTGTTGACATATGAAGAATTTGAAACTTATGGAATTATTGAAATCGAACCCATTTTAAATTCGAGACCCATTACTCCTTTATCTGATGATCCAACCGATCTTCAAGCTCTCACCCCCGCACACTTCCTGATAGGGGATACGTTTACTAGTTTGCCATATCCGAATATATTAGATGTGCAACACAATCGTTTATCAAGTTGGCAACACATCCAATAAATACATTAAGTAACATTTTTGGAAAAGATGACGAAACGAGTACGTCCACCAATTAACGACGCGACTAAATGGAAATCACCAGACGTGAGTGATATCAAAATTGGTTCCATGGTTCTACTTAAAGAAGACCAGGCTCCACCGCTGCATTGGTCTCTTGGGCGAATAGTGGAATTATTTCCTGGACAAAATGGGAAAGTTCGCGTAGTGACAGTGAAAACAGTAAAGGGTGTGTACAAAAGAAGTGTAACAAAGGAGATACCTTTACCCATAGATTTAGAAAAAGGTTAATAATTTCGGTTTGTTTATTTATATACGAGGGGTCGATTTTACATTCTCGAACTAGGAATGATAAGAGTAGATTAGAACAACAACAGAAATTTATTTTTCAATATAGGCCCCTTGCTTTTCAATACAAGTATTACATCGTTTCAATAACACCTTTAACCCATTATAAAAATATTCTTTTGGTTTGCTCGCAAAATGGCTTTCAACAGACGTTATAAGTTCATCATCGTCCCTAAATTTTCCTCCCCTTAATGTTCTTTTGAAATCTGGAAACAAAAAATAGTCATTGGGGGCTAAATATGGACTATAAGGTGGATGATCAATTCCTACAAAGCCATATTTAGCAACGGCAGCTTTTGAAGGTCTTGACTTATGGGCTGATACATTATCATGAAGCAGCAGGACATTTCGCGTTAGTTTTCCGCGTCTTTTCACTTTAACCCATTATGTACGGGTGTCATATATATAGGAGAGCAAAAATTGCAATTTTTATTTCTTGGTTGCAATTAAAAAATGTATTTTTTTAAAATTTCATATTACTTTGTCAGCTTTTACAAGCAAGATTGTACCTTTACTTTTATAAGAAATTAGTAATTATAAACAGAAAAAATAATTTACAAGAAAGGTTGTTTTTTTTCTTCGCTTGTCACGCATTTAGTTTTCCTTAGTTTTTTTGAAAATTCAATAAATTATGTAACTTTTCTGTTCAGAATTCATAAATAGAAAGTTTGTTTGCTAAAACTGCATAATTTTTTTAAACGTTGATCTTATCGTAAACAGGAATAAACAAGTACAAAATATGATGTCATATTTATAGGACACTGGTCCAATTCGTATACGTTTATACCTTGAATTTACACGTCCAGACTAGATGATTCTTGCAGAGATTGTTGGTATATAAATTAGAGGCGATGCTCCCTTATTCATTTAGTGCATTTATTGTGGTGTAAAACATGGCAAGTAAGCGGTTTTTAAGTGTTAAAAATATTGAAGCGTTATTCGAAGATGAGGAATTTTATAAACATTTGGAAAATGCGGATAGTGTAGATATAGCTGTTTTGACACCGAATCCGGACGTTGTAAGTGATTGTGATGAAGGCAACGAAGAAATAACAGGTGAAAATGAAATCAATGATATTCTTAGAAATATAGAAATTCAATTACAAGGAGCTAATGTGTCTAATCGTGATGATAATCCTAGTACGCAATGTACTTGTAAGAAACCCGATAAAAGCTCATCAACAATTATGGGTAAAAAGAAATTAACTAATATTACTTCGCGTTGGCATAAACCTCAGCCATCCTATACAAACACAATAAGAGACTCACAGTCTGAAAATGAGAAAATTAAAATTATTAGTGCTGAAATACATGTACAATTGTTTGAAAAATTTTCCTCCGATGATGTTTATAATTTATTGCAAGAAGAAACATAACGATATGCTAAATCTGTAAAAAATTTTACTGATTTTACTGTGACTGTTCAGGATTTAAAAACATTTATGGATTTTTAATATTTTCTGGTTACCATATTTTACCTTCTGAAAAGCTATATTGAAGTACAGATGAAGACACCAGAATACAAATTGTAGCAGATGCAATGTCTCGAAATAGATACTTGAAATTGAAATCAGGTAATCACTGTTGTAATAACGACGAAATTGATTTGACTGATAGGTAAATAAAATAACGTATAATAACAATGTCAGAATTCTAACATTATGTGTTTCATTGTAGGTGCTATAAAATTCGTCCACTAATAAATAAAATAAACCAAGCATTTCAACAATGGGGTACATTTTCTACTCATTTATCAATTGATGAAATGATTGTGAAATACTATGGGCACAATCGTATGAAGCAATTTATTCAAGCAAAACCAATTCGATTTGGATATAAATTATGGGCGCTATGTAGTTCAGATGGATATTGTTACAAATTTTCTGTTTATACTGGTAAAGTTAAAAATGCAACTCCGGGTTTACTGCAAGGTTCGCAAGTTATTACAGATCTTTTAGTAATCGTTGAAAATTCTAATGACCATTTGGTATATTTAGATAACTTTTTTACAAACCGTGACACACTGATTCATCTAAAATCAATTGGATTTCGTGCAACTTTTCTTATCCTACTTGTTACAGAAACAATGCGTGAAAACAGAACAAATAAATGCCCACTCCTAAATTCAAAAGAACCTTTAAAGAAAGAGCGTGGCACATTTGATTATCGGTTTGACAAATATGGTGAAATTTTAATCATAAAATGGAATGATAACAAATGTGTTACAATTGGTATAAATCTTGACAGCATTGAACCACTAGGTAATGCTTGAAGGTGGTGTAAATCTAAACAACAAAAAATTCATGTCCCCAACCGAATGTTATCAAAATGTACAATCAATGTATGGGAGGTGTTGGTCATCATCACTGGATAGTTGGCAAATATGCTATTAGGATTAGAGGCAAAAAATGGTACTGGTCGTTAATTACAAGAATGATCGACATGTCCATAATAAATGCATGGATTTTGTACAGAAAAATTCACGGGCCAGGTTCTTCATGTGTTGCCACATTTTATTTAAAACAAGGCCATTCTAGCCATCGGAAACACAACGTGCATGGCGTAGTGCCTGATGTTGAGTATGATGAAAACAGTCATTGGATAAGACGGAGGGAAAAATAGTGTTGATGCTAATTTCCAAATTGCCAGAAAAAAACTTTAGACTTTTTGTTCAAAATGCGATGTAACCCTGCGTGTAGAATGTTTTGAGCCCTACCATAAATAAAAATAATTTTTTGTTTCATGAGTTCTTAAACCCATACTATTTCAGATTGCGCGTAGTACGTTCATTGTTATAGGGAGTGCAATCCTACTCACATTGTACCAGTGTCATGTATATATAGGACACTTAATTTCTTGTAAACCAAAAGCGACAAAAAAAATCTGATTATTTTTATCTAATGAAAATAAGATTATAATTGATAATTAGTAACAATTTTCTAAATTTCATTATTATTTTTGGTACCGGTACTTAATTGGTTAATAACATCTCTGAGGTGATGCATTAAACTTGCATAATACTCTCCTGTTATTGTACCACCCTTCTTCAGATAATCAATTATTAAAATTCCTTGGCAATCTCAAAAAACAGTTGCCATTATTTTTCCTGCAGAAGGGGCGACTTTAAAGTTTTTGGGAGGACTGGAACCCCTAATATGCCACTGCATCGACTCTTGTTTTGACTCAGGATCAAAATGATGAACCTAAGTTTCATCTTCGGTGATAAGTCAATTGATAATTAAATCTGGTTCATCCCCCATAAAGCGCCAAAAATTCTTCACACTTCTCCATTCGAGTAAGCATTTGAAAAGGCGTAAGCATTCGTGGAACCCATCTAACCTTTGTCATGCCAAGATAATCGTGTACAATTCTGAAAACTGTGGTTTCTGAAACTCCTAATAAAGACGCTAATTGTCGCTTCTTTAATCTTGCATCTTCCAATATCAAACCCTTGCTTTTTCAAAAACATCGGAAGTGATCATGTCAACAGGTCGACCTGGATGGGGATCATCATCCAAGTTTAAACAATTTTGACCATTCACAAATAGTCGACTTAGAGGGGCAATTATCCACGCATACAATCAATATTACTTCATGAATAACATTTAGAGATTTTCCTTGTTTTGTAAAAAACTTGATAACAGTTTGATATTCAAGTTTCTCCATTTTGAGACGTTACAACACAAACTGACAGATATTAGAACTAATAATGCTGCAACTGTTTTGTAAATTGTCAAACATGTTACCATGGCATATGTGATTTAAAATCAATAAAATGAAAAATTACATTAACATTGTAAGTTGCCTAGTCCGGGAATATAAAAACGGTCCCTCGTATATTGTTTGTTGAATGCGTACATTCAAGGCGGACGGTATGTTCAGCCCACTCAAATTTAATCAGCAAACATGTGATTTAGGACTTAGTTTTAGGGTACTTTAGTTGACCATTATATGACCTGTCGGTATCATGAAACGTTTGTCAACCGGATGTGCTTAATCGTTGGTTCGCAGAAGTAAGTATGCCCTTAATGAGAAAGGGATTTTGTATTTAAAATATGGGGAGAAACGCGGCATTTCTGTAACACAATCTGGACAATGCAGATGTTAATATTCAGTAAATAAACGTTCTTTTTAAACAATTGAAATTATTTCAATGTATACATAACCTTATTGGACGACTTTTTAATTAAAGAAGTCCGCCGTTATAAGTCAAAACCCAAACGTAGATTTATCGGCAACCCGCGAAAACATTCTGATTTCATATATGGCAAAAAAAACATCGTGTTCCAAAATCGCCACTTTCTGATTGCTATAGCAGCCTGCCCGCTATTAGTGGTATTTTTCGTAGCTCTTTGGAAACCATATCTAAAAGTTTTCCACTTCTGTTTAGAAACATCAGCTTGAAATGAAAAATAAATAGAAAACCAATCTTTTTCATATCATTAACTTATAAATAATATAATTTTTCGGTAGGCATTGTTTTTGTTACAAGTATCTGGCAAAAGGTGCAAATTTTCAAAGTTTGTTGTTCAACATTGGACTAGGTCACTCTACTGTGCACAACATTATTAATGATACTAGCAACATCGTATGGGAAGCTCTCTCCAAAACTTTTATGCTACGACCAACACAACAACAGCTTCAAGAGTGTGCAAAGAAATTTGAAAGCACATTTTTTTTTTGCGTCTGCAAAAAATGGGTCTCTGTATTTCAATTACAAGAAAACGTTTTCTATCGTATTACTAGCTATGCCAGACACCGAATATAAATTTATTGCTGTTGACATTGGTGCCTATGAATAGAAAAGTGACGTTGGAATTTTTAATGATTCTAATATGGGAAAGGCTCTAAGGAATCGAACATTTGGAATGCCAGAATATCGACCAATAATAGAAAATGGCAAACCCCTTCCGTAGGTAGATCAAACGTTTTTTGCTAAGAAATGCCTCCTACATCCTTACCCACGACGCCAACTGTTAGAGGATAACAGAATTTTTAATTATCGACTTTCGAGAGCTCGTAGAACATCTGCAAATGTTTTCAGTCCTATTCGTCCAAAATTTCGAATTTTTCTGAATAAACTGCAGGTTCATCCAAATAATGCAGCTAAAATTGTATTAGCCAGCCTATGTTTACACAACTTTCCTAGAAACGACAATGTTTGTTTAAATACATTAGAAGACGAAAATTTGCAAGATGGAACTCTCATCTCATTTAGGCGGAAGACCTTCTGCTGCTGCTGTAGGAGTTCGAGAGAAATTTCAAGGATATATTACAAATTTATCTTACTTTAATAAACCACCTATTGTTTAGTTACCTGCATAATTACCTATTGGTATATTTTATATTTGAAACCTGCACCTGCCTAATCTCTGGATCTAACTGGATTCACTTAGATGTTTCTCAGGTTCCCTCCACATTTTATCCCTTCTCAGTTGGTTGCTGTAACTTCAATTACTCATCTTATAAAGTTCCTTACGGTCAGACACAACCACTATTAGTTTTTGCACCTTGTCGTCATTCAGCTTCGACATTGTAATAATTATAACTTTTTACACGGAAAATTATTAGGATATAAATTTTAAACTAAAAACAAGGAGCTGTCGCTCCTGCAAATTCAACAAATATAATGACGAAACTGCTGATTCTGTTACAAGCATATTCGTGTCTGCTGCATATTGATAACCAGATAACAATTACGAGCAGCAGTTTACTGCTGAGCATTTGCTGCTGAGCACTGCTCATTGATGCTCTAATGAGAATCGGCCTTCAATCAGTGTAAAAAATATAATTGAGACGAATAAACCCATCATTATCCTGTATCAAATGTAGGCTTTACTTACTTTAACGGGGAATTTAAGTTGTAAATATAATTCGCTTATGAGTAAATTGTGACTTAGAGTTTTACGCATCTTCATAATTCGGACAATTGCTGCATCGATCTGGTACTGTCGATCTTGGTATACTCGTTCTTCGGTAGCTTTTTGCTCTTCAGTCTGAAATAAATCAGTGAGAAGAAAATAAACAATTATATTTTAGTAACTTACAGTTTCCTTCATTTGAATCTGATTGATTTTAATACGGTATAATTTATTAGTAAATTCATTGTTAAATCGAAACTTATCGTTATCTTCTACATCTCTTCCTTTAGGATATTTACATAAAACACGAGCCTTTCCACAAGCGAGTGATTGTAATGTACGGCGAAGTTCTCCATCTTCAATATTAGTAGCAGCTTTAATGTACTCAAAAGTTACTTCATTTGTACCGTTAAAAAGTAACAGTACCAATGATTGAAATAATGACACTAGTAATTCTTTTTGGCCGGATCTAAATTTGGCTCTTAGAACACAATGTCCCAATGTAGGTTGCCAAGTTAATTTTCGTCCACTGTGTTTACTTAAGTAAAATTTATTGAAAAATTCAAGAAACCTCACCATATTTTCAGGCATAGTGACATTCATTAAAGGATAATTAGGCCAATATCCCATTGTTAATATATTTACAGTCATATCGAGAGATCCCCAATTTTGTGAAGCAATTCCTAAATGTTGTTTAAAGGCAACGTTAATATCTTTACTAAGCTCCATATCTTTAAACATTCCTTCTAATTTAGAAGTAAAACCACCTCCACATTCTTGTTTTAATTTACTTAACATACTCTTTTCGGCATCTACACTAGCTGATTTACCTACCAAAAGTCTTTTGGCTAAATCTTTCTTGTAAAATGCTTCAAATACATCTTTGCCATGAATAAACCGGAAAAGAACCATTATTTTGTCTAGTAAACGCTCCAATTCCTCTTCTGTCGCTTCTTTATTTCCGGCTCGTAACTTCGAATCGACAAATTTGGCTAAAATAATAAACATTGAAAAACTAATTTATGTTTAGTATCAACACAATAAGCAGCAATAGAACAACTTTAGACGAAATTAATGTTTTGCATGTACATTTCTACATGGATTTATTTACCTATTTCACTTCATTACACCATGATATATACTATTAAAAAATGTGCAATATATAAAGTTAACACATTAAAAAAACTCACCTTGTATAAAACGTATATTCATTTAGCATTATGTAACAATTGCATTTCAACGACAAAGAAACAAAACTTTTGTATTTATTTATGTCACGTTAATATAGATAGATTATTATAATATATCACGGTGTTACAATGTTAATTTATAATTAAAATAAAAATTTAGGGTTTAAATGATGTATTTTTATATTTATATAATTCTATACATTACGATAACACATATACAGTTATCGTTCTCAATAGTCATAAAATCTTTTAAAATTGTTTAAATTTATGAAATATGAAAATACACCATTTAAACCTAAAAGATAAGTATTTTAATTACATGTAATAATGGAGGAAGTTTACATTTTCATATATGTGTTACTTCATAGTTTAACAGTATAATATGTTTTTCTTGACCTTAATTTTATATATTATCCAGTACCCATGGACTACAAAATGCAGTTATTGAATGTGATAACTCAGATATTCAGTAAAATCATTTTTTAAGCCTAATCCTCGTTTCAAAGATGTGGTTGGCGATATTGATAATACTTCTTTTTTTTATTCAGTCTACGTTTAAGATATTGTTTCAGTTGTGAAACATTTATATTAAACTCAAATGTTTTTATAATTCGTAAATTCTGAGATGGTACATAGAAATTGAGGCTTTGAAGGAGTTTAGGGTAATCAACACAGCCATGCAAGATTTTATGTGCTGTGGCATCATCTGTATTGTCTTCTATCCTAAAGATTTCGCAAATTTAGGTTTTTTATAACTTCGTGATCATTATTTAGTTAGAAGTGACTGTTATCATTCACTACTTTTGATTAAATTAAAGGTTCCTTGCTTGGTCTCACTTGAAGCGAGTGAATTTATATATGATTTTAAACGATCTAATTTTGAAAAAATTTCTAAGGAAGTTGTTAAAATTGAATTTCTATCATATCAGAGTAATGAAGTAAGTAAACTTAATGAATATATTAATGATATTGAACTAAAATTATCTTTGATAATTGAGCAATGTGTACCAGATTAAGATTTCATCTAAAAAATTTCCAATAGCGTCTATATTAATAAAAAGAGGTATCATAAGATGTGTAAGTATTTAAATTCAAGCTTCTATTATGATAAATTTAAGAAAGAAAGAGTATTATGTAAAACACTATTATATAGAGATGAAAAAGCATATTTGATGTCTACGGAGGAGTCTATTAAGTTTGGTTCAAAGAAATTTTATAAATATGTTAATTCTATTAATTGTAGTAATTCTATTCCTGAGTGTGTACATCTTGATGGACATGAAATAGATAATCTATTCTGTAAGAATGGAGATGTACATAAAAAGTTAAATTTAAATGCATATGAAGTTTTAAGTGAAGTAAATGAATCATTTGGGCAAATATCGTTAATTGAGAGTGATATTGAACCATGCTTTTTGAATCTAAATCCACATCATTGTCCTGGGCCAGACAATATTCATCCTATTATTATTATAGAATGTAAGGAAGCTATAAAGAAGAGGCTGTTAGAGATATTTAACGATTCATTCAAAATCGGTGTTGTTCCTAATGCATGGAAGATTTCATTTAACACCCCATTGCATAAGTGTGGAGATATCATTAATGTTAACCCTGTACTGCATAAATAATATCCAAATTTTCAAAGTATCAAAAAAAATTATTTTATTGTATATCCAAGTTAAAAATGCTTTTCTTAACACAAAAAAAAATTAAAGAAAAAATTTTGAACCCCCACAGATAAAAAATATTCATTGTTCCCTTATGGGAACATCATGCAGTGAACGAGAAACTTGTTATGTTGAAGATTGTGCCTATATGGGAACATTATGCAGTTAACGAAAGTCTTTCTGTGTGCCAAATTATAACCATATGGGAACATCATGCAAGATACGAGAGGATAATATGGGTATAAGAAATAAAAAAATAGATAAATTCATAGACGATTTACACAAACGAAACTAAAATAAAAAGTTGTAACAACCTTTTTTTGTGGTTGTATTAAAAAGTACATTAATTTAAGAATCGTTCATCTATTTGGCATAATATTAGAAAAGTTTTTAATTATTAATATGTAGAATTGAGAATGGCAATTTAATTGGCATTTCCTAGAACAAATCTTTTGGGTGTAATATTACATAAATAGTTTTAGTTCCTTTCTTAAAAAATTGGATTTATATTATTGTATTCGCGCAAGCGTGAGGACTTTTAGGGGAATACACTTGAGTTATTCTGAAAGCTTTTTTGTAATTCACTTAATGCTGAATGTTAACAGCAATAAGCATGATTTTTACTTAATTTTTTATATTTTGGTGCCATCAGAATTTTGGTGGTAAGTTATTTTTTTTCTCATTATATTTAAAACTAAAGCCTTTGCTTTTTTTAGGCACTTTTTTTTTTTAAGTACTTACTTTTTAAGTACGCACTTTTTAATCACTTAATTTGTATACTTAATAATCTTTAATGGCACGTATAAGTCAATATTTTACTGTACTATTATTTTAAATGGCAAGTTTTACTTGAGTTACCTTTACAACGCAAGTTCTACATACTTTTACAAATAAATTTGGCGAATTAAACTTCAAGGAAATTCCATATTTTAAGGATAACTAAGCAAGACATTGACCTCACCATATGAACCATTCTGCTTCATAGTATCTGTCACAGTGTATGTACAGAACCGTTAAAAGATAACATTTGTTTTGAATTAAGGATAAGTGAAAATAATTAAGCTGAGGAAAAGCATGCAGTATTTCAGGTGCGTTAATTGAACCCTCCCATCTTAATCAACTGGTGAGCCGACGGCAGTAGCGAAAATCATTTGGTAATTATTTTTATTAATTAAAATTATTTGATCAATTTATTACATCATCGATTTTGTTTTAACATTATAAGTTGGCCCAGTTTTAGTGTTTATATATTTTATTAATGTTACAATTTGGCAGCCGCTTATAAGGTTACAAAGTATATGCCACTTACGTATTTATTTGGTTAACAAAAATATAACATAAGAATAGAAAAAACCAAAAAGATTATGCTTGACGTCAATAATACGGTTGAAAAGGAGATATTACAAAGACAAAGACATAACATTGTAACACTGTTCGATAAAAATATTTTTTATTTTGTATGAAATATATAAAAGCAATTTTTCGCGTTACTGCTACAAAGGTAAATTTTACATTTTTCGCAATATGCACGACTCTTTCCTTTACAACCTGGTAGTTTACACCGTTCCCTTTTCTCACTCCATAGTAGAAAGTGACCAACTTGATCCAGTCTCATATCTTGACAAGGCATCGGACTAGAAACCGCTCGTTTGCATTTCTGGTCAATCTGATGTACTTCGTTACTTGGGCGCCCAACAGGTTTTCTAGAGACACATTTATTTCCATGGCATAGAATTTCTGCAACCTCACTCTTAAAGTCAAACAAACTAATAGGTTTGTTTTGTACTTTGCTTTCAAATTGTTTACGTCGATATAGTAACCATGCGTTAACGATACACATCCATAAGGTGGAAGACATACCATTTTTTGGAACGCAAAATGGATCTGTACCGTCAAATTAGTGAATTTAACAAGTCAACTCCGCCCATGTACTTATTATATTGTTTAACAATTTGTGGGCATGGAACTTTCTTCCTTTGCTTCTCTTTTGCAAACCAACGGTCTGCCTCTGCTAATGGTTCTAAGCCAACAAATCATGACAACAAGGTTACAGGCTTATTGTCATTCCATACTCTTCTTTTGGAACTTTTGAACATTGTTGCTGAAGCTGGTTTAAAAGTCTGATTTTCCACAGTGTATCAGGATTTCCAGTATTTGCTAAATTGTCAGCAAAATGTAAATTATTTTTTATGTCTTCCCATCTATTTACTGGTAAAACAGAAGCTACCTGAGACACATGATACTTCGGATTCCAATACCTCCTACTACTTGGTAGTTTTATAAGAGACATAAAGAAGTACATATCAACACATTTCTCTATATCACTGAGAGTATACTGTACAGGTCTATTGGGATTCTTTTGTACAGAATATAGGCAGGTTTCTCGTACCATCAAGTCAAACACAGTTTGAGGGACAAGGAATCTAAAGAACTGTATTGGAGATTCCAATACCATAATTTCCTCAGGTAACGTATCATTTCCGGCAAATTCTGTTGAATCGGAATAAACTTGTAGGTGAGTGATATTCCAAGTCAGTGAACTTGACTTCTTGTATTCCTTTTTGACATCAACAGCATCTTCATCCGTGCTATTATATTCATCTGTTAAATCTTGCAGATTATGATTTATGGTTTTGACTAGATATTCATCACCAGATTCACTACTTGTATCACCACCTTCACTTCCCTCTGGAATAGGTCTACTTATTGTTTTACCTCAAAGGAAGTATGCATGCTTGTGTAAATTATTGTCCTCCTTTGGAAATGACCTGGATTCCCTTGTTGATGACCGTGTTGTTGCAGGAGTTTGCCAATCTAAAGATTTATTATGACTTTTATTACTGCCTACAACTTTTGTAGTAGATTGCTTTTTTTTCACATGCGGTGTTTGTCTAGAACTATTGTCTTGGCTCTTTAATTCATTTTCATCCTGTAGATGCTTTGCAGTAGAACTAAAACTTCGAGTATATCTTTTTTTTCTGACTGAAATTAGGTCTTGTTCAGCAGGAGAGTCTTCTTCGCTATCTAACTCTTCATCGCGCAATTGATAGATTCTTTTGGAAGCAAGTTTTTTGGGTGTTTGAGTATCAGCATTTGTTTGCTCTACTGGACTTTTTACTGGTGTTAAAATGATTAGTTGAATTGCTTGTTCATTATTGTTTTGATTATCCTGTGTTATATTAATATTGTTTTCAGATTGAACATTATCAGCAGTTATTGGTAGCACTTCCATTGTGTAATATTGAGCTTGCAGCTCGCAAACGACTTCAACAGAAGAAAGTGGTATTGAAGTATTACATTCAGAAATGGGTTCATTTGTATTTAATTCCCCAATCCAATTTTCTGTTTGCACTGATTTTGGAAGCTCGAAAGTGGGCAGTACCGTTACTTCTGGGTTGTGAACACTCTTTGGTTGTTGTTCATTCTGAGAATATGAAGGGATATCGCCAGTTAAATCCTTTATATTTGATGCCATGACCATTTTCCATCCCCTTCTGTGCTCAATATTACCTGTAGTATTTCCAGTATATCGGTTATCCTTTTCCATTGTTAGCGATAAACAAATCTGAAGCAAAAAGTAAATCGTAATGTTCACTCAAACTCGATGCTTGAAATCAGTATGTAGGTATACTATAATTTACTAACAAGTGCATGTAGTTCCTTATTGGGTACAACATATTTTTAATCCATTTTTCTGTTTAGTGGACATTGTTCCCGTTTGGGAACATACTAAACAAACCATCGTGTTGTATTATCTGCATAACGTTTCCAAACAGAAACATAGATATGGATATAGATATAGTATATATATATATATATATATATATATATATATATATATATATATATATAGCGGTATTATCAAAAGTTTTCACCTTAGTAACAAAATACTATTTTCTGGTGTTAAACCAATCACTAATCAACCATCTTCATTAAAATTTTATAGTAAGATTTAATTTAGAATAGAGTAAAAATATTACTTACATACAGTTCTCGAGCACTACACGCTAACACACTAAATATCTTAGGGAAAGGTCACGTACTGTTTTAATAAACAAGTTAAATCTTGAAAAACAGTTAGCCTGACTCAAAACAATCACGTGGTGTACAATACACTGTAAAAAATTCACAATAGTGAGAGTCTTGATGTTTTTAATTGGAATAATTTGTTTTGTTCCCAAACGGGAACAGTATGCAATAAAGGGTTAATAATTTTATAGACCAATAACTAGGGATAAAATTTTTTTGAGAATGATTGAGTACATTGTTTATGAGAAAACTAGTTTATTTTTAAGAAATTTATCAATTTGCAGCAACATGAATTTATTGAAGGTAGGTCAACAGCAACAAATTTAGCTGTTTATAAAGAATATATGAACAACAAATTACATGAAGGAGTAATAGTGTTCTAGTTAAAAAAACTCCATGCATATGGAATAACTAACTGGTTCTTTACTGTTATGGTTTGAGTCATTTCTTAGTGAGACAAAAACAATTTGTTAAAATTGGATTGTTTATTTCTGAAATCATAGATGTACCCTCAGGAGTAGGCCAAGGTACGCATCTTGCTCCACTACTTTTTTTTGTCCGTTATTTAATATGTCAAATATTATTTTTTGCGGATGATACGAAGGTTTTCAAAGCCATTGAGAATAATTTGAGTTTTTACAATGTGATTTTATTCATTGAATGGTGTTCCTATAATGGGCTTGATTGCAATACTAAAAATGTTTTTCAGTCGGGTTCGGTTCTGCTTGTGTGAATAACAATTTATGTTTCATTCATCATGAAGCTTTACAAAATATGGAACATATTAAGGATTTGGGAATTATTTTTGACTCTAAACTTTCATTTAAGACGCATATTGATTATCTTGAATTAAAAGTAAGGAAAAAGTTATATTTTGTTAAAACATTTTCTTGTAAATTTTCAAAAATTGAAACACTTAGAACTATATATTTTTCCTATGTATATTCGGTATTAATGTATACATCACCCATATGGTACCCTTCAGAAATTGGAGTCATTAAAAGACTTGAGTTGTTGAATAATATATTTTTAAGGTTTGCAGCAAAAAGATAGATCATGAATATAGTAATATACGGCAAAAGTTAATGATTGCATGGCTCGAGTCTGCAACATATAGAGCTGATTTAATATTTGCATTCAAGATTTTAAATAATACTATTAATTGTCCTGAATTATTAAGCTTATTTAATTTTCAAGTGCCTAGTAGGCAATTAAGACAAAACAATGTATTATCCAGATTAAAACTGTTAAGAAATGGTCAGCGGCTAAGTATAATTGAGAAAGTGTCGATGGAATGCAATGAGACTATGGAGTAGTTTGATATTTTTAGTACTAGTTTATATACCATAAAAAAATTGTCCAAGTGTGTAAGATTAGTTTTCTCAATAAGCTCCCCCCCAAAGTGAATATGTTCCAGGCAACATAACACTTGTTTTATTAAATTGAATGTAATGTATGGGACATAAGTTTTGAGAACAAATACATAAATTTTGAGAAAAAAATAAACAGGTGTAATCACCAAAATAATAAAATTTTTTCTTTAAACTTAACCAGTGATGGTTAATATTACATCTTCGGGCAACATGAAAACTAATCTGCAAAACTGATAGCGGAACATGCTCTTCACTGGCACGCAATTTGATTATGTCTCAGTTAACTTCCCGAATTAGTCTAAAAATTCTTGTTCGCAACTGGTGTTCGTTTTGAGCCTCCCAACCGTTTGATAAACCTTTCGACACAATAATCCACATACTTCTATTAGTCGAGCTTGAGGAACATTTGGGGGGTTACCTTCTCTTGGTACATAATTGACGTTATTCTGCTAAAGCCTTTCTGGGATAATGGTACGGAACGTAATCGGGCCAAAATATTATTTCATCGTTCTGATGATGAGTATTAATAAAATTAAGCAGTTTCGGTAAGCATCTTTGAGTATAAAGCCCAGCATCCCAGCTCCTGTCCGAACTCTGCCAACATAAGGTGTTGAAACACCAGCCACTGAAATCGCACACCACACCAAAACCTTGTTAGCAAATTTTGATTTGAATTGTACTTCGTTGGGACAACTTTCAATATCAGAGAAAACTCATCGTTAACTGTCACTTCAGAATGTGACAGTGTAATATATTTCTCATTTCTCCATTATGATCACACGGTTATTCACAAAATGCTTTCGCCTCAAAGCTCTGCAACATACAGGTATTCTTTCGAGCTGTGTCTAGATGTAATTAGGACACTTCCTTCTCTTTCTATAAACTGCATCATTTCTTGACAAAGTTCTCTGGACGGTCCAAAACGGCGACCCAGCTTTCGACTAGAGATTCCAATTATGCCTTGTCAATCTATTAGTAGTGTTTACACTTACAACATAAGGTCTGCCAGTTTTAGGCAAATTAATGTAAAGTATGCCCTCTTTGCATTCTCTTATTGACAGATAAATTGTTGCCTAACTAACGTATTGATCTCTGAACAAGTTTACAATTACTTTTGATCAACCGCCCAACTAAGTTATAGATATAGAATTTCAAGCTTGTATGACATACTGAATGCGGTTACTGAATAAGCTTGACGTTTGTCAAAACCATGGTAACTACATCAGACATCCAAATTGAGTAGAAATTTCAAAGCAAACTTTTTTTCAAAACTTATGTCCCATACGTTATTTACACGTATTAGTATTAAGATGCATTCCGTTACTATTACACCATATAGAATTTGTCTAAATCATTTTGAAAATGAGAATTACAACACACATTCACAATGCCAAAAACACGATGACAAATCATTAATAAATAACATTGCTCCATACATTCCAAAGCCCATCAGCTTGTTTAATAAAAGCCCATGCTCTACCCTGTCAAATGTTTTGGAGAAGTCAATGTATGCTGAATCCACAGTATACTTCTCCTTCGAGGTGCTGACACTGTAGTCATGGTACAACAGCAGGTTCCTTGGAACTGAGCGATTTTCACAAAAGCCATATAAGTTGATCCTGATTCATAACATTTTTAAACGTTTACTTTAAAAAATCAGACTCTAGACACTATAAATAATGTTTTTCTAATCAATGTGTTTGCGTTTATCTCTTTGAATGTAGTTTCTTCTGTAATTAGAATTTGTTCATCAGGGTTTGATAGATCTGGGTTAATAGTTAAGGTGTTAAGATATTTAACTAATCTATTCACACTAAGTTCTCGAGGTGATCTGCTGAGTTGGTGTAGAGCTGAACACTCCCTATACATTGAATAATAAATTGCTCTTATTATCATTGCAAAATTAAAGTCTCCAGCAACACAGATCTTTTTATCTTTACAATTTATACCAAGGAGTTGTAGTAGGTTCAATTTATCAATGAACCTTACTAAGATCTACTGATGGGGGTCTGAAGATGCATATAGTTAATAGTTTTATAGTGGTTAACTTGAACGCACACATATCAACATTTTTTCAACTGAGAGTCGATTCAAATAAGTAACCTCCCTTCCAATATGACAGCCTCTTGTTAAAATTGAAATGCCACGATATGGATTGGGTTAGTTTCAATAAAGTGAAGACAACTGCGTAATTCTTAAAGTTACATTGCTAGTACTTACTTTTCTTGGATATCTAATGGTCGGTTGAGCATGCCACATCTACATTATTGTCATTTAGAAATAGTTCAAAATGATCTACTAATTGGAGTTTGTATAAATCGATTAATTTTAAACTCTTCTATATAATTTTTATATTTTATCCATTGTTTTCTTAAAGTATTATTTTCTTAAATTTGTTTGTGCAATATGTGACAATACAAGAATCCAAGGTGTTAATTTTGACTTGATGGTTCCAGAGATTTAGTTCATCTATTTTGGTCACGTGGTAGCAGTGCATCCAAACAGAAGAACAGTATTGGGCTGTAGAGAAGACCAAAGCGAGAGCTGATGACAGGAGAGTATGAGCATTTGCACGCCATGTAGAACCTGCGAGTTTCAATTAAATACATCTTTGGTAACCTAATTTATGATTCTCTTTTATTTTGTTAGTGTCATAATTGATGTTGTTGAGTGGTGTATCATCTGTACGTAGGTGTGCTCTGGCACATTATGGTCATTTACATAAATAATGAACAAGGTAGATCTCAATGCTGGTCCTTGCAGAATGCCATGTGTAACTGGCTTAATTGTTGATGTTTTTTTTTTTACTAAAAGTAATCATTTGGTATCTATTTTCTAGGTATGAATTAAGAAGATGTATAGTGATGGAGATGAGACTGCGAACACTAGGGGGATGTTGAGCATTTGAAGAAATTAGGTACCATAATGAATTTGCAAGCTCTCCATATTCCAATGAACCCATAAAACGTGTTTTTTTTTTCAAAATACCAGTAAAAGGAACTTACTTATGTTTTGAATTTTTTTAAATGTGAATGACAACTGCTGTATCAGTTACATTACATTCAGTAGTAAACCTCTACCTGCAACTGAATTAAATGAAATAATTCACATTCACTTTTATCAATAACAAGTAGTTATGGCAGCAAATCAATAAGATAAAAAAGCAAACCTGATGTAAATTGTGGTGTTCTGAATCGAGAGGTTTTTTTAAATGAAACACATACATCGAACGTTAAATCTGAACCGAACTTTATCTCTACCTGCACTATCTTAAGTAACACCTGCAGAGATAAGAACTGGTTTAATAGTACATACAATGAATACAATTTCTATTCCTATGTACTACATAAATTACAATTCTATATTTCAAATTATGGGATATTCATTCATATGATGATCTTCGTCAACATGGTTTCATACTTACCTGACAGATCTACGATATCTAATTTGCTCTATTACAAGCAGAGTCTGTCAAATATTTGAAATAATGGAATTCAGGTGGATTCAATTTACAAAAGCATCACTTATAAATACATTAAAACACTCGAGTTTTAATGATTAATCTCGATCAGATTGCTTCTTTTCTGTCTGACAGACAACAGATTGTGCATATAAGGTTTCAAATCTATACCTATTAATTATAATTTTGGAGTACCACAGGGCTCGCATTGAGGCCCTATCTTATTTCTTATATTTATTAACGATATTGGCAATTATATTACTTGCAGTGAGTATCTTCTGTATGCCGATGACTTAAAATTATATAAGTGAATAAATACAATCTAAGAATGTATGAATTTGCAGCAAGATCTGAATAATATTACCAAATGGTGTACAGATAATGATTTAGCTTTAAATATTGATAAATGTTTTTGTCTAGGTTTTGCGGTTGTGTAAAAAACACAAATTCCTTTATTGACGACCAATCCATGCATTGCATTTCGAATTTAAACACTCTCGAACTGTGCTGGGATCCCATTTTGCAAGCAATTGAATATTGTAAACAGGATTGTTTTCAAGTTCGAGAAACATCACTACCTGCACCATTTGTAAGTAACTAGTGAGTTAACATTTCCCTAAAAGAAATAGGGTCCTATTAATGTAGTAGTCGAAATACTTTCCCACGCCATAACACCAGGCACATTGAGCTTTTCTTGGATTACATAATGAGGATTCGTATGCGACCGGTACACACAGTTATGCCGATTAACATGTCCATTGAGTTTGAAACATGCCTCATTGCACCACAAAATTGATCAAAGAGATTTAGATCGGCTTCTGCACGGATAGCGACTGTCTCACAGAGTTCCAATCGTCTATGGCGATCATCCTCATGAAGCGCTTGCAATAGAGGTGGACGATATGGCATTGTGTTCGTAAATTCGTTGGGAAACCGAACCAGCCGAACGTAGACGAGAATAGAATATTGAAACGGATCCTAAGAGTTAAGAGATTGACAATAAAAGGAATTTAAGAACATTGTAGAGCTTAGAATTTC
Organism: Vesta saturnalis; assembly: GCA_036346205.1. Classification (NCBI taxonomy): domain Eukaryota; kingdom Metazoa; phylum Arthropoda; class Insecta; order Coleoptera; family Lampyridae; genus Vesta; species Vesta saturnalis. The sequence goes on from JARFJB010000793.1 coordinate 4,635,048, forward strand.
ATAATAATGAATCATCTTTATATTAGTATTATTAGTAAATAAAAGCGACAAGCGACTGGATATGAGTAATCGTATCAGGGAGATGACCTTGCCTAGACATTTCTATTTCTGGAATTATTTAGAGCATCTCCATTTTCTATATAAAGTAAACGCTAAGTAGAGGGGATCAGTCTCTGTATCATACGAGTTTCACAATACGTGTTAATATACAGGGTCCAGGTCCAGGGTGTGTTTAAAAATGTTGCAAGTGCGGTGGCGGTCTAATATTATTCGTATTCGTTCATAAGACATCGCTTATTATTTATTTTTATTTACTAGTTTTTTTAGTTCATTTGTTAAATAGATAATTTATTGTATAATTAGTTCAGTGAACTATGCAAGTATGAATAATTTAAGGTCCTTGGCAGCAACTTTCTTAAAAAGAAGAAAATTTGATGAATGAAGCATCGACATGAAGCTCATTTGCCAGTGCTGCAGAAGCAGACGAATCTAATAAAGATAAAAAGTCAGTCACAGTAGTAATACTAACAATACTGCCATCCATAGCCAGCATTTACAGAATCAGAAAGATATTGGAAATTTTTTAAATCCGTTCCAGAAAAAGTGAATACAATAGAATCGCTCTGGGTTCCACCACTATCATACACGTTCCTTTTAATTAATAAACTTAAAAAAACAAAAAAAAAACAGAAACTGCAGGTTCAACATAAGTGGTTGACAGAGTTTAACTGACTTGATTATTCCGCTAAAGAAGGCGCATTTTGTAAATACTCTGTATTCTTTGATACAACTGGAGGTGTTAGGGGTCAGGTTTTGGGTGTCTTGGTTAAAGTAAAAATAGATAACTGGAAGTGAGTGTTTAAGGTTTATCTAAAACTGTTTTACGTCAGAAACCTCGCGGGAGTGTACTCACCAACCTCCCAAAGTTTCATGGGGATCGGATGAATGGTATATTATGCAAATGAGGAGCCCCCTCAGGGGGGGGCCTACATTTAATTTTTTATGCCAGAAACCTTCGCGGAAGTGTACTCAATAACTTCCCAAAGTTTCATGGCGATCAGATAAATGGTGTATTATGCATATGAGGGGCCTTCTCTAGGGAGCCGATATTTGAAATTTTTATGCCAGAAACCTTCGCGGGAGTGTTCTCAACAACTAAAGTTTCATGGCGATCGGATGAATGCATAAAGGACATATACACATACCCCCACGCACGCACCCCCCGCCCCACCCGCGCACAGATGCGCGCGCACGCACGCACGCGCACAGATGCGCGCGCACACACGCACGCGCACACGCGGGCGCACACACGCGCTCACTCACGCACCAACGCACTCACGCACGCGCCCACGCCCATACCCACTCGCTCATGCACGCGCGCACCCACACCCCACCCACCACCCTCCCGCCCAATATACCAAACATAATTTTTTAAATGAAACGCCCCATATATTTTTCTATTTTTAAATTCGGCTTTTTTCTTGATTCTAAAAATATACGGTTGTCATACCTCATATCGAATGGTTTAATAGATATGACCATTTTTTATTGCGATTGAAGGTTAATTCAGTTAATTATAATTTCAATTGAAAATAAACAATAGTTCTGATTATGTAACAAAATAGTACATTCATGCTCTATTTTTCAAAATTAAATTTTGAGATATCTTTATTTTTTTAAACAGGGTGAACAAGAATATCTATTTTAAAATTTCTCAATTTTTTCAAATACAATATTATTGCATATTTGGAATCGGCCATCTTTCCTGATTCTAAAAATGGATGCATTTGGTAATTTATGCCGTAGGAATCAGAAGTTATGCCATTATTTTATGGAAATTGCGGTAAGTTGAATATTAATACATGTTAAATGGTTTCAAGTTTTAAACAGAATTCCTTGTATGCATGTAAAGAATCGGTGAAACAAGCCTGAAAGAGACAGACTTTAATTGAAATTAACAAGTTAAATCCAAAATGAAACCTTGCACTGTAAATTTAAAATAAAGTCATTACTAAAATAAACTTTTGTTGCACAAATCAAGCTTAAGTGACTAATTGAACTAATCGAAATTAGGTACTAAGTACAAAAAAAGTTTGAAAAAGGAATAGAAAAAAATTAGGTGTACTTATAACTATTGAATTAAGTGTTCAAAATGTCTTCCGCGTTGTAGCAAGCATTTGTTGATGCGTTTAGAAAATGATTCCTTGACACGTTGTTGTTGGGATTTCTTTGGGTAGAATTTCTTTCACGTATCCCCATAAAAAGAAGTCCAGTGGTGTAAGATCTGGATAGCGTGCTGGCCAGTTTATAGCGCCTCCTCGACCTATCCACCTCCCAGGAAATTGTTGATTTAGCCACTCTTTAACGTTTGTAGCAAAATGAGGGGGAGCACCATCTTGCTGGAACCACATGTCTTCGGCAATATGCACCGGAATATGTTGAAGAAGGGCAAACAGTTGGGTAGTTACAAACTCATAGTAAAGAGCACCATTTAAATTATTTAAAAAAAAATTGGGCCCAATAAGGTATCCATCTAAAATTCCATCCCAAATATTGAGAGACCACTTATGCTGGCTGCCTGTCTTCATCATATATGGTTTGTGGTCGGAGTAATAATGGAAATTATGTTTATTTACAGTTCCATTTTTATGGAATAGCTGGTCTTGTATCCACTGCGTTATTCTTTGATAATCAGCATCCAAAAGCTCCCGGTGAAGTTGTATATGGTGGGAGTGAAACTTATTTTTTTAAATTATTATTTGAATTGAGGTACGAGATATCGAGATCAGTACTTAACTGACAACTACTTGTGTGAGGATTTTCAACAACTGCCGTCATAATCATGAATTCATTTTCTTCATATGTCAGAGGTTTCACTCTTTCATGTTTTCCGTAACTCACATTTCCAGTTCGTTCAAAACAATCCAAAAGGTTTTCAAACCACTCTTTTCTCTTGGATATCTTAGTTTATTGGAAAATCTTTCCTTATAAACATTTTTTCTGACACCCACCCAGTATAAAAATCATGCCAATTAAATCATTTTTATCAAACTCCATTTTTCTAACAAACTTAACGATCGAACTAACCAAGAAAACTTAAAGAAAATTTACGAATTTTAAATGCCAATGAACCAAAGAGACAGACTATTTAATTTTATTTTAATGTTTGCCAATAAGGCTATCCAAGGCTTACTATCCAAATTTATTTACACTTTGAACGCTTACATCAGTAGTTATAAGTACACTAAATTTTTTGTTATTCCTTTTTCAAACTTTATTTTACCTAATTTCGATTAGTTCAATTAGTCATTTAAGTTTGATTTGTGCAAATAGTTTTTTTGTTTCAATAGTACAAAAAATGTCAATTTTCTGGACGAGGAAGGAAGTTGCTGGACGACGCGAAGCGGAGTGCAGCCATCTTCAGAATCCCGAGTGCACATTTGAGAAAACGCTAATTCGTTCTTATCTTTTAGCGTATGTTTTAATGTCAATTTCTCCAAAAATTAATCTGTAATTAATCGCCGCGGCGTCGAGTTATAAACCGCGTATCTTAACTCGTCGTGTTGGTGGTAAAGTGTTTAACTAAAGGGAATATATTCAAGTGTAAGAAGGTACTTTTATATAAATGAAAGCTCGCAGCAAATAGTTTTACAAGCCTATATAACGTATTAAAAATCAAACATTGCCTTGCAAAGGTATCTCATTCGCACGCGGGCTCACTAAGCTGAAATTTGCTAAAATAAAAGACAGTACAGGGCTCCCTCACTCTTGTATTTGGGTGAATTAACATTGTTGCTTGTTATTTATATTTATATTTGTGAGAGGTGGGCCAGGCGAACGGGTACAGGATAATCCTTGGTTACTAATTGTAATAGGCAATTTCCAAGTGGTTACATACTCCCGGATCCAGATGACCATTAAACACCTCGAATTTTATTTTTATTGTTGTATAGATGAATGTGTAACCTGAGAAAAAGGCGCTGTATTTTTCTAACGCACTCAACCTTATATATCGGTCACGATGTTATGATTTATTTGCAACTTACCTTGTAAGGCTTTGTTTTAATGAGTTTTTTGTCAGTTTAAGTAGAATTGTTTGCCTGCGAACGGATTTCTCTTTATACGTAATTTATTGTAATTTTAGTATTTTTAGTATTCTGTTTATTAGTCACTAAACAATGGTGTGCGTGTAAATTCCTTGTCTATTTTCTTTTGTCCTTGCCTTTACCTTATTATCATCATCTGTGCAATTTTACTGTTGTATTTTATATGTATCGTAATTGGCCTTATTGTTTTATGTGCTTATTTACTTAAAGACCGGCACGATTGGTTTTAAAGGAAAACGTGTTTGGTATTTTACAATATTTCTGATAAATTGCGTTGTTACAAAACTGGCAATTTAATAACATTTCATTGTTTATCACCTTAAAAGTGCTAAATATGGATTTCGAAAATAATGAAAAGTTTGATATGTTACAATTATTATTATTGTGATTATTATTCAAAGTAATAAGTTCCAAATGAATTATATTTTAATCGTTACCCGGAAAGAAGACGGCCTGATAATTCTACTTTCAGATGAATAAAAGAAAATATCTCATACATCATGGGGCTTTTAACAAACCAGGAACAAAAAATTATAAAATTGAAGAAGCTGAGGAAGTTGCCGTCAAGTTATCGGAATTGTAGCTCCAAATCCTTCGATTTCAAACCGTCAAATTGAGGAGGAGTCTGGTATACGACGAAGTCGAGCATTGTCAGTTCTAATAAGATACAAATTCAGACCACATAAAATAAGAAAACAACATCTCCAACCAACCGGTCCCTGCACGGCGACTAAAATTTTGTAATTGGTGTCTTCAGCAAATAGAGCAAAATGCACTATTCTCAACAAATATTGTTTGGACCGATGAATCATACATTAGTAGTGCCGGATTTTCAATCGACACAACTATCACTGGTGGTCCGACATTAATCCGCACCGTACTGTTGACGTTCAAAATCAAGGACGCCTCGGTTTTAGTGTTTGGTGTGCCCTATTCGGAAATCGCATTTTAGCCTACCACATTTATGAAAGAAAACTGAATGGTCAACCATATTCTGAAATTTTGAACCAACACATAAGGCAAATCTAACCAGTAATCGACACAGTACCTATTCTCGACACCCCAAATTTAATCTTATAAAACAAGAATTGACGGCAATATTTCCGCAAACTGCACGTAATGGCAACATTGTTCAACCCCGCCATTACCCCGGCGCAGCCGTACGCTGATAGACACGCGCATTTCCGGAACATTCCATTGTGAAGAGAACACGAGCTATTTTCGTGGTATTTGTGACTTGTGCTCACTCACTTTGTTAAGTTGTTAAGACGTAACAGAATTTATTTTTTTAAACGTCCTTATACAGGGTGTTGTTTTGATAGACATGGCGAGCCCAAAAGAAACTTTTCTAAAATATCCAGAGGAGAATATGCTCGCAGCTATGGAAGATGTTAATAAAGGGTTGTCCTATAAGGGGGCCGCAAAGAAACACTGTTCCTAGGGTAACCCTTATGGACAAACACAAGCGTTAAGAGCCTTCAGGTACATTCAGTCCTGAACAAGAAGAAATACTCACTCAATGTGTAAAATCTATGGAAAAATCGGGTTTTCCTGTAACAAAGGATATGTTCATGCACAGTGTTGGAAAGTTATCAAAAGAGTTAAAAGTGGATTTCAAGGGAAATGCTGTACCTGGTAGGAATTGGACACCCTGAGCTGAGCTTTGGAGTTAAGTCAAAATTTCACAATTCACCCAAGAAAATATAAACTACTGGTTTAAAGAAGTTTCCTTTTATTTAAAAGAAATGAGCTTAGACGGGGCTATGAGAGATCCAATGAGTGTATTCAACGCCGAAGAAACGGAATTCTTTTTAAATCCCAAACCTGGCAACGTGTTAGCGCCAAAAAGCTGTTAGACTGTATATACCGAAATGATGAAAAACTCGATATTACAACCCTTCTTACTGCAAATGCTATTGGACAAATTACAAATTGCAAATATTTTCTTCCCTGGATTACGAAACAAGACATTAAACTGCCTATTCTCTTTTTCTTAGATGTCATGTGTCACATCTTCTATCGTTACCTAATAGAATAGAGTTGGTGGCCTTGTATCCGAATACCACACACTTCCATGAGTTGAAAATTACGTGCAGGCAGAAAGTCCATGACTGCGGAGAAAAACTTAAGAAACAAGACTTTGCCGCATTGCTTAAATAAGTCCTTCTATTTATTACTGAAAAGACAATATCCAATGGTTTCAAAAAATGCGGTTTATTTCCATGGAATCCAGCAGCAGTGAGAGTCGAGCCAAAACATGTAGAACAACCTAAAGCATTAATAACTGTGGAAAAACATATCTTTATTACATTTGAGCGAGAGAAAGATGGCAACATAGTTGTAATAGGATTAAACAATTCTGACAGTGAGAAGAAAGAGTATGTGGCAGAAGAAATAGACACTTGAGATAAATTTAAAAGAAATAGTTAGACTTGTTAAAGAACCTGAACTTATTGTGAAAGGGGAGCGAGTGAGCTACCGTTGTAAAATTTTTCTAAATGTATCGCAAATTAAATATAGTTTTGTTTAATAAAAAGTTTGACTCAATGCAATATTTATTCCTAATGAAAGTGTAAGTAAAATCTTCAATAAAGGTGTCGACTAATGGCACAAAACCCAAGTGGACTATTAGAACATTGGTAATTTTAAGTGTCGACTATTGAAATATTTGTTACATTATTTTTTTTCTATTTCATAACCAATATTTGTTGTGGTTAAAATTTAGAGAGGAGCACTATCGTAAAGAGCAAACTATAGGCTTTCCAGATTTATTTAGTTCACATTTTTCTTTCAAACCATGTTCTTGGAACAGCCTCTTCTGCAAATTTTGATCCTTAACATGTCGACTACTGGTACGTTTACCTTAGTCGAGGATTTTTCACATGACTTACCGCTGAATATTAGACAAAATGTATATTTTCAACAAGATGGGACACCCCCTCACAATAGTGGAAACGTCTCTGCGTAATGTTACGAGCGGCAAAAAAAGTTAAAAGTAATGGGAGACCTATACGAACAACAGCCAGAGATTGACATTCTAGAAGCTTCCATAAGATGATTCTTAAGGAAATTTACGGATGAGGAGCTACATTGAACCAATGATCTTCCTACAAAAAATGTAGGATATGCGAAACCTAGACAGATCCGTCGAGAAGAACGTAGAGTATCTATTACAAATAGCAGATATCCAGCACGGGCTGAATCCAAAAACAGCGAGAGTGCTCGCTTTTCAATATGCCGTGGCTGTAAAACTGGACATTCCAGCCTTCTGGATTGAAAAAGAGCTAGCAGGCGAAGCCTGGTTTGCTACATGTATGAAAAGACACAATACGCTTTCCATTAGAACTCCAGTAGCTACCAGCTTGGCAAGAGCGTCAAGTTTCAACGGTACTAAACCGTCTGCAATTTAAATCAAACATGGATGAAACAGGAATTACAATTGAGGAAATGCCTGATATAATTGTGGCCAGACGAGCAATGTTGGTTACGCTTGCAATGGTAGTTTCGGCGACCGGAAACGGCATCCCTCCTTATTTCGTCTTTTTTAAAGTTCACTTTAAGCCGTGCGTGGTTTTAAACGGTCCTACTGATAGTGTGTGAGGCGCTAATCCTTCTGAATGAAAGCGGAACGTTTTTGGAATGGTAAAAGCACTTCGTAAAACATGCACGAGCGTGAAATAAACGCCCAATGTTATTGCTTTTAGATAATCACGATTCCCACCTGTGCATTGACTAGCGAAAGGAAAACGGGGTCACCGTTCTTTCATTTCCACATCACTGTTCACATAAGTTACAGAAGTAGGATAGGTCGGTCTATACACCCCAAGAAAATGTGGACTCCGCATGTGAATCCTGGGTAACAAGTCACCTAGGAACTACCATATCGATTTACGATATACCAAAACTTCTAGGAACTGCTTTACCCTTGGAAATTTCTACCTTCATATTCTACGGATCTCCGTAATCCCAATGATGTTGACTTGGATGATGTTAAAAAAAAAAGAATGTCGTGAACCAAATGTTCCCCAATCTGCAGAGACTGAAATACAAGCGCTTCAAGGACCAGATGTAATACAACAGTCCCAACGAGTTTTAGAAGTTGGTGAAAATGTAATTCAGGAAGTATATCTAGAGCTCTATAATTCTAGGGGAAATAACTCCAGAAAACAATTAAATAACGCCATCTCAAACACGGCCTTTACCTAAAGCGAAAGCAACAATAAATCTTAATAAAGTGGTTTATCCCATCAAGAAACTCTGAGCAGAACAAGCTCCAAAGAAAAAGAAAGAATAAGTAAATGGAAAAGGGCAAAAATGGTGGAAAACCCAAAACCAGTGATGACCAAGATGTCTGTATTGCTGGACACGTATGAGAATAATGCTCCCAAAGAAAAATGGGTTAAATGCAACTCGTGCCAAGGTTGGGCATATGTGAATGCGTTGGTGAAATTCCGACCGTTTTCATTCATTAATTTCTTAAGCGAGTAAACAGTACATTTTAATTAGTTTCACATTTTTTTATTTTCGCTTCAATAATAGTTTTTGTAGTTTAAGTTTGTTTTAAAGTTTTTTCATTTTAGTTTAAATCACTTTTTCGACAAAACTTAAGTCCAAGGACTTAAGTGTATGCCCCAATCTACCCCGACATTCCCCAGAGCGGGGTAAATTGCCACACTTTGCATGAACTCAATATTTCTAAAAAATTATTATTAATTTTATTAAATACATAAATAAAAATCTTACCTCGAGTAAGATTTGAACCTACGACCTATACTTTGCTAGAGTACCGCGCTAACCCACTGCGCTATCCAGATGCAAGCCCCAATCAATGTAAACATTGTTTCTATGTACGTAAAACTGATAATAATTCCATATTTCTGAGTGTTTTAAAAAACAAAAAAATTGCCACAAAAAAATTATTTATTGCGCATATACAGCTGAGATAGAGTACTAGATACAGCAATATTTTTTGATCTTTTAGGATAAACCAGATATAAAAATTAAAAAATTGAAAACTGCACCAACTAAGCCCGGTCTCCCTTACACATTTAACGTCAGTGAGTAAGTACATTTATATACAAAATAAGTGGTGATTACGAAAAGAATCAGGCACAATTGTGGAGCGAAATTCTTTCTGAAGAAGAATTTGAAGGTGCTTTTTCAGAAGCCTGACTCTGCCGAAGAAATTTTAACTACCGAAGAGAGCGAAAAGGTGGGTTTTTACTGTGACGGTTATAAAGATGACGTAATTTTGTGGGGGGGGGGGACAAGACATTTGGTGTTTCTTTTAGTTAGTTAAAGTTAGGCTGTAGAAGAAAGTGGTTGAACGTTAAGCTTATGAAGTAAGCGTTGAGCGTACAGAATTAACCTACGTTCTACCCGGGTTACTTGAAGCTATTGTGAGGGAATTTTGCCAATTATCTTGTGTGGATCTTTAAAAGAATTCAATCATCCCGGGGACTCGTTTGGTTGTATTCGTTGGTCGAAGGTGACATTGTTGAGCCCATTGCGGGGGATTAGTGTTTATCTTAGTGCTATTTCCCTATTGTTGGAATAAAATCGCGCTCATCCGATTGTGATGTCGTAAAGTTTGGTAAATTTATTTGTGCACCGAAAAAGTGAATCCGCATCCGCAGCTATTCAGACAAATGGTTGCTGTAAATATAAATATTGAGATAGTAAATTTTATGTAGATAACAGACAAAGAACGTTTTGTAAATAAATTAATGTTTGTGTATATGTATTAAACCAGATAAACAAGTTATTAAATCACCTGGTTTTAGCTTAAATATCTTCGCTACTAAACTCGTGTAAATATAATTTGAAAATAGTCGGATAGTTGAAATTTGACGACAGTGAAGTTGTCGTACTGGAATCCGTGTTAAGGAGATTGAAGAGTTATTAGAATCCATTGATCAAAATGTCGAATTGCGTTTACCGCTGAGATTGAACGAAAGAATTTAGATCGATCGTTTTGTGCGAATTAAGGAAATTACTTTTTTGCGTTTATTTTTGGTGATTTTAATGAAGTTTTTTTTGTATTTATTTAGGCGGATGAATACGTTTTTAATTATTATTATTCTATATACGAAAATGTATCTTTTCGATGTCATTATTATTCCTTTAAGATGTTAACTAAAATAAAGATAATTAAGATAGATGATCTTGGGAATTTTGAACCTTGCACGTGTCTTCCCGAATTAACAATAAACTTTACGTAAGAAAGGTTGCGCTTTACTTCCGTCTCGAAGTAGATTTGTTTGTTTGTGATTTGACGTAACTGTACCGATACTCTGATTGTTTATTTTTTTTTATTATCATAATGTATGAATCGTTTTAATGAATTTTAGCGTATTATTTCGTTATTGAGTAACATAGATGTGATTTCATTCCTTCTTCACAGCGTGATATTGTGATTACGTTCAAGTTACTGAGTGGTACATCTTTATGGAAATTGTTGATTTTCTTAACCTTACAATGGCAACGTTCATTTATTTTTTTACAATTTTGATGAAAGCTTTTAACGTAATAATTGGTGCGAGATTTCTCTGCTCGATTATTTGCTGTTTTTTTTTTTTAGATAAAATTTCATTATTACGATTTAACGTAACGTAAAAGTAGAGTAAATCGGGTTGATAACCGATTATCTGGTCTATTAACACGTTAATTTATTGTGATTACGTGCAAATATTTTGAAGCTTTACAGGAAACGCTGGATCAAGGGTTTTAGTTTACTGTTTCACCTGGTTTTATGCGACGTAAGGTAAGCAAGTTTTTTTGTTTGTTTTGAACTTGGCTATGGAATACTCGCATATAGATATTTAAACCCCCATATTGCCGATTATAGATAAACTGGCGTCCATATGATTTATGACTTTCTCTTATTGTGTTTTATGTATTACGGGCTATCCTAATCGCAAAATTAGTAACACTTCCAGGCTCTTTATTCCACTGAGCTACCGACCCCTTCCGTAGTAACTTCCGATTCTACTGCTATTTTCGCCCGTAAGACCGAAATGTCTTACCAAAATGGAGTATGGAGGAGAACAACACCCGGAACGAGTTTATGGATACATATAACACTCGCGGAAACCTGAAAACACACACACATACATATACAGGGTGACCTAGAAAAAAGTGCCATGCATAGTGCCACGCGATAGAGGACACTAAAATAAGAAAAAAAGTTCCTATGAACTTAGGTCCGCAACGCCTTAGTTTAAAAGATATAGGGTGTTGAAGTTTAATTATTTTTTTTGTTTTTTTCTTAATATCTTCTTACAATGATGTAATAAGCGGACGAAATTTTGTATACAAGGGTTTTTTATCACGCAGAATTCAAATATGACCTTAGTTCTTTTATTACTGAAGAGCAGTAATCATATTACAAGCCCCCCACGACAAACCCACCTCCTTTCAAAAAATTTCCTTACCACTCAAGAAAAGGGAGCTAGCTTGCTATCAAGCATAAAGTCCACTCTTGCAACAATGTCCAATGAAACATCTTCTAATAATGTGTTCAGGTTATTCCTTTTCAACAGTGCGACGAGTTCTGGAAACTCCCACTATTAACTTTTTTTTTAAACAGACATCTTCACCACCCATCTTCATCCAAACGCCTATGCACGTCAATAAATGTTCGAACATTAGAAAGCTGTCCTAAAGATTCTCGATAGATACGTTGAGCTTTGGAGAAATTTGACCGAGCTTCTCCGTAACACATAATCATGTCCCTGTATTCTTCAAAAGTATAGTGAACCATTTTAGGAACACAAAATAATATGCACTATTGGAGTGATGAAAATAACAGGCGATGGAAATTTACGAAAAAACAAATGGAATCTATGACACTTGTCAAAATATTATTGTCTTGTTAGAGGTATTTTGTGTTCTTGATTAAGTTTTTCATTGATTCTCTTATTGATTTTTTAAAATTACTTTCAAAAATGGTTCACTACACTTACGAAGAATACAGGGACATAATTATGTGTTACGGCGAAGCTAGATCAAATTCTTCCGAAGCTCAACGTATCTATCGAGAAAGATATCCATTAAGGCACATTCTTCATAATAAGACATTAATTGACGTGCATAGACGTTTGGGTGAAGATGGCTGTTTTAAAAAACGAAAAGTTAATAGTGGAATTTCCAGAACTGGTCGCACTGCGCGAAACGAAGAAACTGTTGGTAGAAAATAATCCGAGAACAAGCACCAGGAAAACAAGTTCAGCGGTACGAAATGTTAACCGTGAATCAGTTAGACAAATTTTCAATGAACAACTTCTTCGCCCGTATCATTTCCAAAAGGTTCATTCACTATTAGAACATGACTATCTTCCTCGTGTACAATTTTGCGAATGGTTGCAAAATCAAAGACACGATATTTTTTCTTCAATTTTGTTTACTGATGAAGCTGGTTTTAGCCGTGGTGTTCTGAACCTACATAATATGCGCCATTGGAGTGATGAAAATCCTCAAACCGTAATTAGAAGTCACCAATATGGGTTTTATATTAATGTGTGGGCAGGTATAATTGACAATTACTTAATTGGCCCATTTCAATTGCCAGGTGAACTGTATCGAAATTTCTTGGAGAATGAACTAAATACGTTATTAGAGGATGTTCCATTGGCTATTATTGGTAGAATGCGTTACATGCATGATGGCGCGCCAGCTCACTTTTCTCGATTGGCAAGGGAATTTTTGGATAGGAGATTTGGAAATACGTGGATTGGTCGAGGGGGACCTGTACCCTGGCCAACTCGTAGACCCGACCTTAATCCCCTCGATTTTTCATTTTGGGGATTCATGAAAAATGATGTTTATTCTGTAGAAATACATAATGAAAAGCAGATAGATTCCGTAATAACCCAGGAATATTTCAAAGATGCCTCAAGGAAGAAGAATTGAAAAATGTATTCAAGTCCAAGGACAACAATTTGAACATCTAAAAATGTAATGTTGTTTTTTTAATCACTGCCCTTCATTGTTGCTATTAAAATTTAATTGTTGAAGTGTTATGTCACTGTTTTTGCAAATAAGTTACTTTGGCGCTTTTGGATAATTTGATGCATCGGATGCATTTTTCTCGTAAACCTTTGGTTCTAGCGACTTCAATAAGGTATACCTTTCTGAAGCAGAAAAGATGGGAAAACAAATTTTTCCAGTCGAAAACGACATATAGTGTAAGGCAAAAAAGTTAGGACCGATTTAAACAAGATGGAAACCTGCATGTGGCGCCCTCTATCAGTAATAAAAGAACTAAGGTCATATTTGAATTCTGCGCGAAAAAAGCCCCTGTATACAAAATTTCGTCCGCTTATTACATCATTGTAAAAAGATATTAAAAAAAAAAACAAAAAAATAATTAAACTTCAACACCCTATATCTTTTAAACGAAGGCGTTGCGGACCTAAGTTCATAGGAACTTTTTTTCTTATTTTAGTGTCCTCTATTGCGTGGCACTATGCACGACACTTTTTTCTATGTCACTATATATATATATATATATATATATATATATATATATATTCTTCTGTGAGGTTCACATATTGCAAAGTCATGTTGGAAGCAAGTTTCACTCCAAAATGAGGACCCTTCGCATTAACGCGTTAGCGGGAGAAGTATTATTTGTAAAAATCTAAGAAACCTTATAATTTATTTAGTTCGTCAATTTTACTGATTTTTACTTATTTTCAGTATATTTTTCATACGTGCATGGAAAATTAATAACACGCCCACGCCCTTTATTCCACTGAGCTACTGTCCCCATCCGTAGTAACTTCCGATTCTACTGCTATTTTCGACCGTAACACCGAAATGTCAATTTACCAAAATGGAGTATGGAGGAGAACACACGGAACGAGCTTGTACATGCAACACTCGAAAACCTGAAAACACAATACAGATATATATATATATATATATATATATATATATATATATATATATATATATATATATATATATATATCTTCTGTCTACCATTGTGAGGTTCACATATTGCAAAGTCATGTTGGAAGCGAGTTTCACTACAAAGTAAGGACCCTTCGCATTAACGCCTTAGCGGGAGAATTTGTAAAAATCTAAGGAACCTTATAATTTATTTAGTTCGGCAATTTTACTGAAGAGTGTCTTTTATTTTCAGTATATTTTCCATACGTGTATAATCGCATAGAATACTAACAAAGTAAGTGTATGGTGCTCACAATGCATTTACAAATATTTAAATTTACGAATATATTTTGTTATTTTTATATTTCTCAGACAATGTTAATTTATGCATTTATATGAGAACGTTTTCACGTAGTTCTTAATATTTACCGTATTTTAATAGGATAACTCATTTTGATCCCGTGATCTACCTTAGCCTGCATGTATAAATAATAAAATATATAGATTGCAAACTATAGTCAAGTACTATTGGAGTATTCGCAAAGCGATATATTCGTACTCGTACGCTAATATTGTAAATTTTTTTTGTTATAAATTGCTATTTTGTAATTCCGTTTTCTATACCTTTCAACACACTTCAATAAAAAAATCAGTGTTTAATTTAAATGTCAGCGGTTTTACTGAAACTTGCTTAATGATTATATTAATTTACGTATTTTATTTTTTTGTTCATTTGCATTTTCTTTTGTGGACCAAGGGCATTTACAAATATTAAATTGTGTGAAGAGTCAAGTATCAGCTTTACAGACATGTTCTAAACGAAAGAGATGAATCACTTAAACGCTTTTTTCTGTTGGTACTTGAAAACACTTTTTCTCTGATAAACCTAATTCGAAAACCATCGGCGTTTTGTGACTTAAATTTTGAACTATTTTTTATTTTACGTTAGTCATGTTTCAAACAAGCTTTTATAATAATATTTTGAGTATTTGGAAAAATAAAGCTATTTTACCATTAAGATCTAGGATAGATAAGGCACTTAAGCTGTGGTGGAAACAATTGACCTAAGTGAATAAACCCATACTACAAAATAATGTTAAAACAGCAGAAATTACCAGTACCAAAACAAGCGAATATTATCTGGTGCATAATTATTATAGGATAATCAGACGTATGACTAATAAAATACTTATCTTTTTTGTTTTTTTTTAATGGTGTATTTTAAATTATACAATCTAAAAGTCTGCCATTAATATAACAGTTTGAGAAACGTATAAAGCCAACTATAAAATTAAATTTTAGTAAAGAATAACTAGGTCATTAAAAATTAAATATTGTTAAACTGCCTTAAAGATGACAAATCAGAACACTCTCTACGGCGAAAGCTAACAATGAAATTTGTCAGCCAAAAAAACACATTTAACAAAATTTAATCGAGTTATGATGTAAGTGTAAAGTTGTGAAAAACTCCAATTTGAAAATGATAGAAGCATTCACAAATCCAAACATCACATCAAATAAAATAACCCAGTTAAATCTAACAAAGAGATATCTTTATCAATAAGTGGAAGTGTTATTAACAATGAAAAGTATAATGCAGAATGTTTTTTGTAATTTTTAATTTTAATTTAATTTCAAGTACTTATGTTAAATTATAGTGCTGTGGTAATTTAACATATATTTGGTAAAGCGTTTGCTTCAAGGTCTAGGAAAACCCAGCAAAAAACCTAGACATACCAAAAGTTGAAATTAAAATCAAAATTAAGACATATCATTATGCTTTTTTTTAAATTATAAGATGCCAAAACATATTTAAACGGAGATTTTCTTCTTGTCTATTAAAATTATTAGGGTGTTTATATATTTCAATAGCTTCACGTTGTAAACAAACATAATAATGAGTTTGTCTTGACAATATTTCCATATTGTCAAATTGAATGTCATGATTTAGATTATTCAGGGCATGGTCAGCCACAGCAGACTTCTCTGGTTGACCTAATCTACAAAATCTCATGTGTTCTTCACGTCTTGTATCAAAACTACGTTTTGTGGTTCCGATGTATACTTTTCTACATGAACAAGATAACTTATACACTCCGGAAGATAATAAAGGGTTTGGCATATCTTTAGGTGATCTGAAATGTTCTTTAATTTTTCTTGTAGGTTTAAAAATAGTGCTAATGCCATATTTAATTAGTATTTTTTCAATTCTATTTGTAACATTAGCTATAAAAGGAAGAAAAGCAGTACCAACATTAAGAACTGGTTTTTCTTTAAGGTTGCGCCTAGAAGGTGTAATAACATTATTAATTTCTGTAAGTGAATATCCATTATCTTGTAAGGATTTTCTTAAATATTTATATTCATCTTTCAAAAATTCTGGGTCACAAATTCGTTTTGCTCGATCTACTAAAGATTTAATTTCACCAATTGTTTGACGTGGATGGTGGTTGGATAATTTATGAAGGTATCTATCAATGAGTGTCGGTTTTCTGTAAAGAAAATCTCCGTTTAAATAGGTTTTGGCATCTTATAATTAAAAAAAGTCTTAATTTTGATTTTGATTTTAACTTTTGGTATGTCTACGTTTTTTGCTGTGTTTTTCCTAGACCTTGAAGCAAATGCTTTACCAATTATATGTTAAATTACCACAGCACTATAATTTAACAGAAGTAGTTGAAATTAAATTAAAATTAAAAATTATTCAAATTGTTGTTTTTCACAACTTTACACTTACATCATAACTCGATTAAATCTTGTTTAATGTGTTTTTTTGGCTGACAAATTTTATTGTTAGCTTTCGTCGTAGAGAGTGTTCTGATTTGTCCTCTTTAAGGCAGTTTACCAATATTTAATTTTTATGACCTAGTTATTCTTTACTAAAATTTAATTTTATAGTTGGCTTTATACGTTTCTCAAACTGATATGTTGATAGCAGACTGATGTTTATATTTTAATTTTTCAACTTTGACAAAATTGTTTACAACATCTTTAACAATTTTTAACAAATATTACTACTGACGAAGATAACTGTAAGTGTTATCGAAACGTTTAGATTGTATAATTTAAAATACACCATCAAAAAAACCCAAAAAAGATTAGTACTTTATTAAGGTATCTTTATTATTTTCAAAGAAAAAGTAATATTCACTGCCTACCATTTTACTATCATTGACAATATATAATCAATAATCTTCAGCATATGAATATTTAAAACAGTATTTAAACTTGCCATCAAAGAGGTATTTACAAAGTATTTCGTCTATGCTTAATTTATCCCCAACAGAAAATTTTAATGAAAATAATTTTTTTTTTATATTTCTAAATCACTAAGTGATCTTGGAAAGATTGTTTACTTGTAGACGAAATATATGTTAAAAGTAGTTTACAATATAAAGCCAAAAAAATAACTGGGCATGCGACAAATAATGTTGACGACTTTGCAAAAACTGTTCAGACATTTATGATAGCATCACCATTTGCACATTTCAAGGAAGTTGTTAGGTTGGTGGTGCCCGTTAATAAAAGTACAGGAGAAGAACTTAAGGTACTTGTTCTTGAAACTATTGGGTACATTCAAAATTGTGGATTTAAAGTTTTGTCCATAATGACAGACAATAATAGAACAAATCAAAATATGTTTACCAATCCAAAATATGAAAATGAGAAAATTTTTCTTCTTTATGACTTTGTACATGTTTTTAAAAATATTCGAAATAACTGGCTTAACCTTAAAGATATAGAAAAAAGTTTTTCCAAATTTTCAAGATTTTTCTTTAAAAGAAAAAGCTTGCTTTGGTGACATTCGCAAGGTATATAAGATGGAACCGAATCAAATAACAAAAAGAGCTTTTAAATTAAATGGTAAAACTGTCTATCCAAACAATTTTGAGTGACAAAATGTCAATTTGGTAGATAATATTTTTCATGAATCTACAATATCGGCAGTTAATTCCTACAATTTTAAAAACACTGCTAACTTCCTTGAAATTATAAAACAGTGGTGGAGTATTATAAATGTCAAGAGTAAATTTAAAGGCCAAATATAACGAATTGAATTTGCAACACCGATATCCTCCCTATCAGATGAGAAAATTCAATTTTTGTCAAAGTTTATACAGTGGTTAAATCTTTGGCATTCTGAACCTGATTTAGTTGGTGATACTTACAAAGCCTTAAAACAAAGTATAAGTGTGTTATTAGATACAATTAGTTATTCTTTTAATAATTTTGAAATACAGTATATTCTACCAGGCAAGTTTCAGACCAACAATTTGGAAAATAGATTTGTTCGTTATCGAAACCTCTCTGGGTGTAACTATAATGTTTCAGTTTGTCAGTTACAAGAACCAGAAAAAAAATTAAGGTTCAAAATATTTTAAAATCTAATAGGGGAGAGTTGCCTAATTTGAACCGCCACCTGAATTGAACCACGTGAATAAATTCTTATTGAGAGGCAGGGTACGCCATCTGATGCTCAAATACTGAAGTTTGTGATCTAGAACTTTCAGTTGTTCCATTATTGCATAAGTTTTCGTTTGTATTTGTTACTGGCAAGGTGATTTTTATTTTGGTAGTGTTGGTAATATTTTAGTACATGTACTTAAGGCATTAATGAAAAGTTTATTCTGGTAAGTACTTTTTGTTATCCTAGTTATATTTGTTAGAGTATTTTTGATGTATCTTGAAAATATAAAATAAAAACAACTCTAAATAAAATTTTTCGGTTAACTTAAAAAAAATTTGTGTTTCCAAAACTGAACCTAGAATGGGATTCTTAAATTGAACCGGTTCAATTTAGGAAACGTGTTAAGTTAGTTTGATTTATTTAAAATTTCTGTATTGTTATATTAAAAAGTTTATACAGCGTATTCAGCGAGGAATGGGACAGTGCAATATCTCGAGAGCGAATGAAGATTTTTAAATTATGAAAATATTTTTGTAAATATCTTCCAAGGGCGCACATTTGTTGGCACAAAGATTTAAATCAACGCCCATCACCGCCAGGTGGCGCTATCTCACTTCAATTTTTTAAATGCAATGCCCTATTTTTTATTTCATTTTTGGATTCTATGACATATTTGTGATGACTTTTATTAAGACTCCTACCAACCTATCTTTTGTAGTTTCTGAGAAAAAAATAATCCTTGGAATTTTAGCACAAAAACGTAATTTCAGGAAGTGCTCATAACATTTGAGTGATACAGACAAAATAGCAAATTTTATACCAAATGAAAGATTGTTCTTCCACAAAAATAATGCAGATAACGCCGAAATAATGCGATACGCTGTACACTAAATTGTAAGGGGGACCAACTTATCACAGTCGTTGATTAAGAATCATGTGAAACATTTATCATGCCATGAAAACAAACGCGTAATGAAGTGTCTGTCAAGTTTCTGTCAGTTTACAGTTTCAGTTTTGAAAATCGTCTGTGCATCTTCAAATTCCATAATTATGTTTACGTTTTCTAACGAAGAATATTTTGATATGGTAATAATTTATGGTGAATGTAGAAAAAATGCAAGGGCTGCACAAGTATTGTATGCTGCCAGGTTTCCCGATCGACGCCATCCCGGAAAAAATACATTTGTTCGTGTAGCAAATATTTTGAGGGGAACCGGTCATTTTCCTCGCCGTAAGTGCGAGAATCGCACAAAGACAGCAACAGATGAAGCACACACCGTCGGTGTATTAGCATGTGTAGCTTATAATCCTCATGTGTCTGTGAGATCTATTTCTGAAGAGTGTGCCGTATCAGTTGGTTCTGTCCATAAAATATTAAAATCTAATAAATACAAACCATTTAAAATTCAGTTGGTACATGGACTGCATGCAGGAGATGAAGATCGCAGACTTAATTTTATCACCGGAGTTTTTATGGAACACTATGCGCAAGACCCTAATTTTCTAGGTCGTATCGTGTGGTCTGATGAAAGTAATTTTTCAAACAATGGAATCGTTAATCGCCACAATTCCCATTACTGGTCGTCAGAAAATCCTCATTGGGTAAGAGCAACCAATTTCCAAGTGAGATGGAACATAAATGTATGGTGCGGAATGATAGATGACAAATTGATTGGCACATATTTTGTTAATGGTGCCTTAACAGGCCAACGCCATTTGGATTTTCTTGAAAATCAACTGCCTCCTTTGCTTGAAGATGTAAATGTAAATCTGCGGCAAGTGATGTACTTTCAACAGGATGGCGCACCGGCGCACAATAGCGCAATAGTGAGAAATTATCTAAGTAGAGTGTTTCCGCAACGATGGATAGGTACAAATGGTCCCATTATGTGGCCAGCTCGTTCTCCTGACCTTAGTCCCTTAGACTACTTTCTTTGGGGACATTTAAGGAGTGTAGTGTATGAAACACCTTCTAGAGATGTAGAGGAGTTACAAAACAAAATTATAATTGCTTGTGCAAACATACCACGAGAAACTTTAAGAGCGGCAACTAGTGTTACATTAATTAGGCGTTATCAAACGTGTGTAGAAAATGATGGAGAAACATTGGAACATTTAATTTAATTTGTATGCTTTCAATTAATAAAATTCCAAAATTATTTTTTCTCAGAAACTACAAAAGATAGGTTGGTAGGAGTCTTAATAAAAGTCATCACAAATATGTCATAGAATCCAAAAATGAAATAAAAAATAGGGCATTGCATTTAAAAAATTGAAGTGAGATAGCGCCACCTGGTGGTGATGGGCGTTGATTCAAATCTTTGTGCCAACAAATGTGCGCCCTTGGAAGATATTTACAAAAATATTTTCATAATTTAAAAATCTTCATCCGCTCTCGAGATATTGCACTGTCCCATTCCTCGCTGAACACGCTGTATATTATTTTTTCTTGAAATAAATATAGAGAATAAAATATTTTCAGGATTATGCCACCGAAAAAGAGAGGCAGTTATGGTAAATGGTCCGAAAAGGATATGGAAATAGCCATTAAGGCTTACAAAGATGGAGTTGGATTAAATGAGTGTCAACGAAGATTTAATATCAATAAATCAACTCTATTAAGACATGTTCGACAAAAAAATAAAATCGCAAATAATGGCATAAAACGAATGGGTACAAAAAATATTTTTAATGTTGAAATGGAAACATTATTAGTTTAACATATTCTAAAGTTTGAAGAAGTGTTTTTTGGTTTATCAATAAAAGATGTCCGGAAAATTGCATTCCAACTTGCAGAAAAGCACAAACTACTTCATAAATTTAATAAAGAAAAATGCGTGGCTGGGAAAAAATGGTTTTGTGGGTTCATGGGACGTCATAAGGAATTATCACTCAGACAACCAGAATCTACTTCTCTTGCATGAGCAAGAGGATTTAGCAAGGAAAGAGTAACAGAGTATTACGAATTTCTGGAAAAGTTGGTCGACAAATATAATATTGATGCGAACACAATATTTAATGTTGACGAATCCGGGTATTCCACAGTTCAAAAAAGAATGCAGAAGGTTATAGCTAAAAAAGGCAAAAGACAGGTGGGTGGAATTACTAATGGTGAAAGGGGAGTTAACACAACACTTGTGTGCTGTACTAATGCTGCTGGCCTTTATATCCCCCCCCATGATAATTTTAAAGAGAAAAAGATATGCTCCTGAATTATAGCAAAAGGTACTCCCAGTGGAAGTATTTGTCAGATTTCTGACTCTGTTATATTAACTCTGACTTATTACTAGTTTGGCTAAAACATTTTCACAAAATTGTAAAAACTGGCCGTAACAAAGATGTTCTTTTGCTATTAGATGGATATAACAACACATAGTAATAACTTAGAAGCTTTAGAATTTTGTCGCGAGAATCATATTCATCTTCTTCAGCTACCTGCACATACAACACATAAGACCCCAGCCCTTAGATGTAGCATTCTTTAAACCACTACAAAGTTATTTCGTGCAGGCACAAGATTCTTGGTTAAGGGCTAATGTTGGACAAGGGATTTCAGCTTACGATATTTCAGAACTTATTAGTGAACCATATGGAAGGGCAGCTACTGTTGGAACAGCTGAAAATGCTTTTAAAGCACCAGGTATTTGGCCTGTCAATAGAAATCTTTTCCCAGACCACCTTTTTGCACCTTCTCTTGCAGTCCAACGACAAATAGAAAAAGAAAATCTCGAAATACCTGAAGACAAAACACCTGAAGACAAAACGCCTGAAGACAAAACACCTGAAGACAAAACACCATAAAATTAAATAGTTAGGCTGGTCCATCTTCATCTGCTATTTTGTCCGAAACCAGTCCTAACACATTTAATAAAAGTTGAGAAGAAAAAAAGAAAAGAAGAAAGAATTCCCAAGTTAGTGGTACTAGAAAAAAACGTCAACACACCACGTCATCAGCTGTAGAACTGACTGGCACACCATACAAAGATGAGTTAGTTGCTAAAAAAAGAAATATGGAAGAGTCAGAAACGGCAAAACCAAATAGGAAGGACAAGAAAACTAAAGAAGCTATTCAAAAACTAAAATCTGATTTGTTCAATAAAACAAAAGGACTGATTAAAAACAAACAGCCGAAACAAAAACCAAAAATACGACAGAGATAGAGAAATACTAAAAAAGCAAGTTTGGAGGAATCAACTGATTCAAGCGAAGAAGAAGTTGAAGATGCACTGTGTTTATATTGTCACGATTCTTATTCCAACTCTGTAGCGGATGAAGGATGGGCTAAATGTGAAGTGTGCTCAAAATGGGCACACGAAAAGTGTGCGGGAATCAAAGAGGAAGAGATTTTGATTTGTGACATATGTAAAGATTAACTTTTAATGTGGGTTCAAATTAGGTTACTAGTGGTTCATTTTAGGCAACCGGTAGCCTGATTTGAACCATTTGTATGAAAATTGTTTTTTATTTGCTACATACAAATGTTTTATTTTTTGTTCTTTTTGTTTAGTAATAATAAAAGTTTGTAAATCTCTCTATCGTTTAAGCTTAAAATGTCCTCTTAAAAACGGAATAATGGCTATTACTTTCGAAATGGTTCAAATTAGGCAACTCTCCCCTAACTGTCAAGATTTGAGGCAGCTAAAATTTGTTCTTTCAGAAGGCTCCCTACAAGAACCAAATATTCAGAGTGACCTAGATCATTCTGAATTCTTGTTTATTTTAGAAACACGCTATTTAGAGAAATATACATGTGACGAATCCACACGAACATATGTTTGTGGCTATGATGCACATTCAATACAAAAAAATAAAAACATTAGGTGCTTGCAGTGTAAAAGCCTGGTAGTGAAAAATCTGATAATCAATACTTTGATTATTTACAAAGAGGGGGTATATGTATGGCCCAAGAAGAAATTAATTAATATATATATATATATATATATATATATATATATATATATATATATAATCATTTATGTGCTATTTTTGAATATATCGCCAACACAGAACATATTACATTATTTTTATCTAAGCTGAATCATCAACATTTATTGGCCTCTTTGACAGTGACAAGTTTACAAAGTGATAAATTTTTTATTAACTTTAACAGAAAATGCGAGTGTGGCGTCTCTGTAAAAAAAATATATTTTAGAGTGGCACTAATTTTTTCAAATAATGTATTAAATAATTATGCAAAAATAAAGAACAGTATTAAACATAGTACATGTAAAGTGGGTAAAAAAAAATTATTACATTAAAGTAAATATTGTATTACCTAACTATGTAATGTTATTTTTCATATAAACATACAGGCTTTTTATTGATTTATATATTATCAAGTATTTTTTGTTCTCAAAAAAAATAAAAAAACAAATAAAATGGCAAAAAGAAATAGTGTGTAAGTATCTAGCGAGCATAGTCCTACAACTAACATACATTCCATTCCATTATTGATTTCCAAATGGGACTACAACCGGACTACTTTCATCAGCTGATGCGACGTTGCCTTTTTTACTTGACAGCTTGTAGTTGTAGGTAGCTATGATAGATCACGAAACGTTACCTAGGTAACCAAGTTTTCAGAACAATCCTATGTCTCGTTTTCCTTATACGTCTAACCTACCATCGACCGTGAATCACCCTGTATACTAGTGTGAGATTGTGCAATGATGATAAAAAATACAGTATTGAATTCTCGTACATTGCTGCTTTTTGATCTGGATTTGTAATGATTGCCAAATTATCTTGATACCTTCGTTTAAGAATTACACAACTTTAGAATAAACTGAAACGGATGCTTGATTTGGTCAGGAGTTTGTTATATTTTGAATAAATCAGGTTTTCTCTTTTCATGTAGGTTTGGATGAGAGATTTACAAAATATTACGAATGAAGCTTAGACTGTAAAACGAACAACAGAATCGACAGGAAAGAAGCAAGAGAAATATTTTCAAAAGAGAATAAAAATGCCATCGGAATACTAGAAGCATAGATCCCAAGGAAAAAAGTAGGGATATTGACTCCCCTGCGCAATTCATCCTCACTATAAAAAAATATATACCTGGATCGAAAACAAGTTTAGATGATACATTACTCCCCGAGTGGCTGTGCAATGCACAATTTAAAGATGAGCATAATCACAGGCTCAATTGTATAGACGCCTCTAGGAGAAGAAGCTAAAACAAAAATTGTCGAATTATTTCAACAGGGACTGCATCGGCTTATCATACGTGTTGTGCATTAATGATCGATTCATTAGATGAAGATTATGGGTGCAAAGTATCCGACAGAAGCATTTTTCCGACAAAGACCGACGTGCAAACATTGTGGAGAAAAAAGTTCAAAGAAAACTTTGTTGAAAAGAGTAGAGAAGGAATGACAAAACAGCTAGAGGCCAGTTTAGAGATAGCCCAAAATAATGATGGAGTCTTGTATGGTATCACGAGTAATGAAAATAATTATGCAGTTGCATTATGCACTCCATTAATGCAGATAGCATTGATGCTATCTACAGTGAACGAGCTACTATTGGTGGATTCTTCTGATAACTGTGACAGTCACAAAATTTATTTTTGTTATAATCCAAACACCTGCAGGAGGTTTACCAATTGGTTGTATAATATCAACAAGCTTAAAATCAGAAGTGTTTGATGCAGCCCTCCAAAAGCTTATTGAAATTCTTCCCGTTGCAATTTCTCCTAATGCAATTCTAACGAATGATGATTTTAACAGAAATCAATGTTTTACGTAAATATTGGCCCAGTTCTAACTTTTTATTGTGTACGTTTCATGTGCTCAAAGACGCATGGAAATGGATTCAGACAGTAAGTCATGGTATTCTCAAATCCATACATAAACTCTTTCGAAATATTTTGATAGCCAGTGATGATGAGGAATTTAGTGAAGCTATTAAAGCTTTTCAATACAATACGAATACAAATAATTACACCGAAATTACTTTTCGATTGCTGAAAGACATAGATCTAGATAAAACAAAGGCCTTTAATTTAACTCAATTGGTGGATTTTATTATGAAGAATTTCGAAAGTTACTACAAGCAGCGCCTATTAGATTTAACCATTAATCCAAATACAAAAAGTGTTGACTAATACCTAACATCTAATAAAGATGTTGACCCAAATAGTATTCATGAAATAAATGATTTTGAATACAGTGTCCTGACCATTAGCGATAATACCAACTACAGTCGATAGTTCGGACAGTCGCCAGCCCGGGCACTCCAGTAATCCGGACACTGCTATTATTCGGGCGTTTTGAGAATTTTGCCTCTGTAATCCGGGCACAAAGATACTACATACAAAATAATGCAAAGTAAGACGAATTTTCCTGTCTGAACAAGCAGAAATTAGTCACTTTAACATTTACAAACGGCGTCATTTAGCATTTGATTTTCAACCGCGTGCTGAACATAATGGCTCCAAACAAAAGAGCACATAAAACACTTACACTTGCAGACAAATCTAAAATACTAGATTACCTTGATGCGGGACAAAGTACACGTCAAATTGCAGAGAAATTTGATGTTCCAAAATCTACAGTGTTTGATATAAAAAGGACAAAATAAGAACTTTTATATCAAAATCATTTCAAGGGACAGGTAAAAATGCCAATACATAATGTTTTACAAATTTACTTTATTTGGTATATTTTTGTAGGCAAAAGAAAAGTTATCAGAAAAGCAGAGCATCCTGAAGGTGAAATCGTATTGTATAATTGGTTTTTACAACAACGCAATGCACACGTCCCAATTTCGTCAGAAATTTTACGAACTAAAGCTAAACATTTTTATGATCAAATAACAGGGAAAATAGATTTTTTAGCAAGTTCTGGATGGCTAGATAAATTCAAGCTAAGACACGGAATTAGTTTTTTGGTCTGTGGGGAAAAACTTTCCAGTGATGTTGCCGCCGTAATACGTTTTCAGGAAAAATTTCGATCTGTTGTCGAAGAGATGGAATTAGGTAACGATCAAGTATATAATACTGATGAATCAGCAATTTTTTGGAGAACTCTACCTGATACCACTTGGGTTCATCAAAATGAAAAATCAGCACCAGGTCGAAAAATATCAAAAGACCGTTTAACATTTATGCCCTGCTGCAATGCGGCGGGCTCACATAAGTTGCCGCTGTTGGTTTTGGGAAAAGCGGCTAATCCACGAGCATTTAAAAACGAAAGTTCAATTCCAGTTGTATACAAAGCGTCTAGCAAAGGATGGATGACAAAACCACTATTTATGGAATGGTTCAAAACATCTTTCATACCTGAAGTCAAAAAATTTTTAACTCAAAGTAACAAGCCCCATAAAGCGTTGCTGTTGGTAGAAAATGCACCATCACATCCATCTCTGGAAGAAGTTAATACTAATCCAAACTTGAAAATTATGTTTTTGCCACCGAATTCTACTGCTGTTTTACAGCCTATGGATCAGAATCTCATTCAGAATATAAAAGTGTCGTATAGGAAACGCCTCCTCGATCATATCATTTTACATGAAGGTGAAGATACATTAACCCTTTTAAAACAGTTTAATTTAAAAGATGCAGTGAACAATCTTAATGAATCTTGGAAAACCATAACTTCAAAAAATATCAGAAAAAGTTGGGCACAATTATGGCCTGAAATTACGGAACCAGAAAAATCAGATGATGAGAATATTCCACTCTCAGAACTTCAAAAGAAATATTGTCCAATAAGTCAAGAAGATCTAAAAAAAAATCACAGAATCCTTAAGAGTCATTGATCCAGAAAATAACTTGAACAGCGAAAACATTACTAAATGGGCTGTGGGAGAAAAAGTTTGTCGTTGATTTAAGCGAAGAAGAGCTTATCCAAGATGCATTAGCGATGAACAAAGAAAATCCAGGAGAATCTTCTGAATCAGAGAGTAGTGAAAATGTAGAGAAAGTGAAACATGTAGATGCTGTCAATGCATTTTCACTGACCATCAGGTGGGCTGACGAAAACAATCTTCCCATGGAAGATGTTTCGCTTTTGAAAAGACTCAAAGAAAAAGCATTTGATACCGCTGTATCAAAAAAGGTTCAAACTAAAATATACACATATTTTGAAAAAAAAGTAGAGTATGTGTTTCTGTGGATATTTATGTGTAGGTATGTACATATTTATTTATGGCACATACATTATGTACTCATATTAAAGATTTTGTTGTACTATTTTAGTTTTTTTAGTTTTTGATTACCTTTATAATAAATTACCATTTTTAATAAATTCTGATTTGTTTCCATTTTCCAAATAAAAAAAAATTATGAGTCACTCCAGTAATCCGGGCACCTCGATAGTCCGGGCACATGCCGGAACGATATCTGCCCGGACTATTGAAGTTATACTGTATTACACAGTAAATATGCTTTCAGGAAAATGCACTTGTTATGTAGGGATCAATGGAAAACATTGTAAGGGCTGCCGTGTTAATAAAATATAATTTGAAATGCAGTATGAATACTTTAACTGAAAATGTTATATGTCAATTATATAAAGTAGCAAGTGGCAAAGAGCCTGATATCGAATTATTTTTACCTCTGCAAGGTAAAATGAATGAAGAAACAGTATGTATCGACATGGCGACTGAACCAAATAATGACAAAATACAAACAAAGAATGAAATTTTACTTGATGGAAACATAACCCCTGAAAATTTACAATCCCCACAAGAAATAAATGACCCAACAGAAGAATGGAAGAAACACCATCTTGAAATATTAGAAAAAATTGATGAAAATCCTACTACATTTTGCCCAACCGTGAAACAATTCTTGAGCAATAAAAATAAGTATGCCAAGACTGAAAATAGTCTCGTTAGCGGCTTATATACTTGTTTTACGTACAATGGAGTGCATTGCAGTAAAAAGAGAGCTGGTTTACAACATGGTGTAAAAATATCAGTCCAACCAACTGCTGTGTCTAGAAGAAAGACCAGTATGGGTGGAAGAAGGCCTCATGTGGCTGATCGAAACACCAAAGAACTTTCAACAAAGAAAAGTAGAAACCCTCATGTGCTTGCTAAATGTGTTGATAAACATGAGTCTTGGCTCTAATAAATCTAAAAAATAATAGATTCATGTGTTCAATCACGTCCTTTTTTTCAATGTATTTTTATTATAATCATAAATGTTTATTACAGCTCGCAATTGTTTCCATTTTCATTGTATTTAAAATTTTGGTTTTTTACTTTGTATTCAGAATTTTGTAACTTTGTTCATTAAAATGTATGTATAAAAATTAATTAATCTCTTTTATTTTAAAATAAAACATAGGTTTTAGAGAAAAATGTGTTATAATAAATAGAACTTCTAGCATAGATGCTATTAATGTGCACTATTCCTAGAGAAGGTGCTGTTACTGTTTCTAACTTCGGCTCGCTACCTTCACCTGCAATCTGGACGCCTACTACAGTAGAACTCCAATTATCCGAATTAATTGTGACCAGACCCCATTCGGTTAATCAAATATTCGGATAATTGGAGTTTTCACAAAAAAAAACGGGAAATTTAATAAAAAAAAAAACTCCACTAAATATATGGTATTATTTACTTTAATTACAATGGTTTTAATATGTACTTTACAGTACAAATTAAACTTTACTTACAAAAGAGTGTTAATGCTTTTTGAACATATCTGTTAGCGTAAGTTGTTTTGCTGTCTTCACACGTTTTCGAGCTACCAAGTCCCTCATCTGCTTGATTGTGAGGAGTTGGATATGGTTACACTCAGGTTGTTGCGCAATCCATTTTAGCGCAGTATCAAAGCAGGCTAACGCTTCGCTGGCTGTCGGTCCTGCCTCTGGTTCGTCCGTGATGTCATCTTCTTCTTCTTCAACAGTTTCCTCTTTTGTTACACTTTCAACGAGTTCATCATCATTAAGAATTTGGAACCTTGGGTCAGATGAATCACTTTCAAGCCACTCGCCTACATCTTCCTTACTAACTTCAGAACACCCTGGAATTTTCAAAATGATTTTCTCAACTCTTCAAGTGAGAGTCCGTCTTCATCTTCAAACTCCTGTTCATTTTTTCTTGATTCTCTGTCACTTTTTTCTTTTGCCTTCTCCTCTTTCGTTGATATGCCTTTTAACTTGTTCCAAGCTCGCCTCAGTGTTTCTGGCTTCACCAAATTCCACGCTTCTGCCACCATGTAACAACAATCTTTCAAATTTATTTTTTATGTTGAGCCACAACCCTTCTTCATCTTCAGCACACAGTAAAAGTTTTCTCAGCAACTGTCTTCTATAATGGCGCTTCATTGTTTCTATAACAGACTGATCCATGGGCTGTAACAAGCTCGTTACATTGGGTGGCAAAAAAATGGTTTTAAATTTCCCATTTTCTCTCTCAAGCAATTCTTCCGTAGGGTGGGTGGGTGCATTGTCTAGAATTAAAAGCACTTTACTGTCTTCTTTCCCGAAGGATTTCTGATGTTTTTTTACTCCTGGGATGAAAATCTCTTCATACCACTCCAAGAACAAACCAGCAGTCATCCATGCCTTAGGCTGATTCTTGTAACAGAGGGGGAGTTTTTGTACATTTTTAAAGGCCCTTGGGTTCTTAGATTTGCCTATCAGCAGAAGGGGAATTTTATGAGTTCCTGTTGAGTTGGCACAGTTCAGCACGGTGATGCGGTCTTTGCTAACTTTATGTCCAGAAGCATTAAATTCTCGTTTAGAAGCTAAAGTTGTTTTAGGCAAAGCCTTCCAAACTATGTCAGTCTCATCGGCATTGTACAAAAAGTCAGGATCGTAGGAATCAGCTAAATCTTTAAACTTTTCAATAAAGTTTTCTGCTGCTTTGGGGTCTGCAGAAAGTTTCTCGCCACTTAAATCTAACTCACGGATACCGTGCCTAAACTTAAAATTCCTCAACCATCCGTTGCTGGCTTTAAAAGAAGAAGAACAGTTCAGTTTTTCAGCTAAGAGTTTTGCCTTTTCACACAAAATCGGACCTGTAATAGGATTTCCCATACCACGTTGCTGCAAAAACCACTTGAAAATCACGTCCTCCAACTCTTTATTTGAAGCCATTTTCATTGATTTTCTTGATGAACTTCCGCCTTCATTCTCAAGCACAGACACAAAATTTAAAATGGAAATTCTGTTCTTTTAATGTCTGAAATCGTAGCTTGTCCCAGTCCGTATTTTTCCGCCAAAACTTTGCCCGTCACTCCTTTATCTAATTGTTCTATAATTTTAATTTTATCCGCTAACGACAAAACAACACGTTTTCTCTTAGAAGCCATCTAACACAACACAACACAATACACCGGCACAGACAGATGATGTAAATCAACGCCACGATATCAATAGACTGAGTAAACAAACAAAAGCAGGCAGTGTTGCCAACAGGCTCTGACAAAATGGCGCTATCGGGGGTTACTAAAAGTCGCTAGAAAGTCGCCAGATTAGAGAATAGAGAAAATTCTTAAAATTAATTTCTTCTTACAGTTTTATTTCCTTTTAAAATGGTTTTTAATTTTTAATTTATGATCCTTACTTGTCACAACTATTATTATACAGTACCCTACCTGAAAGGGCTAGAAATCTATTTCTGTTAAGTTTATTGCAGTAAATACAAAGCGGGCAAACACTGAAAGCAGGTAGTAAGTGTCTTGTACAGTCACGGGTGACAGTGCGGCGTAGCGGGCGACTTCTAATCCTTTTCATTACGTTAAAATTTCGTGTATTTTTTTCTAAAAGCGATTCGGATAATCGGCGATTCGGATGATCGGAGTTCGGATAATTGGAGTTCTACTGTATTTAAGTAAAGACGAATTTAAAAACAAAGTTTTCGTTAATTTTGCATACATCTTCTATTGTGATATGACTTTGTTACAGAAAAAAATAAAACAATACATATTGAAACATTATTGTATGCTAACAGAGTCGTGTGGTGATATAAAGTTTATAAATCTACTAGATATTTTGATTTGGCGGCGCACGCCTCGCTCTTTTTTTGATAATTACCAACAAATGAATTAAATTACTGTACATTTAAGAATTTATGACACCTGGACGCCTACTAGATTATGTAAAATTTTCAATTTACTTAAGTAGAAAACTTGATCCCCTAGTATACCTATTTTTTTCTCGTATCTTCACTTAGAACAACAATTGTTCAAACAACCTAGCGATCATTAAAAAAACCGGAATAAAACGATGATATATTTTATTAGGCCTTTAAAATGATACTAAGTTTGTCAAAACCCATAAAGCGGCACAAAAGTTATAACTGTTTCATTGAGTCAGCTTTCCCACTCACCCCTACCAGTTATTTTACAAGATAGAGGAAGATTATTTAAATTTTGTGGTACTATCACTGTGTATTTATTATAGATAAATTATGTTTTTGTGTTATTATTGTGAACAACGCCCTCTATTGATGGAGTATTAAATACAGCGGGTTACCTCTCTTAATCAGACACCTGGTACAAATGGTATGTATATCCGCAAGTTTGACTAATAATAACGGTTGACTCCAATCCAGATAGCTGCTGTCAACTATTTGACGCATTATGACTACCTTAAAAATTAATATATTGTCATTAAGTTAACAATCCTTATAAATATTTTATCGAATGTGTTATTGTTTAAATTAACAAACTAATTTTAATGACTGAACTTGCGGAAAGGTAGATTGCAATGGAAGAAGAGCTTCGCGATTGCATGGAGAAAAATTTCGAAGATGAATCATTCCGCATAAAAATATCTTCACAAGGATTCATAGTGGTCTTAGAGAAACAGACAGATTACAACATCGATGACGTTACGGCCGCCCATTTTCAGAGGCTTTTTTAATAGCCTTAATAATTATATATCGGAATTCGATAACCCTCATGCTATTGCTTTTCGCAACAACCAACCACAATTTTCCATAAACATTTGGATCGACATTGTAGGTGATAATCTAAGTAGTCCTTATCTGCTCCCATCTCGTCTAACTAGCCATATTTATGAATATTTTTTAAGAAACATTTTACCAGCGCTTTTGGAGGATAAGAATGTGGTTTCAACAGGATGGCGCACTTACGCATTTTTCTTTGCTTGCTCGGCAACATCTTGATCAGGTTTTTCCTACTCGCCAGATTGGCCAAGGAAGACCAGTAAATTGGCCGGCGCGATCACATGATCTGAAACCTCTAGATTTTGAGGTCATGTAAAAGTGTATGAAAGATCTTTTGCCAGTGAAGAGGAGTTGCTAGCAAGGGTAATGACCCCCTACACACAAATCCAAGCACACCTGAAATATTTCGACGTGTCAGAGCATCAATGAACAGGAGAGCTCAATTATGTCTTGACCAAAGTGGCCACCAATTTCTGTAAGTTTATAGCAAATAAATAATATTTAGAACCCAATTAATATTATTAAAACCATTTATAGGATATCGTGCATGTAGACAGGTTTTATTTTTTTCTGGCAAACGATGCATTGGATCAAAAATAGTCAAGTAAGCATTTTTTTTTCTAAATTAAATGAAATTTCCAAAAACAATTTTTATTTTGATAAAAAACAGTGGCGTACCATTTTTTCCTTTCAAAATGTACCGAGATGTGTCCGTACGCACGACACTGGTGAAATTAAATTAAATAACCATTCTACATAAACAAATGCGCCTACATTAACTCTTAAAACATGCCAAATTTCATTTACATATCTCACACGGTTCTAAAGATATCAATAAAAATTGAATATTTGAATAAAACACCCTGTATCTTCCCAATGAAACATTATTAGAATATAGTTTATATGAAGAACCACATTATTTTTCGATGTGATACTACATCCTGAAATATAATGAATCACTTATGGGACACCCTGTGTATGTCTATCCAGTGCAGGATTACAATGATAGTTATAAATTATAATTATAAGCATTGAATATTTAGAATCTTTTTTCTACATAATTATAGGGGTTCACAGAATAGAAGTGGTTTAATCTAAGTTCTAAAAACCCATTTTTTGATGTATTAGGAAAACTTTGTCTTTGGCGTATTCTCGTTGATTGATAAATATTTGCTAGCACACAGTTTATTTTTCCAATTTATCAAATTACTTTTAATTAATTTTCCGATTTGTTCAAATTCAAAACTGTGAAATTATTATTGTTGGTAATGTAGACTTCTTTAAAAATTTGTGACTCATCAACTGTCAGTCAGACAATACCAGACGGATGTTTTATCAAAAATTATAAATAGGTTTTAACTATTTTGTCTACGAATTGTATAACCTACAAATAGAATACAATACAATTTTAATGAGGTTCATGAAAATAGGTATAAATATTTATATTTTATTTGTTTTCTTCAACTTTGTGCATGTATACGAGTGCATCTATCTCCCACCAAAATCTTATAGTGTTGGTTCGTCACATCCAATACTCTGGTACTATAGTATTAACGACTAGCTTTGAGAGTATTATGATTCGAAGTAATTAGGAATTTCCTTAAATTATATCAAATCCAAATACTAAAACAATTTATGATAGTTTCACATTGCAATGCAAATATAAACAGTAGATTTATGTATTAAGTAAATATAGAGACAAGGAACAATTGGTATAAAACCAACTGAACCTGGTTCTATCAAAACTTTCTGTCGCTATTTAAAACAATTGGGTACTTACCTCTTATACAAATACTGGCGATGCTTTCCTTCTTGCTAAAACTTATTTTTATATTTAAATAAGTGAAATAGGTAATTATAGTTGTTTCATCATTCAAGTATGATTAATACATGTAGAAATGCATAAACAAACAAGATTCATTAGAACTTACGCAATTAAATAATTATTTATTTAATATAAACAAAACATGATACCATATATATAAACTTACCGATTAATTCCGCTGGTTTATTGGCTCTTTGATTAACAAAATGTTCGAAAGCTTCTTTCAAAGAATTGCTGAACTTTTCATTTTTATTAAAGCAAGTAGCAACGATGTTATCCATCATGTCTTTAAAATCGAGTAATTCTTGCACCATAGTTTTATCCTTTTCAGGATCAATCACAATAGTACGACCAAACTTTTTAATATAAGCGTTAAAAGAAACACACAACTCCGCATGTCCATTTTTTACGCGCCCAAATAATGAATATAATAAACTAAGATCGTGAAGGCGATTTTCTTCTAATAATCCATCTAAACCTTTTTGTAAAATATTTGTAATGTGCTCTGTTAAAAGTTGTTTTTCTACTGTATGAATTAATCGTGGTTTTGTACTACTATCCAAGTAATGTAAAATACGCTCATTTTCTTCAATAAGACGTTTTTCAACATGTGCCAAGTATTCAGGGACTTCCATCTCTTGCATTAATCTCATACCTTCAGCTGCATATAAACGCTCTGTTGCAATTAAGAACTTGTCTTCAAATGCTTTTTGGTAAATTTGAAGATCAGTTAGCATACGTAATAGGGATTTTAATAAGGTCCGATCGACCGCATCACCCTGACGTTCCTTTTCTATAAGCATTAACAAGCCTTCCACAATTCTAGTTTGAACTAAAGTATTAGCCATAATGTACTGACGAAATAAATCTAAGCCCATATCCCATATAGAAGGTATATGGGCATTTTGCAAGACATAAGTGCGATCTAAATATAAAAATATACTACGTATCATTATCATTTGATGACAATGAGCCTGCCATGTTTCATTCATCTTTTTTAGAAATAAGAAGCGATCCATATTTTCTGCAAGGAATTGCTCTATATCACGACGAACATGATTATCCGTTAATCTCCTGAGATTGTTATAAATAGTATGTGCCATTTTATGATTGCACATATTCTCGACAGCCTGATAAAGTTCCTCCAAAGAGTATTCGTTACGAGTGGCATTTTGAATTGCCAATACAGCCTCTTCGAGTTTACCCCAAGTTTGCTCTCGGTAATCATCAGGAAGTTTTGGTTCGCTTTTTAAATTTTTTATAACAATTTTTTTGGTAGCCGTAGGTTTTAAATTAATAATCGTTAAATTTCTATTAATACCGTTCGATGCAATGGCTGAAAAATTAGCCCTTTTATTTTTCTCATTCGAATTGTCACTCATGTTTTCGTCCACTTCTGGAATATCCCTTTTTCGTTTAATTCCTGATGAGTACTCACTGGACCTTCTAATATTTAATGGACTGATGTCCTCCAAATTTCTATTGTGTCTTGACATAGAAGCACATCACAAATGACACGCGGAAAAAGAAAATAAAAGTTCAAAAACTTTCAAGAAACATATATTAATACGCAGTCAAACATTTTTTCTTAACACACGATGCCTTTATCGGTTCTCATTTTGTTCACCTTTTTTGTTTTCTGTCAAGTGTCAAAAATTGTTTGGCTGCGTTCATTAACAAAAATATTTTAAGTAAAATAATAAGATAATTGGCAAAATTAATAATTTTGTAATACTCTTATTTATATATACTTATAACTAAACAATATACATTGCATAAAAATGAAACCAAGTATTAAAACAAGTTAGACCTCCTTAGTTTTACTTTTTACCGTTAGATGGCAGTATCGTTCAACCAATACAGTAATCTTCAGTTAAGCCTAGAACGGCAGTCTATCGAGTATACTGTATAGCACATGTAGCATATATTTAATCAAAAAGGATATAGCAATTTAGTCTTAGGCGTTAGGTATTACAATAAATTTATGAAATATGAAAAAGAGGACAATAACTGTAGTTATCGAAACGTATAAATATATAATAATAATAGGGTTTATTTAATACTTTTGTTTACAGTATCAGTTTCCTTACTAGTACATAAAGTTGTATTATATTTTGAAAAATAAATTATTTATCATGATAAAAGTGCAAGTAAATGATCGTTGATGTACCTGATGAAGCCAAGCTTGTTGTATGCAGGTTGTAATCTTATCTAATCTAATTTACTACTTAATCCGCTAGCGTTGTATATTTCTCTAACCAAGCTTTTATATTTAGGAACTTAGTTATCAATTTGTGTATTTCTATTATCACTAAATTGCACTTATTTGTTTACATGAACTCTTGTATTAACTCTGCTGTTACCTTCGGGTCTATATGACCCGAAATCAAATTGTTGTTTAGATAACTTTTTTGTTTCTTAATATCTAAACTTCGTAGTTAATGACTTTTTTTCTAATCCATTGAAGAATGAGTGGCTTGTTTGTTTCAATAATTTTTTTTTTCATATTTTTTTAAACATGATTGTTACATTGAGTTCCTCGGGTCATTATGACCCGAGGCTGTAACACATTAGTAGGACGTATAAATTTGTATTTCCAATTATTTTATATTGAAATTTGAGGATAGATAATATGCATATCATCACATGCTTGTTCAAATGTACCTACCTATGCGAGTTACTACAGCATTTTCGGCAGGTCTGTAGCCGCGTGTGCACGTCGAAACAGGAACAGACTTGCAACTTGCAGCAAGTATAAATACCATATCGCAGTATGCAACCGACAGTTTTGTTTGTTACGTTGCAGAGTAAAGTGTGGTTTGTTGTACGTACTACTAGTTCTTCTAAAGTGCTGAAATAACAATAATGGCAAAAAAATATCTTAGTGGTGAAGACTTAGGAAAACTTATTGATAATTTGAGTGACATTAGTGACGATGAAGTTTCTGAAGAGGAAGATCATATAAGTGAAGATAGCGATTATGAACAGTCAGACGATGATTTTTTCGACGATGCTGGACCGACAAATCCTACGCAATTGATGCCACCTGCTCAATCGCTTCAATCTAAAGATAATGCCATAACTTGGATGTTAGATCCATTTCCTCAATCAGGGCGTGCAACTAGTGCAAATATCATAAAAGTCGCTCCAGGTCCAACTAGATACAGCAATGCACGAGTCCAAGATGTAAAATCTACATTTCAGTTATTTTTCAATAGTTCTCTGGAAAATATAATTTTGAAAATGACTAACATCGAAGGTCGTAGAGTGTACGGTGACAAGTGGCAAGAATTAGATGACATAACGTTGCAGGCGTACATAGGTTTGTTACTGTTAGGTGGAGTTTACAGATCGCATGATGAATCTACCAGAAGTTTGTGGAATGCAGAAACAGGCAGACCTCTTTTTCGCGCAACAATGTCGTTGAAACCATTTTATTATATACCACGCGCGTTACGGTTTGATAATAAAGAAGATCGTCAAGAAAGAAGGCTACGGGACAAGTTGGCTCCTATTAGAGAATTTTGGGACAAATGGACTGAAATACTACCAAAATTGTACAGTCCTGGACAAAACGTAACTGTGGACGAGCAGCTGGTTGCATTTAGAGGTCGTTGTCCATTCAAGCAGTATATACCAAGCAAACCAGCAAAATATGGCATCAAAATATGAACGTTTTGTGATAGTGCAAGTTCTTATGCTTTAGAAGTTCAAGTACACGGGAAAACCACCTGGGGGAAAACATGAGAAGCATCAGGGGCTGAGAGTAGTTTTAGACCTTACTTATGGACTAAGAGGTCAAAATGTAACTTGTGACAATTTCTTTACATCGTACAAATTGGGTCAAATGCTTCTCAAAAGAAATCTTACTATGTTAGGGACTGTCAGGAAAAGCAAGCCTGAGCTACCTATCATGGAAGTAAATAACGTTGTGCATAGTTCCAAATTTTATTTTACTAAAGATACCGCAGCTGTGTCTTATATTCCAAAAAAATACAACAAGGCCGGCCATTCTAATGAGTACGTTTCATAACCAGAAACAAATAAGCGACAGAGAAGACAAAAAACCACAAATTATACTTGATTATAATTCTACCAAAGGAGCAGTTGATACATTAGATCAGCTAATCGGTGCATACACATGCAAACGAAAAACAAATCGATGGCCCATATTCTTATTTTACAACATTTTAGATACCAGTGCCTATAATGCTTTCGTCTTATGGCGCGAAATAAATCCAGACTGGAATAAAAATGGACAAACAATTTGTAAATCCTTACATTTTGTCCAGAAAACATCTTCCCCGTAATGAAAAAGCGCTGCAATTGTAACAGCTATTCAACAACCATTGGTGGAAAATTCTACCGCACCTCTTCCTGGAACTAGCAACAAAAACAAACGAGCACGCTGCAAATTTTGCCCTTCTAAATGTGATAACAAAGCTAATATGACCTACATTAACTGTAAAAAATATTTGTGTAAAGAACACGTGACATATTATTGTCTCGACTGTAAGAAGTAGTGAATTATATCAATTATTAAACATTTTTTATTCCCTTTTCTATTTTTTATTTAAATTAGGTTGAATTTATTGTAAATTTCACGTTTCATATAAAAAACATTGCATTAGAGAAATAAAGTTAATAAATGTATAAAAATTGTTATTATTTTGGTTTTAATTCATATTTCAGGAATTCGGGTAATTATAACCCGAAGGAGCACAAGTGTATAGTCTTGTCGAGGAGAACAGCAGGGTTAAAGATGATAAGTAATCGTTATTTTTCTGTACCATCCACTTTATCAACTTATTTTTAAATTCAGGAAGGGTTTTACAGGATGTTGCTGTTAAGCATTCTTGGTCCCAGAAAATTAAACGATTTTTGTCTAATTTGTTTTTCCGCTCTGCTGATTACACTTGTTTCTTTTGTTCTATTCCTCGTATTATATTCATGTTCAACTTGTTTTAGATTATTTTTGTTTTTAAATTGGTGGATTACGAGGTTTTTATAATACAATTGTCGTAAACTCTCCATTTTTGTTTCTGCATACAGGAGGTCTGTTGGGTATCTGTACTCTTTGTTAAGCATTATTTTTAGGAATATTTTATGTATTACTTCCAGGCTTCTCATATAAATACGTGATGTTGATCCCCATACCACTATTCCATATTGTAAGAGGGATTGTACCATGCTATAGTATTGTATTTAAGTCAAGAACTTGCTTTAGAGTTCTGAATTTGAACAAAATGCCTCTCAGTTTTTCTATTAATTTCTTTATATGTATATCCCATTTTAAGTGTTTATCAATATATACACCTAAGTATTTAATAAACTCAACTGGTTCTATGGCAACTCTGATTCCGCTGGAGATGGACACTTCGATCTTGTAAAATGTTGAAAGATTATAATTATGGGATGTGAATGTTATGTACTTTGTCTTTTTAAATTAATGGTTAACAGCTTATGATCAAACCAGTATTTAATGAGTTGTAGATCCTCTTCTACCTTTTCTTTGAGGTAGTTCTAATTTTTATCTATATAGAATATAGCTGTGTTATCAGCAAACGCAACTATTTTCCCTTTAGACCGCAACTTAAACAAATCATTAACGTAAACCGTGAAAAGTATAGGGCCAATAACTGTCCCTTAGGGAACGCCATATTCTACTATCTTTTCATTACTGTTCGCGTTTCCTATCTTCACATGCTGTGGTCTATTTTTCAAGTAATTCTCCATAAGTTTGTTGGCGTTTCCTCGTATCCCTATATCATCAAGTGTTTGTAGTAGCTGTAGGTGGTTCACTGTATCGAAGGCTTTAGTCAAATCGATAAATACACAAAGAGATCGTTTATTTGTATACTTGTTTCGAAGCTCTTGTTAATGAGCATTGTTAGTGCAGGTGCTAGGATATCTGCGTTTTGCTTTAATATTTCTGATGTGATGCCACAAAGTTTTACTCTTTGATTTGTCGTTTAATACATTTTTGTAGTAGTTTATTTTTGTGATCTTTATAACCGTATTAAATGTATTTTTATATGTTAAGTACTTATTCTTAATGCCAATATTTTCTGGGTCATTTTTCCAAGCTTTAAACAGTTCTTATTTTTGGTTGCTGGACTTAACAAGCCCCGCAGTTATCCATTCCTTCCGCTTGGTATCACATGGTTTTACCTTTATGATCGTAGTTGCCTTTGCTATTTCTGATTTTATTTTATCGACAAAAAAGTCCGTTGCTTCTTCAGTTCCCATATACTTTATTTCATTACAAAAATAAATTTGTTCTAGGTTTCGGGCCAGCTGCTGTTGATTTAATCTCTTAATAAATTTTCTGTTATGAATATTTGGTTCTGTATTTTTTCCTAAGTTCTGGGTTATGTTTATTCTTGTGTAATGATCTGTTATGTCATTTTCATAAACTATTGGAATTTGATTATCTACATGTTTTTTACTTTTTACAAAGATATGGTCGATACAGGATTTGGATTGTTTATCTACTCTTGTGTATACATTAATCAACGGTATGCGAAAGGATGTCAATATTAATATCTCCTACAATAAATTTATAATCCGCAGGTACTGTGTTGTTATTTAAAAGAATTCTGATATCATTATTAAAACTACATGGGCATGTTGAAAGTGGTCTATATAAAGTTGTAATTGTAACGCGTTTACCCAGGTATGTCAATTTAATTATAATAGTCCTGATATTATTTATAGGTTGTATTATGCTGTCATGATTATGTATTTCTTTTATATACATTACAACGCCATTATTTTGATTGATGACACCTTGGTTGTATACCATTTCATAACCACTTAAGTTAAAAAATTTTGGGTCTGTATATATATATATATATATATATATATATATATATATATATATATATATATATATATGTATATATATATATATATAACAATCTAGTTGATTTAAGAATATGGTTATGGTATCAAAATTTTTTGCGATGCTTTTATTATTTTGCTGTAAAATGCTAAAAGAATGTGACGTCTTTTGGGATGCTGTCAGTTTTTTGTATTGAGTTATGTTACTTACAGTTAATGTTTTCTTATTTTTGTTTTGGTAGCCTCTTATAAACTGATTCATAAACCAATTACCTCGTAATTGGTTTGTTCACGGCTTTGCTGAATCCTTTTCTGATAGCATGGACAGTTAATATCAGTTGCTGTATGATCTGTGTCTATTGTTTCTTGAAGTTTGTTGCCTATGTAGATACAATTTGTACATATTGGTGTTTCCGCAGTCTGGTTGCAGTATTTATATTCATGTTACCCTGTAGAGTGCTCACCAATAGTTTTATTTTTACAGTCTTTAGTTTTATGATTAAATAGGTGGCAATTAAAACACTTTCTTATGCTAAGGTCCTCCTTCACCCGTATTGTTTTCCAGCCTAAATTGATGTCCATATTAACTAGCTGGTTGAACGTTGTACCAATTGTTTCCACATATGTAATCCACTTTCTTGTTTTCCTCTGTCGCCTGCTGTATACAATTTTTAACTGGTCTTGTTCGTTTATCCTACAGTTTTGTGATATTAATTCTTCTAGTAGATCCTCTTCCTTATAGTTTTTTTGTAGGTCTCTAAGAAAATAAGTCTTGGGTTCTTCATTTTTGTTAAAGTAACGTAGTAATCTGGTCCCAATTCTTTTACTGCAAGTTCTTTCAGTCTTCTTACTGAGTCTTCATCTGTACTTTTCACTAGTATACCTCCATTATTTATTTTTTTTAAAGATTGTATTCCAGCTTTTGCCTTACAGTTCACTTTTATTTGCACTTCTTCCTTTGTTTTTTCGCTTGTTTGATTCACCTTAGGTTTAATTAAGATGCTTAGCGCTTTAACTTCTATTTTTACGTTAGTGCTAGTGTTTTTTTGCGGTTCATTGGAGGTTATGTTAGCGTAGGTTTCTTTACCACTACATATACTGTTTTTAATTTCGTCGCAGTCTTTTTTTATTTCGTTCACTTTCATTAGTGTTTCGTATACATTACCGGTTAATTGCATTCAACCGTCTACGCCGCTGGTCGGAGTTGCACCTAACTTCATGTCATTTATAGCGCGCTTGCAAGCTAAGCATAACCACAGGGATCAGATGATCCCTGCATAACCACATTTCATTTATTTTATTTAGTTTGGGCACATTTATTTTCACGCAACTAATATGGAATCTTCTCACACAAAATCCGTCGCACTACAATATAAATAGAATATACAATATACAATATAAATAGAAAAATACACCATTTAAAAAACCCAAAAGCTAAGTAGGAAGCTCTGGGACATTTGAAGTCTAGTAAATGGTATAAGGGCAGTATATAACGGTAACCAAGCTTGTGTCAGGATAGGAGGAGGCTTGAATGAATACTTCAAAATAGAGCTAGAAGTGATGAGGCTACATGCTGTCACTGTGGTTGTTATGCATTCATGGATAATGTGTTAGGCAAGCATGTACTGACGCAAATGGTTTAATGGTTAGTGACGTAAATGTTCTGGTATAGGTGTGTTGATGATACAGTTTTACTTAGCAAAAATGCATATAAATGTATAGCAGATATAGCACTATATTTAATAAAAAACGCAATTTAGTCTTAGGTATTATCCTTATTTATGTTATAGTTAGACACAATCCATAAAAAAATTTCTTACCAACTCTTTTGTAACCCCAATATTCCGTTCCTTGTGTTCTTTTTTCATTTGATCCTTTATTTGGGACTTTTCACCTTCAGCCCTTTGTCAGTCTGCAAGTGCTGCACAATTATTGTAGCATTATGTTATGTTTGTTCTATGTTAGCGGTAATTACTATTGATGTGTAACTGTGAAGACGTTCACATTATTAATTGTCGAGATTATGCTTTTTGCCAGCACTTCTGTGGGGAGTAAATTATTGCGCTCTGTAAAATGTTTTGGCAATTGTTAATGTACCAAGTCATAGAAGCTGTGTTCTTGGAAAGCCCAATGTTTACAAATGATTGGGAATCACCCCTATTTATAGTATCCAAGAAACCATTTATTCCTTCTAAATAATGTGTAGACCAATACTCTCCAAAAAGAATAGGCAGACAGCAACTCTTCGGTCATTAAATGAACGGCTTCGATGCTTACGTTGAATGCATTACTGGAATTATTAAGCTAAGTTTAAACTAATACTATATTGCTTCATTTTCTAGAAAATAAGATATTGATGATTTGGTGAACTTTGCGTAGGTACATCCTTTGGTTCATAAAAATACACTAGGCACTGACTCCTGTTTCCTACCTTTATTGTACCTTTACCGTTTCACATCAATTAAATATGATGGTGGCAATGCTATTCCCTCAATGCATTCGCTTAGCTTTAAACAAATTTGCAGCGGGGCGAAAATGAGCATTGTACTTCATTTTCAAAAGTTTAATCAGGATTAAAATGACGAATCTTCTAATTAATGTGAACTTGGAGAAAATGAAGAACTGTGACGTTGAAAGTGCGTGGATACCCTTGAAACATTCTGTCAATTGTGCTGTACAGAAGTGTAGATGAGCGACTGTGCGTAAGCAGAAGAAGAGCCCTTGTTGAAGAAAATTTGTAAAAAAAAGGCAGTATGTAAGAAAAAAGATGCGTTCATGGCAATAATGCTGCGAAAAATGAGATTGAGAAACAGCAGTGGTATGAAGTATACAGATTACGGAAAAAGCGAAAAAGGCAGTAAAGAGGAATTTGGGATGGCAGAAACTGAGAA
This sequence comes from Vesta saturnalis, assembly GCA_036346205.1. Classification (NCBI taxonomy): domain Eukaryota; kingdom Metazoa; phylum Arthropoda; class Insecta; order Coleoptera; family Lampyridae; genus Vesta; species Vesta saturnalis. The sequence goes on from JARFJB010000793.1 coordinate 4,678,888, forward strand.
AACACAGACCAGTTCTAAGGGAAATAAGAAAGTGGATAAGAAATGCAAATGGTAGATAGTATGGGATAAGTACAGGACAAGCATATTTTGGAAAGTTGTACAGAACTGAAAGTAAGCTAACTGAGGAGTTAAGCAAGAAGAATGTGAAGGATATATGGAATGAAATTGAAAATTATATTGAGTTGAACGAAATAAAGAACACTACGGAAGTTAAAAAATGGACAAGTTGCAGGTGTGGATGGAATTACTCGTGAAATTCTGAAATATGGATGTGCAAAGTTTGAGGAGTCATTGAGTGAAATATTTAATACATGTTTTAGTCGTGGAAAAGTACCGATGATTGTTCCTCAGTATAAGGGTAATGGGAGTAAAGGTCATTCATGTCAGGAAGGTGATACGTGGATTAGATGGTTGCCCTCCAGCAGTGATTGAAAAGTGTTTAGATGTGAAGAAGCTATACTGTGCATTTGTAAACGTGACGAAAGCGATGACCGAGTGATTAGTAAAGCTCTGGGACGTTTTAAGTGAATATCAAGTGAGTAAATGACCGTAAATGGAATAAGCGCAGTATATGTTTATTGTATTCATGGATCAATGGGTTAGGCAAGTATGTACTGATGCAAATGGCTTAATTTTTAGTGACGCAAATTTTCATACAGTTTTACTTAGCAAAAATCTCGAGGAAGATTGATGAAGTTTGTCTGAGTATGGTTCTAAAGATAAATGTGGGCCTAAGGAAGTAGTGTTTAATCGTGAATATGAAAAACATAGTAGCGTGTTCACCCATGCACGATGAGTTGGTAAAATGTTCACTGCAGATGGTAAATTGTGCGGCGTGTCAATGTAGGTAGGTGATTGGAAGTGTATAGATCATAATGAAAAATGAAAGTATGAGAATGGTTACGAATTGTGCGATATCCAATAGTGTGTTTGTCTTTCACAGCTTTTTGCTCTTAGATGACAGTATCATTCAATCGATGTCTATATAAGTCTCAAATAACAATCTTCCATTATATACTGTACAGCATATATAGCAGTATATTTAATCAAATAGGAAATGGTAATTTAGTCTTAAACATTATCCTTGTTTATAATGCAGTCAGACATAATCCATAAACATTTTTCTCACTAACTATTTTGTAACACCAATATTCCGTTCTTGTGCTCTTTTTCTATAGGATGCTTTATTTCTGACTTTTTCACCTTCGGCAGTTTGTCAATCTGTAAGCCCTGCACAGTTACTGTAGCGTTATGAACGCTAGATTGTACAATCTGAATCATTTGTTTCATGTTAGTGGCGATTTCAATTGATGTGCGCTATTAATACCTTGTGCACCATCAATATTTGTTGAGATTATGTCTTTTGGCTGCACTTGTCTGGTAAGTGAATTATCACGCTCTGTGAAATGTTTGTGAAATTATTAATGTGAAACAGTTTCCTTAGAAAGTCTAACCTTTATAAGTGATTGAGAACCGCCCGTATTTACAGTGTCTGAGAAACCAATTATTTGTTCTAAATTATGTGGCGATGAATACTCTTCAAAAATTATAAGCAATCACTGTAACTTTTCGGGCTTAAATGAACAGCTTCCATAGTTACGTTGAATGCATTACTGAAATCATTAAGTTTAAACTAATCCGTGCTTTAAAACAGCACTGCCTCGTTGTCCAGAAAATTCGATATTGATGACTTAGTGAACTTTAGATAGGTACATTACTTGGTTTATAAAAATACACTGGGCACTGACATTGTTGACACCTGTTTCACACCCTTCCTTTATCGTATCTACACCGTTCAATTAGGTACGAATAACTGGCGGCGATGTAATTCCTAGTGACATCGAAAGTTCGTGGATGTCCTTGAAAGATACTATCAATTGTGCCGTACAGAAGTGTGGAAGAACGACTGTGGGTAAGCAGACAAAGAGCGCTTGGTGAAGCGAATCTGTAAAAAAGGCAATATGTAAGAAAAAAAAGATGTGTACATGGCAATGATTGCTGCGAAAAATGAGATTGAGAAAGAGCGGTCATATGAAATGTATAAATTAAGAAAGAAGCTGAGTGCAGAGGAATAAAGACTGACAGAAAGTGAAAAAATGCAGAACGATTTTGAGGGAAATAAGAAACTTTTTTGGGAGTGGATAAGAAATGCAAAACGTGGGTCAAATCAGGACGTAGTAGGAGTGCTGAATAGTGTGAACGAAATAGTATGGGATGCGTACGGATTGAGTAAATGCAGCCAAAATATTTTGAAAAGTTGTACGAAACTGAGAGTAAGCTGACTGAGAAGTTAAGCAAGGAGAATGTGAAGGGAGATAAGGAATGAAATTGAAGATGATATTGAGTTGAGTGAAAAGAAAGCGGTACAAAATTTGGAGTATGCTTAAGTTGCAGGTGTGGATGGAACTACCGATCAAATGCTGAAATATAGGTGTACGAATTTTGAGGAATTATACAGTGAGCTATTTGTTTTAAGCGTGGAAAAGTACCGCTAGATTGAAGAAGTGCGGTTAATGTTTCGCTGTGTAAGAGCACGAGGAATAAGGATGATTCATGCCTGGAAGGTGATACATGGATCAGATGACTGCTCTACAGCAGGCGATTGAAAGGTGTTTAAATGTAATGAAACTTTACTGTGCGTTTGTAGAGTTGGAGAAAGTGTTTGACCGAGTGAATAGACAAAGCCAAGCTTGTATTAGTGTGGGAGCAGGTTTGAATGAATAGTGCGTGATGTCACTATGGTTGTTTATTGTATTCATGGATCATTGTGTTAGGCATACATGTACTGATGCAAACGGTTTAATCCTTAGTGACGTAAATGTTCTGGTGTATACTAATGATACAGTTTTACTAAGCGAAAATGATGAAGAAAATCCATTAAGTTTGTCAGAGTGCGGCTCTGAAAGTAAATGTGGCCTAAACCAACATGGTAGTGTTTAATTATGAATATGAAAAACAAAGTATCGTGTTTACTCAGCAAAATGGGTTTGTGTATTTAAGTAAAATGTTCACTGCAGGTTGTAAAAGGCATGGTGAAATTGAGCGGTGTGTTAATGTAAGACGAAAAGTGATTGGCAGTACATACACCATAATGAAACGTGAGAGTATGAGCATGGTTACAAAATGTGCGATATACAATAGGATATGGCAATTTTGTCTTAGGTAGCAATTTAGTCTTAGGTATTATCCTTGTTTATATTGTAATAAGCATCATCCATATAAATGAAAAGCAAGCAGGACCGGTTCTTATTTTATCGTAAGGCACATCGTTAACGCATGCTAACTGAGGGTTTTAGCACGTTAGGCTAAAGTTAGCCTGTCCAGATCCACAATTATTAAAAAAAAATCAGAAAATGTCGCTACAAAGCAAATGATGAATTTACGAAGAAAAGTAGTAGGATAGTTCTTAGTTTCAAAAGCAGTTAATTGTACCTTGCTAATAATATTCATAAAACTATCGCTTCTAGACTACTGATGCACACAATGTTTTATGTTGAGGTTATTAATTCATAAAAAACATATTTTTGAAAATTTTTTGGTAACTGTATCATGTTTTCAACGGGTCAAACGGCTCTAATATATCGAACAGCAAATGTTTATGTTCGAATAATTAGTATTCCCAAACTATAAGGCGGCAGTCGCACAGAATTTGGTCGCCGACCAAAGACGATCGAGCATATTCAATACCACGTGTGGGAGATATAGTACGTCTTACAAGACGACCGTCCACGATTACCCATAAGCAACCATGACCGTACGGTTGGAAATTTCGACCCGGCTTTAAATTTTAATCGACGGTTAACGGTCGGTGACTCATAACGTTTGAGAACGTTTTAAATTTTTTTACTAACATGATGTAATTGTTTTTTTTTTTAATTATTTTATTATTGGTAAGTATGGACAGTCGAGGAAGTGGATGAATTAATTTGTTTAATTCATAGTAATTCTATTTTATATCATATGTGATTACCTGGATATTCCCACAAGGACGTTAAAGAAGATCTCTGGCGTAAAGTTGCCTAAAAAAAAACCACTCCCGTACAAAATTTATAAAACACAGTAAGTATGTAAGTGTATGTAAGTAAGGTTAATTTACTGTGGGTACCATAAATACCTGTTTTATTTATGGTGGGTACGTAGAAACCTGCAGATTTATTATCTACTTTAGCGCGACATTTAAAAATTGGTTAGTCTTCCACGGTCAGCCCTATGCGACGGTTGTTTAAAGTTTGGTCGGCAGAAGTTAGACGATTGCGGATGACCATGTTTGGTCGCCTCTCTGTGCGACTGCCCACTAAACGTTAACATATTCCGATTGTCTGCCTCGACATAAAACAATGGGTTACTGGAAAATTTTCAGGATTGGAAAGTTAATATTTCCGAAGGGAAGCACAAAAATATATTTGTATTACATAATGTAATAGGTGATTACAGTATTTAAATAAATGGTTAATTACATTTCTGATTTATGATTGTTGATAATAACCGTAATAATTAAATGAGAATTACTATTGAGTTCAAGGACAAAAATTTAACCATTGCCAACTGTATAATAAATACTATTACTGGTCAAGTGATTTTTTCATTTGAAGACCTGATAACGTGTTGCAGTTAATGTGTCGTGAGTCATGTATGAATAAAAAAAATTATAAAACTAATTTAAAAAATAAAAAACGTTTTTGTATTGTAAAAGTATTTGAACTGAATCTAGATAGAACAGTTATGTATCTGTATCTTTACTAGATACTGTGAATACAATGTATTTGGGCATGCATCTAGATGCAGTGTTCTAAAAGTATCTGCATTGAAAAAATTTGTCTGATTCTATTTTGCATATACTTATATCGAATACATGCAATACTAACACTTATATATAATTTCTATGTAGTTTAAACTCCAAATTCTTTTTTTCAGGATGAAGATTCTATTAATGTATACCGAGTTTTCCCAAAAATTTATTCCATATTTCAGTTGAGGATAGTCATATCCATGATAAGCTTAGAATCAAACCTTATCTTAAGCTAGTAACTGTATTTGTCAACTAGTAGCTAGACTGTCAATTGTCAATTTGTTTTTACCATTTAAGTTCTTGATCAATGCATATACCTAAGAAAATAACCCATTCAGTAGAGTTGAGTTTTATGTGGTGATGAACAACTATTTTCTATTGGTGATTTGATATGGTGTACATTATTCTGTTTTGCGTGCATTTCTGGAAATGATGTGCTTGTGAGTTCAGTTTTCGTGTTGTGTAATAGTCAATATGCAATAATTAAGTGGTCTTTAAGATTTGCTGAGCCTACAGCAGATGTACCATGAGCGTACTGGTGAATGGACGTTGGAAGGTACATAATTAATATACACAATGAAAAGGAGTGAGCCTGGAATTGAACCCTGCAGCACTCCTCTCTTGGTTTCTTGGTAGTTGAATATGAAAGTGTTCCATCTTTGTCTGTCATCTTCACACGTTGTTGATGGTTTTTATACACGATTGAACAAAATGAAGTGAATCCTTCGCACCACAAGGTGTTCACACTTACATATCCATGATAAGCTTTGAATCAAACCTTGTCTTAAGCTAGTAACTGTATTTGGCAACTAGTAGCTAGATTGTCAATTTGTTTTTACCATTTAAGTTCTTGATCAATGCATATGCCTAAGAAAATAACACATTCAGCAGAGTTGAGTTTTATACGGTGGTGAACAAGTATTTTCTGTTGGTGATTTGATATGGTGTACATTATTCTGTTTTGCGTGTATTTCTGGAAATGATGTGCTTGTGAGTTCAGTTTTCGTGTTGGGTAATAGTCAATATGCAATAATTAAGCGGCCTTTAAGATTTGCTGAGCCTACAGCAGATGTACCATAAGCGTACTGGTGAATGGACGTTGGAAGGTACATAACTAATATACACAATGAAAAGGAGGGAGCCTAGAATTGAACCTTGCGGCACTCCTCTCTTGGTTTTTTGGTAATTGAATATGAAAGTTTTCCATCTTTGTCTGTCATGTTCACACGTTGTTGATGATTTTTTATGTACAATTGAACAAAAATGAAGTGGATCCTTCGAACCACAAGATTTTCACCTTTTCGAGAAGTATGTTACAGTTGATGGAATCGAAAGCTTTGGATGGGTCCACATAGTCTAACTACATCCTTTGGTGTATTAGGATTTTTAACAGCTTTAATTATTTTCATGATCATTTTAAAAGTGACTCGATCCAAGTTTCTGTTTGTAAGGTAACAACTTCAAACAAATGAAAAAATTCCATTTATTTCAAATAAGGTATTAAAACGTTCAAACTATACTTTCTCAAAAACTTTGGAAACGTTGTAGATGATGATGGGTCTAAAGTTGCAGAATAATCTTATTTTTTTGCATATTAGTATGATTAAAGTCTTCCTCCAAATAGGTAGGAAAATGCCTTGAGTCATAGACATACATTGCAAATGTAATTTAAAAGTTTGCATATTGAGTGGGCTACTTTTTATAGTAAGTAAACTGGGATCTACTCAATATTCCTACACTTTTGAAGTTGTTGAGAGAAAGTATTTTGTTACATATCTCTGTTGGAGTGCTGAGTTGCAGAAATATAGTATTATCAAGTTTAGATTATATAGACAAATTATTTTAAATATTCAGGGTTGTTTATGCCTGTTACGTTGTGTATGTTTCATAGAAAATGTATGCAATCATTTTCATTTCTTACAATCATCATTCCTGTATAACTTAAATTTAATTGCACAGAATTATTGTTTAACCATCCTGATAAATTGTTTAGCTCATCATTTAGAGAGTTTGCTAATGTGTAATATAGTATCATCTGCAGATATATATATATATATATATATATATATATATATATATATATATATATATATATATATATATATATATATATATATATATATATATATATATATATATATATATATCATCATTCTATCATTTTGCGTCCATCTATTTGACATTTACCATCAATCTGGCTACACTTTGCAAAGTGGCGTCTGTATATGGACGCCAGATTACAATCCTTAATAATTTTCTTGGTATGAGTGTTAGAGAAGCACCGTTGACAAAATAGAATTCTGATAGAAACCTATAATACTCATTCTGAGTATGGTGCCCATTCCATATTCCTACGTTGAGATTTTTTAAAAACTTGTCGACGCCAAAATCGTGTAATTCGTAAAATTGTATACAAACTTAGTTCAGCACTTTACCGTCACGGCGCTATTTCTAAATATACTTTTATTGTATTTATTCTGTACATTTACAATCTTTCAGACGCCTTTAAATGGCAACACTGTAAAACCAATTTCTAATATTCTTTCTTATTTAATTTGAAGTAATTTCATATTTACGGTCTACAGCCTTCTGGCGTCATTCTACCTAGATATACAATTGATGTTACTTAACATCATTATGAACTCACACATGCATTATTTTGTAAATCATTCTGAAGTCATATATTAACATATATACATACTGTTTATTCTAAGCAAGATTAGCTACCTCATGCACCTCAAATACACCATTCTATGTACACACCCAGAAAATAATAAAATTTACAGATAAAAAATTAAAAATGCAAATTGGTTAATGTTTTACAGTTTTGTCATAGGTAGATGACTACAACGGTTGTTTGTATTAGTAATTTTGCTTGGGACACCCAGTTGATTCGAACGTTACCAGATGATATAATCCAATGCAAAATTTACTTATTATTAACAGTTGAGATGACATTATTACCCTTATTTTAAAAGAGTGACTTTTTAAATCGCATTTCGGATTCGCTTCTATATTTGTGTGTGTATATTATAAAAAAAATCCGTTTAAAATTAATTAAATAACTTTGTACACCAAATTCATACTTTTAATCGACACTTCATAGGTTTAATTTTGAATTAGTATTTGTTTCAATTCTTAGAGGTAGATAGTTTAACCGAAAGTTTTACCGCGAAGTATATTCATCCTTGGATTTTGCTTAGTAAACCTCTATAACGAACTGCAGAATGTAGATTAAGAAACAAGTGTCTTAATTTTGAATTACGTAGTAACTTGTTACGATGAGACCGTTTATTTATCAAAATTATTTTTTTTAGTGCGACCAGGTTAAATTAGTACCGTTTAGGGCATTTAGAAACCAGTTCTATTATTAAACTCGTGTCTGCGCATGCGCGCGTCTGTGCTTGTGCATCAGTACATGTGCAAGCATGGGTGCATGTGTGTTTATCGTTTATCAGGACGTTCATGTCGCTGGCGTATTTGTACTTTTAGAACTAAAGTTGAGTACTTTGTGTTATACTCAGAGAGGTATAATGAGTACGACACCCATCCATGTCCATAAACAGCACTGCTAGTTCCTAATAATAGGGCGACACACAATGCTTCCACTGAACCTGTATCATTCTTTTCCCTGTTGAAAATTTTTATTGACTTTCAAAAGGCGGGGTTTTATGCAAGGCTGCTCTACATCTAATTCACTATACTTAAAAAACGAATGTACGAAAAAAGGTCGCGGACAATTGGTCGCGCGAAAAAATGTCGCGCACATTTGAACGCACATCAAAAGCTCGCCAGCGAAAAAAGGTCGCGGACAAATGATCGCGTGAGAAAATGTCGGGTAGAAAAATATAACTATTAAACATTCCTCCACATTTTATCCAGGCTTAGGACTGGCAGTTAATAACTGCCATGTTTAAAAGTTTTTTTTTTATGTTTTTATATTTTATGATTTTTTTTTTTTTTGTTGGTTCTTGCTTTTCTGCTTTTTATATTTGTAACTCGAAGTTATGAGCAACCGCCCTTAAATACTCCTAATGTGGATGATTGGCATATTATTGACAAATAGTTTGCTGTCGCTGCGCCGTATCTTTACAAATTTTGTTGAGTGGCTGTTCGTTTCCAGCTATGTAGTGTTCAATTTTCAAACAATGTAAACTTTCCTCTTTCTTTAACGAATTGATAAATTTCTACAAATTTAGATGTGCTGCATTTAATATAGAGGAAACACTATTGTGCCATCCTTCTGCAGAATAATTTGTATATGGTATGACTTCCTCTATGAATTCAAAACAATTCCAAAGATTTCTTGAAAACTGCGGTTGTCGTCTCTGGTGTCGTCGATCCAAACGATCTATACACTCACCTTCAAATTTAGAGTGTACTGAGTGAAATCAACGCCGCGTCGCAGCGTTCCAGTCTGGTATATAGATAATTGTTAACAAAAATTTTAATTTTTTAGTGCCACCATTTGTCCGCGATCTTTTTTCGTCGGCGCCCTTTTTTCGCTGGCGATATTTTAAGGCGCGCTCAAATGTGCGCGACAATTTTTCGCGTGACCAATTGTCGGCGATCTTTTTTAGCGACACCTTAACAAACATCCACGCCTAAAACAGGTTCGAACCAGGGACTTTCTTGGGGTTGAATGGTGATGGATATTATAATTTTTAAATAACTAAAAAAGTGGAGAAAATAAATTCATCAAATTGTTTGTCTGATAATCAAAGTGGTTGAAATAGGGTGATTGTACCAAACTCAAAATTCTAGTACGCGCCCATTATTCACTGCTTTCCTGTACTTTACCCTTACTTGATAAATGTATCTCTTCTACATTGGGAGCTATTTAAATAACATAAGTATTGTATTGATTTTATTTAAACATATATGAATAGACCTTGACGCTCATATGCTGTAATAATAACAATATGTATATCTTTAACTAAGACGTCAAAATGATCGCCTAATTCATTGGTGATAGAACATATATTTTTCGAATTAGATGAAAGCAGACCTAAAACTGATTGCACATAAACTATTAATTGCAATATGTAGACGCCAATATGTTTGCAACCAGAACATTGTGTATATTTTAAACTAAGACGCCAAAATGATCGTGTAGTTTAGTTGTGAAAACATTCATACAATTTTTGGATAATATGAAAGCAGACGTCAAACTGGTTGCTCACAAACTATTAATATAAAATATATTGACGCCTAAATGTTTGCAACAACAACATTATGTATATTCTAATCCGAGATGCCAAAATGATTGCTTTGTTACATTAAGAGGGCATGCAACGCAGCAAGACGCCGTAATGATTTTTAGTGCAGTACTTTAATGTACGGGTTCCAGAATGATTGTCAAACGTACAAAAATTATGTATATAGTAAAAAAAAAGCTAGAAACATATGGAATAGACCATAGAACTTAGAAAAAAATGCTGACTTATATACTTCAATAAAATATCAGAGAATACGTCTTGTTCTAGGTGACGCCAAATTAAGGAATTACGTACGGACGCAATAATGATTGCATGATGTATATATATATATATATATATATATATATATATATATATATATATATATATATATATATATATATATACTATTTTAGTATCGACTGTGAAAGTTATATTAATAAATAATGGAAGTGTTTCGGGTAAAACAGTCTTATCTTCTAATCAATTTTTTTTTTGTCAAGCTTTTGCAAAATATATTTGCTACGTTAGGACCTACAAGTAACTTAATAATAGGGGAGACAAATATAAAGTACATAAACTAAAGAACTTACAGAAATTAATTATAAATTTTAAAAGTCAAACTGTATCGACATAATAACAGGTAACTATAATACATATATGTAACATAAATTTTAAACCACAAACACAAACATTGACACACCCTTTACTATTTATCGATTGTATTACTCCATTTTTGTTTTTCGTGAGATTGATAGGTACTACCTTATTCCTTTGCTGTTGTAATCCTTACTTAATTTCGTTCCAATAGCAACTTGATATAGATGATTTCTTAATTTGATTTCCTAATTTACTTGCTCATTCTACCATATAGTTTTACCACCTCCTCTTATTTTGTTTGTTCCGGCGCCTTTTCATTAATGCAGAAATTAAGTTATGCACCAAAGTGTCGGCCAATAAATTAATCTACATTAATGCAGGTGGTTTATCGACTTTAGTTCCAAAATATTGGTTATTAAGTTATTATTAAATTGTACGTATTAAGGGAGAGTGAAATTATTGCATGATCAGTGACCTTTGGAGTAAGTCAATTTTTGTTGCTGTGTTACTTGTTACTCATGTACACTGGTTGATACTTTGAATAAAAGCTACCTACTTGCATGTTCATATTCAAAACACCCACACAACATTTTAACTGCTGCATCCAGCATTACAACAGATATGAAGTTTTATACTCAAGTACAATATGAAAAATTTAAAATGTGAATTTTTACTTAAGGCATACATATAGATAAGACTTTGAAATTTACATAAAATATTACTACATATTACACTAGGACCGATGACCTGCTGTAACGGGAGCCTAAGAAATTTTCAAATTTCGCGCGAAGCTATATGACATTAAATAGTTATATTATTATTTTTCTAGATAAAGAAATGGTTGTTGGTTATTTGTAGGTAAATGTAATTAATATTAAGATGAAAAGCTTGATTTTAGTTTCAATAAGTATTTAAATATTTAATTATAAAGCTTTCAAATAAACGCGGCATGTTGCAAAACCATAAATGATTTATAGGGACAGGGGAAGACGCAGTAATAGTCGCTTTAAGTAAGCGGTCTGACTTGGTTGATAGTAACAAAACAGGGTAATAGTCAAGTTACCCTAAATCTAGAAAAAAAGTAAGATCACATGTAGTGTAATAGGGAAGAAGTGAAAATACCTTCCTCATTAAGATAATAAGAGGCTAAAGTAAATAATTAAATGTAAATATTGTCAAGTTGGTGATAAATAAAAAAGGTGACGTAAACTTCATCTTTTATTGCGTTTAATACTGAACAATAAGTATAAAAGACAGTGATCGATCCAAATTCGTAAATCAATATATAAAGAACAAGAACTCGAAGTGTTAACGATTGTTTCGTACGATTTGGTATTGCAGTTAGTATCGCATGCAATTCGTAGCAAAACTTTGATAATTAAGTGATAAATAAAAACTAAATATATCCAGCAATTAATAACAAACTCATTAAATTGTTGAAAAGAAAGGTGGAAACATTATTCCACAATAAAGCTTCAAGGAAGGTATTGACAGAACAAAGGGTGCTCCCTTAGAAGAAATAGGATGTACCTTCAGGAAAATTTTCAACAACAAAGAAATAAACATTAGATGGGGATCTCGATTAGTAAGGGCCCAACTGATGCCCACACAGCTGATGACGCATTCTGTCCCTCTTACAAAAAGAAAGTAGAATCGATTCGTGAACAAACTAATGACTTAGTAACTAGTAGGTATATGAATCAATTGATACGAGATTATAAAAATAACAGTATTAAAACAAAAGCTGTAAATAGCGCGCTATCAACAAAATCTAGAATCTAAGAGTAACAAGCAGTTCTATATATGTACTATACATATATATATATATATATATATATATATATATATATATATATATATATATATATATATATTGACTATTACCCTGTTTGGTTACTATCAACCAAGTCAGACCGCTTACTTAAAGCGACTATTACTGCGTCTTCCCCTGTCACTATAAATCATTTATGCTTTTGCAACATGCCGCGTTTATTTGAAAGCTTTATAATTAAATATTTAAATACTTATTGAAACTAAAATCAAGCTTTTCATCTTAATATTAATTACATTTACCTACAAATAACCAACAACCATTTCTTTATCTAGAAACATAATAATATAACTATTTAATGTCATATAGCGTCGCGCGAAATTTGAAATTTTCTTAGGCTCCCGTTACAGCAGGTCATCGGTCCTAGTGTAATATGTAGTAATATGTTATGTAAATTTCAAAGTCTTATCTTATGCCTTAAGTAAAAATTCACATTTTAAAATTTTCATATTGTACTTTAGTATAAAACTTCATATCTGTTGTAATGCTGGATGCAGCAGTTAAAATGTTGTGTGGGTGTTTTGAATATGGACATGCAAGTAGATAGCTTTTATTCAAAGTATCAACCAGGGTACATGAGTAACAAGTAACACAGCAACAAAAATTGACTTACTAACTCCAAAGGTCACTGATCATGCAATAATTTCACTCTCCCTTAATACGTTCAATTTAATAATAACTTAATAACCAATATTTTGGAACTAAAGTCGATAAACCACCAGAATTAATGTATATTAATTTATTGGCCGACATTTTGGTGCATAACTTAATTTCTGCATTAATGAAGAGGCGCCGGAACAAACAAGATAAGAGGAGGTGGTAAAACTATATGGTAGAATGAGCAAGTAAATTAGGAAATCAAATTAAGAAATCAGCTATATCAAGTTACTATTGGAACGAAATTAAGTAAGGATTGGGACGATTACAACAGCAAAGGAATAAGGTAGTACCTATCAATCTCACGAAAAACAAAAATGGAGTAATACAATCGATAAATAGTAAAGGGTGTGTGAATGTTTGTGTTTGTGGTTTAAAATTCATGTTACATATATGTATTATAGTTACCTGTTATTATGTCGATACAATTTGACTTTTAAAATTTATAATTAATTTCTGTAAGTTCTTTAGTTTATGTACTTTATATTTGTCTCCCCTATTATTAAGTTATTTGTAGGTCCTAACGAAGCAAATATATTTTGCGAAAGCTTGACAAAAAATTGATTAGAAGATAAGACTGTTTTACCCGAAAAACACTTCCATTATTTATTAATATAACTTTCACAGTCGATACTAAAATAGTATATATATCTGCAGATGATACTATATTACACATTAGCAAACTCTCTAAACGATGAGCTAAACAATTTATCAGGATGGTTAAACAATAATTCTGTGCAATTAAATATAAGTTATACAGGAATGATGATTGTAAGAAATGAAAATGATTGCATACATTTTCTATAAAACATACACAACGTAACAGGCATAAACAACCCTCAATATTTAAAATAATTTGTCTACATAATCTAAACTTGATAATACAATATTTCTGCAACTCAGCACTCCAACAGAGACATGTAACAAAATACTTTCTCTCAACAACTTCAAAAGTGTAGGAATATTGGGCAGATCCCAGTTTACTTACTATAAAAAGTAGCCCACTCGATATGCAAACTTTTAGATTACATTTGCAACGTATGTCTATGACTCAAGGCATTTTCCTACCTATTTGGAGGAAGACTTTGATCATACTAATATGCAAAAAAAATAAGATTATTCTGCAACTTTAGACCCATCATCATCTACAACGTTTCCAAAGTTTTTGAGAAAGTATAGTTTGAACGTTTTAATACCTTATTTGAAATAAATTGAATTTTTTCACTTGTTTAAAGTTGTTATCTTACAAACAGAAACTTGGATCGAGTCACATTTAAAATGATCATGAAAATAATTAAAGCTGTTAAAAATCCTAATACACCAAAGGATGTAGTTAGACTATGTGGACCCATCCAAAGCTTTCGATTCCATCAACTGTAACATACTTCTCGAAAAGGTGAAAATCTTGTGGTTAGAAGGATCCACTTCATTTTTGTTCAATTGTATATAAAAAATCATCAACAACGTGTGAAGATGACAGACAAAGGTGGAAAATTTTCATATCCAACTACCAGGAAACCAAGAGAGAGGTGCTGCAAGGATCAATTCCAGGCTCACTCCTTTTCATTGTGTATATTAATTATGTACCTTCCAACGTCCATTCACCAGTACGCTTATGGTACATCTACTGTAGGCTCAGCAAATCCTAAAGACCACTTAATTATTGCATATTGACTATTACCCAACACGAAAACTGAACTCACAAGCACATCATTTCCAGAAATTCACCCAAAACAGAATAATGTACACCATATCAAATCACCAATAGAAAATAGTTGTTCATCACCATATAAAACTCAACTCTACTGAATGGGTTATTTTCTTAGGTATATGCATTGATCAAGAACTTAAATGGTAAAAACAAATTGACAATCTAGCTACTAGTTGCCAAATACAGTTACTAGCTTAAGACAAGTTTTGATTCAATGCTTATCATGGATATGTAAGGGTGAACACCTTGTGGTTCGAAGGATTCACTTCATTTTGTTCAATCGTATATAAAAAAACCATCAACCACGTGTGAGGATGACAGACAAAGGTGGAAAACTATCGTATCCAACTACCAGGAAACCAAGAGAGGAGTGCTGCAAGGTTCAATTCCAGGCTCACTCCTTTTCATTGTGTATATTAATAATGTACCTTCCAACGTCCATTCACCAGTACGCTCATGATACATCTGCTGTAGGCTCAGCAAATACTGAAGACTATTTAATTATAGCATATTGACTATTACCCAACACGCAAACTGAACTCACAAGCACATCCTTTCCATAAATACACCCAAAACAGAATAATGTACACCATATCAAATCACCAACAGAAAATAGTTGTTCACCACCATATAAAACTCAACTCTGCTGAATGTGTTATTTTCTTAGGCATATGCATTGATCGAGAACTTAAATGGTAAAAACAAATTGACAATCTAGCTACTTGTTGCCAAATACAGTTACTAGCTTAAGACAAGTTTTAATTCAAAGCTTATCTTGGATATGTAAGGGTGAAAATCTTGTGGTTAGAAGGATTCCCTTCGTTTTGTTCAATCGATATAAAAACCATCAACAACGTGTGAAGATGACAGACAAAGGTGGAAAACTTTCATATCCAACTACCAGGAAACCAAGAGAGGGGTGCTGCAAGGTTCAATTCCAGGCTCACTCCTTTTCATTGTGTATATTGATAATGAATCTTCCAACGTCTATTCACCAGTACGTTCATGATACATCGGCTGTAGGCTCAGCAAATCCTAAAGACCACTTAATTATTGCATATTGACTATTACCCAAGCACATCCTTTCCAGAAATACACCCAAAACAGAATAATGTACACCATATCAAATCACCAACAGAAAATAGTTGTTCATCACCATATAAAACTCAACTCTACCTAATGGGTTATTTTCTTAGGTATATGCATTGATCAAGAACTTAAATGATAAAAACAAATTGACAATCTAGCTACTAGTTGCCAAATACAGTTACTAGCTTAAGACAAGGTTTTATTCAAAGCTTATTATGGATATGTAAGTGTGAAAATCTTGTGGTTTGAAGGATCCACTTCATTTTTGTTCAATTGTATGTCAAAATCTAGAATCTAATAGTAACAAGCAGTTCTTCAGTATCTTACACCAAAATATTAATAGTGTATCGAAGAAATTTGATGAATTGTTAATATTTTTAAGTCAGTTCCAAAAATGACTTTGATGTGATAATTTTAACTGAAACTTGGAATATAATGGACACCAATTTCTTTCACATGCATGGATATAAAATGATTTATAACCAGAGTCATATTAATTAAAATGATGGTGTGGTTGTATATTTCAAAAACCATAAGACAACTTTGCACCACATCAACAATACACACATTAATGAATTTAAACTTAAATAAAACTATTAGTGTTGCTGCTATATATATATATATATATATATATATATATATATATATATATATATATATATATATATGTATGTAATCAGTTTAATAATGATCTACAATAATATATAATA
This sequence comes from Vesta saturnalis, assembly GCA_036346205.1. Classification (NCBI taxonomy): domain Eukaryota; kingdom Metazoa; phylum Arthropoda; class Insecta; order Coleoptera; family Lampyridae; genus Vesta; species Vesta saturnalis. Next base: position 4,695,473 of record JARFJB010000793.1, read on the forward strand.
TAACAATCAGGAAAAATTCTGATTATAATTTTGTAGTAGGTGATGCTAATATAGAAATCTTAGGCAACCATGACTACAGTCATGAATACTTTAATATTCTTTAGTGAACTAGGTTATGCATTATTTATAAACTAATACACAAGAATCGATAAACAATACAAAACTTGCATCGATTACATTTTTGTAAAATGTAAAGAAATCCTACAAAACTTTGATCCATCATATTAGAGACTAATATAAATTCGACTTAGCATCAATGATAATGCAGATTCAGTGCATGGCGCAAAATTTATAAAGATATTTAATTAAAGAAAGTTGAAACAAAACCTAATATTTCACTAGAAAACTTGTCTTCTTGTAGATCAAATGAAATCTGCAATTACACAGTCAATCACACTTATAAAAATAAGAAGGAATCTAGTCAAACGGAAAGAATGGATTACAGCGGGACTTTTTAAATTCACTATCACTAATCAAAACTTATTTAATATCTGTAAAAGGAATATAAATGATGTCGCCAAAAATAATTATCTTACATATAAAAATACTCTAAATACTCTTTTAAGAGTTACCAAAAAGTTATTACAAAAATAAAATAAACAAAAATCCTGATAATAAAAGTTTATGGAACATAGTAAATAAAATAACACAAAAGAGGAAGTCATAAATAGAGAGATTAAAGAAATAAAGACTCCAACAGCATCACAAACATCTTCAAATAAAGAAATAGCTAATGCTTTAAATCAGCGTTTTACCGAAGTAGGGAAACAATTAGCTATCAAAATTACCAAGGCACCAACAGATTTTAAACATGGGACAAATCCAAACACAATATCTCCAACTGATGAGAGCGAAGTTAACAAATACATAAATGAATTAAAAAAGCACCTGGCATTGATGGAATTACATCAGATGTAATCAAAAATAATAAGGATATCATAGGACCGGCTAATTAACAAAACATTGGTATACGATTATATAAAAAAGGCGACAGCAGTCTTCCGGAAAATTACAGGCCAATTTCATTAACTTCAAGTCTTTCTAAAATTTTCGACAAAATACTAAAGGTTCGGTTAACTAAGTCATTTAGTAAGTACAATTTAATATCTTCAAGTCAGTATGTTTTCAAGAACATAAATCAACACAAGATGCATTAACAGATTTAATAAATAAAATACAAAATACTTTCGATACCGATAATCGATCATTATGTATATTTATAGATTTAGTTAAAGCTTTCGACACCGTAAACCATGAACAGTTATTACAGTGCCTTGAGGACATAGGTGTAAGGGGAATAGCAAATAAATTATTTAACACCTAGATAATAGAAAACAGTGTGTTAAAATTGGAGATATATTGAACGAAGAGACGGTAGTAGAATATGGAGTTCCACAAAGAACGGTACTTGGCCCATTACTATGTACCGTATACGTCAATGAAATATTTAATCTACGTTCTAAAGGTGAAATTATTCCCTTTGACGATGACACCGCCATTTTCTATAAAGACACAACATGTACAGATCTCAAACAAAAGGTCAAAAAACATCTTCAATTAATCAAAAACTGGTTCGATTACAAACTTTTAACTGTAAATTACAGTAAGACAAAATACATCACTTTTACTTGTCTCTATTACAACCTCCCAACGTTTAACAATATTCGTATCGCTACGAACGTAATTCTGTAAGCAGTTGAGTGTATAAAATACTTAGGAGTACATATTGATAAACATATGAAATGGAATGTTCATATTGACAAACTAAGAAGCATCTTTGTTAAGATTAGTGTTTTTCCTTTATTAATCCACTAACAAAAACCGTAATTAAGTCCGTCCATTAACTAAGTACTCACCGTTAAATATTGATAAGAATGAAATTATGTGCTACAAATAATTACACCGTTAATATAAATGCGAATTGTCTTTTTTTATATCCCTAAATAACAAATAATAATTCACTTTGTATTAAAAAGCACTTTTTCAATTGAAAATTACATTCAAAACCTTTATATTAATATTAGTTAGAGTTCAATACACCAAATTATTCAAAAATAGAATTTGAAACCCTATAAATATAATTAAGAGCGTCTCAAATTAATAAAATAATTAATAATTAACACCGTTCTTATAAATTAACTTAGTTCTTGGAAAATTGCATTGTTAAATAGGATTTTTGATATAAGCAATTAAAGTTAAACCTGCAATAATTTCTATCGTATGAACCAGGTAAACAACTACAGTAGAAATCGAAATCTCGTTTCCATTGTGTACAAGAAACTATTTTAATAATACATTCCAACCGCTAATATAAATGTACAAGAAGCAACCGACTTCTGTAAATTTTGAGTTATAACTAAACAAAAGTGTCCGTAATTATTAATTAAAACATTATGTACAATAAGTATTTTTTTTAGTAGAAAGTGGCAAAAATGTTGTATAAACCGATCCGTTATTTAATGACCAATAATTTGGGAATCACAAAATAGTAAATTATTAGTTGATTTAATACTAATTAAAACAATTTGAGACGCTGCTGTCTTATCATAGGAAACCTGGGAATACCAAGCGCCCTCCTTTCTAATATTTTATATTCTATATAGGCAAGTCCACGGCCGAATTTTTATCTTTTCGTTCTGACTGCTTATGTGCATAGAAGCTACATTTTTGCTAATGAGTATAAGGTAAAGCGTAGTTTAAATTGATTAATATAATTGAAGTTAATAGATACTCGCTCTATAAGTACATATTTAATTTGTTGTAATACAAGTAGTAAAAGATGCTTTGCTAGTGATAACCGCTCATATTTAAACCGCCACCGTCGAAATTTGAATAAATTAACAGGCTCGTGTTTATTAAGAATAATTAATTGATAAATCATTGATGAAGGATTTTGTTTGTCAATGGGACCTGTGACCTTTGTCAACTTCCGTATCTGCCGTCCGTCCGAATTAACGCCGGTTTAGGTACAGCTTCTAACACAGGATAAGACCCTGAATTTTTCTGTAGCATCTGGAGCAGCCGTTTGGAAATCGCACACGTTCACGGTTGGACCCAAAGAACGCCTGGCCATTATCTTTGGGTGGCGCTCAAATCGCCTTCCAACCCATGGAGCGAACAACCGCTGTCCGCAAACCGTCCAGGAGTCGACAGCAAAATAAAATCAATAAATTATTTTAAATAAATTTTCTTCACTTGCCACGACCGAAAACCCTTTACATCTTATACAAATTCAGAAATTTAAAATGTATATTGGATTTCAAAAATTTGAAAATAATATTAGTATGGTCTGGTACAATCCATTCTGGAGTATGGAATTGCTGTTTGGGGTTCGGCAGCCTACACTTATCTAAAAAATTTGGAAGTAATCCAAAAGAGATACATTAAAATGTTACGATAAAAACCAAAGATATCCGATAGATCTCTTGTTTGCAGAAACCAAATAATATAACATTAGAAAACTATATTTCAAAAACATTGCCACATATCAATATAAAAACAGAGATAAACTGCAGCAAATCATACATAAGTATAATACCAAAAGTAAAGTAAATGAACAAAAAACATTAAGGAGAACAAACCAAAAGGTAGGACAAGAATCTTTAGGTGCTAGAATTTTTAACTTAATACCGAAAGATATTAGAAATAGTTCTAACGTATTAGCTTTAAGACTAAACTAAGGAAATGAATTACACAGATTGATAATAATTTCCTATGTGCTGGTATTGAAAAATATTTTTACTGTTCATGTGCAATTAAGTAATAAGTTCCTACATAAGAATAAGTTTAGAATTAATGATAAGACAGTTACCATATTGTTCCTTTTTAAGTTAGTTATATTAGTGTAACCTTATTCATATTCAGTAAAGTAGTAATAGAGTACTAACCAAAATCCGCTCAAAAGCTTGAGCTTCAGCGGTTTGGAGTTGTTTATTTATAACGCTTGATTCCAGATCTAACAGATAGATATTAGACTCAACAATTATGTATACGTTTATTATAAGAGGAAATGTAACTAACGTTTTAAATAAACCAATATTATTTATTATTATTAGTATAGCATTAAGTTTTCGAAGAGTTTATCAATTCTTACCAAAAAATCTGCGTCAGTTGCAGTAAGATGCACAATATCCACAGATATTACTTTGATTTCGTAAACAACCTGGAACTTTATGTGTTCCAGAAAGACAAATACCATCTGCTGGTTTTTATTTAGTTGCACTTATTATAAGTCCATGAATATTTACGTATGCAATAGCCATTTTTGATTGCTCTATCTATATTGCCCATTGCTGTAGACATGTAAAATTCTGGGTAATTAATTGTTTTTTTTTAGTTGCTCGGTTACTGTTTTATTTGATGTACAATTTTTGTCATATGATCTGTGTTTGTAATCAATCTACTCAAGTTAACTTCACGCATGCGCTGCTGTTTCATTTTGCAGACTAAAATAAAATTTTACATAACTCTCCCAAAAGAGACATTAAAAAATTCTAGCATCTGGAGAAACCTGTATAATTTGAACGTGATCTAAAAGGAAAGTGATATATTTTCAATTGCAGAAGTTTCCTTCTAGTTCACATTCGAGTGTCCCACTTTTTCTCTAAAAAAATGTCGGCTATGTATAGGGGAACATAGTGCAAAATAAAATAGGCGGGTAAAGTGAATTGTTGGCTTATTTTAATTTTTATAAAACGATGTTTATTCACCATAAAGGACTGAAATATGAAAATGTAAATTTTCACCATAGCTATTACACATAATTAAAATACTTATCTTTTTAGTTTAAATGATGTATTTTTATATTTATTTGTATATAATTCTATACGTTTCGATAACATTTACAGATATCGTCCTACTACTGAGGATGATAACTGTAAGTTTTATCGAAACACATAGAATTATATAAATATAAATATAAAAATACACCATTTAAACCTAAAAGACAAGTATTTTAATTATTTTAATTTAAAATTTGCGGTCAAAAATTCTAGTGCCATGATAAGTCAGCTTGATCTAGTTGGAAATCCAGAATGTAATATGGCCAATGTAGCTCAAACCGTTTGCACGTTGTGACTGTTGATGTTGTTCTTAATTAAATATTGTAATGTTTTAAGGGGTCTGTGAAACGATTCATAGAAAAACGATAGGTCTTTAGTCTATTTATCAGATATGTTTCACAAGTTTAGAAGTATCTTAATGTGTTTATGAATCATTTTCTTCCATTTTGTGGAATGCTCAAATTTTTATTACCTGCTGCGTTCTGGTGGACAATGAAAAACAGGTGTTCGGGCGCAGTGGAATATTTCACTTTGTCCTGCCTAGTTTCGGAAGAAATACCTACAGTTTATTGATTTCGCAGTTACTTTCAGATAAAAATGGTACACAACTACAAACGAAAGACCACCCAACAACTGTGTAAGGTAGAAGTGGAACGTCGATTAATGCAGCAACACTCTTAACATAATCTTTCCATTACAACGCTCTTTCGAAGAATAAAAATGCAACTAATACTGAACGTATTAAACAAAAACTGGGACGATATTGTACTGTGTGTACTCAAGACCAAGAAAAAGTTCTAGTCGACTACGATTTATAAATGGAAGAACGACTATTTGGTTTAACCATAGCGGACCTTAAATCTCTCGCATATCAACTTGCTGTAAGGAATCATATTCTTCACATGTTTAACAATGAAAAACAAGTTGCCGGAAAAGATTGGGTTCATGGCTTTTTAACAAGACAGCCAAAGTTATTTCTGCGGCTCCCAGAGAAAACCTCAGCAGTTAATTCGCCGTTAATGAGGTTAAAGTCAACAGATTCTTCGATTTCCTTGATAATTTGTGTGAAAGTCAACGGTGTCCCGCGAATCGCATATATAATTACGACGATATTGTAATAACAACGGTTCCTAACAATTCTTCCAAAGTTATTTCAAAGAAGGAAAGAGACAAGTTGGAGAAATTTGCTTTAATGCGACCGGGCAATATATACCTTCAGCTTTGGTTTTCCCAAGGGTTCGACATAGTGCAACATTGGAAAACGGCGTTTCTCCAAATACAAAAATTTTCACTCACTCAACAGGTTGGATGCAAGCAGATATATTTACCGAATGGTTTGAACACTGTCTAAAATTTGCAAAGCCAAAACCCGAAGACCGTGCCCTTCTCATTTTGGATGGCTACGCCATTCATATAAAAAATCTTAATATGTTGACTATAGCGGAACAAAAATTTTCTGACATCTTTGTTTTACCTTCACATTGCACACATCGGCTGTAGCCACTCAATGTTTCTTTTATGTAACCGATTTCTACCTTTTATCAACAAGAGTGTGGCTGCGAGAACACTCCGAAAAGATCGTTGCAATTCACGATGTTGGCGTGTTATTTGGGGAGGCCTACTTGAAGACAGCCACCATAGAAAAACGGGCACCTTTCGCTTGCAAATGCTATTTAACCCCAATAGCTTCGCATCAGTTGAAGGAACCAATCGTTGGGCGTTGGAGGAAGCCAAGATCAAGAATCATGTGCCGTACATGAATCTCAAACCCCGTCAACATTTCTGGACGGTATAATTATTTCTCCTCAAGACATATTACCCATTCCTCATGTAGGATGTTCCGGTCAAGGAAATGATCCACAGAAAAAAATAAAACGTCATGGATCCACGGTAGTTGTGACTTCAACCCCTTTTATTGAGGAACTTAAGAGGTCTAAAACACCAAAAAAATCGCTAAAAAAGAAAGAAAAAGGGTCAAAAAGCAATTGTTTTGCGAGAGTGAGAGTGACAGCGAGAGCGGTGAGGCGAACGCACCTCTGGTTGATGAGAGCTTCGAGAATAAGCAAGAATCACTAAATTGTTCCACCGTCAAATGTATGATTAATGATAAAGAAAGAAACTGGATAGCAGTCAAATATGACGGAGACTTTTTTCCTGGCCAAATTATAAGTTGTGGACTGTAAAATGCATGAAAAAATTATTTTAGCTGGCCAGAGGAAGAATATGTGCTAACTTATACGGCAGACGACATCTATATGATTAACATAAGGAGCCAAAGGCACTGAAACGTGGGTTTTTTTATGCACCAGAACTGACCACATATATCACCCCATAGTAAATATTTAGCAATGATATTTTGTGTTACTTTAAAATATTCTTATTAGTAAAATTAGTTTGTATTAATATGTTTCGTAGTATTTCACTTTGCCCTCGTAAGAATTTCACTTTGCCCGCAGCATGGCGGGCAAAGTGAAATTTACAGCAACTCACGTTTTTAATTATTTTTAATTAGGTTCCACTTAGTACATTTTAACCTAACTAACATGTATATCAATTGCGTATAAGTTGGGTTTTCTAAGTGCATTTACAAAAATACACAGCTACTGCTCAAAAATTAACCATTACACTTTGCCTGACCTTCCCTTATATTCTCGATGTTAAAGAGATTTCTGTTTTGTTACATACGAAAAATATTCGCAAGCCAACACAGAATAATATTAATACATCGAAATTCAGTCAATGTTGTCTGCTATATACGTGCAATATGGTGAACTTTGCGAAAACCCAATAAAAATACTGAACACTCAAAAATTTCAAATATATTGCTTTTCATAAATAAAATATATATCTTTTGGGTCTTTTAAGTTTTTCAATTTATATGTTTTGGTAACAATTACAGTATACATTTATATAAAATATAAATAGAAAAATATACGATTTAAAAAACCCAAAAGATAAATGTTTTAATTATGTACCTATAATATGGTGAACATTTACATTTTCACATTGCTTTGCAATTGCCAAGAAATAGTAACAACTACTTATGCTATTTTAGTTCTCTTAATTTTTTTACGCGATATGGAAAGAATCCATAAGCAAACCCAGTTACTACAATATAATAATGACTATAATAATACTTTCAAAATGGCGGCCTTAATGAAAACTCAACATAAGGTTAAAATAATTCAACATTTAAAATTTCTAGCCGTTTACTTGCAAAGAAGTAGTGATTTGATGTACCTTTCACAAAGATTTCAATTATATAATTGCCCCAATTTTATGAAAAATTAATGTATGCCATGGTGAACTGTTTTACCGACATTTCTAGATGACTCATACGTTTGAAAAAATTGTTAACATCAAACGTCTATATTTGTGTAGTTTAACTAGAAGTATATATAAATAAGAGTAATATTAACAATAAAATCATAATCTAATAACAATATTCTAATATGCACGTATCTAAATATTAATCACATACCTTCTTCCCCGTCGGACCATGTTAATTCCTTGCTCGCACTTTTTCTTTCTTGAGCAAATATTATCTGTAAATAAAACAATGAACAATTATTATATTGATTTGCAATAAACTTACTAATTATAAATTATAATTACAAATCAAGAGTAACACTCTACTATCATTTAGTACCTATTTGCACAATATGTTCGCACGGTAATAATGCATACTACATTACCAACTTATCATGGTAGTTGTTATTGTTGCCATCAACAGATAGCATCAGTAAAATTCTTTTCGTTAGAATTACGTAATATTTATTCTCCTCCAGCGCGGGTCCATATTAAATCACGATCAGTAAAATATGTACAATTGAAAGCTGGTCTAGAGAGAAACTGGTATATAAGAACAGTGGTATCTAGGCAGTAATTTATAGAGCTTTTGGACACGTAGCTTATTTAGGTTACTTGATTTTAACGGTTTTTTAAGTAATTTACTGACTTTTGATTATTTGAAAGCGATTTTGGTGAGCAATTAATTTCAAATACTCAATTTTCGGTTCGTTAGTACTAGGCGGCGTCAATAAGCGTATTTGCTATGACATTCTTTTTGGAAATTTAACGTCGTTCAGTGGCTTGGTTTATATCAAACAAGTGTTGTGAAAATTGTGACAACGATATGCCGTTCATAATATACCCATACACCGTACAGTGAAGACAGTTTGTTTTCAGAAATAAATTCAAAAGTAATCAAAATTTATTTGTTGATTCTTCTGTTAGACACAAAACTTCCTTCATTGAACAGATACCACTTTTAGCAAGTACATGTATTGTTTTAGTTAATATTCACAGATTATCGTTTACATTCATTTTATTGAAGACCGTTAAGTAACGCGACGCTACTCACCACATAAACTAACTTCGCGCATGCGTTGTTGTTTTTTGGCTGACTAAAATGCAATTTTATCTATTTCTCCCAAAAGAGACACTATGAAATTGTAATATATGAGAAAACCTGTATAATTATAAAGTGGTCAAGAAGGAAAATGTATAATTCTAATTAAAAAGTTTCCTTCTAGTCTACATTTTCCTATCCCTCTATTCCTCAAAAAAAAATGTATCATCTATGTTTATGCTCACAATGTCAAAGGTATTGTTTCTGTTTTATCACATACGAAAAAAACTTGCAAGCAAACATAGTAATCACAAAATAATATTGATTCAGTCAACATTAGCCTCCATAAACTTGCAATATGGTAAACTTTACGAAAACCTAACAACAATATTAAGCACTGAAACGTTTTAAATATGTTGCCTTTCAATTACCAAGAACTAGTAACAACTACTTACGCTATATTGATTCTGTTTTGCTTTATTACGTGATACAGAGAAAATTCATAAGCAAATCCAGTTATTACAAAATAACAATGCTTATAATATAACTTACTGGCCGCATTGAAAAAACTCAACAAAAGTTTAGAGTAGTCGAACATTTCAAATTTGTAGCTCTTTAATTACAAAGAAGTAGTGATAACTATTTAAGCATGTTTCACAGACATTTAAAGTATATAATCAGGAATCCTAATTTTATAAAAAATTAAAGTATGTCGTGGTAAACTGTTTTACCGACTTTTATAGACGATGACTCAACGTTTGCAAAAAAAGGTTAATATCTAATAACAATATTCGTATAGTATATCGAATAAGAACGTTGCAAAAAGTAGAATGTAATAACAATCTTCTCGTTTACACATATCATAACATTAATCACATATGTACATTCTCCCCCGGCGCCCCAAGTTAACCACTTAATCACTATATATAACGCTAAAAAGACTCACCCTTTTTTTCATTAGCAAATAGACGTCTTTAAACAAATAGTTAGATAATTAAAATATAAATTTGCAATAAACTTACTTACTAATTGAAAATTATAATTATAAATCACTAGTACCACTCTGCCATCACCTAGTATTTGCGTATGTTTGTATGGTAATAATAAATCCTACATTATCAACTTATCATTGTTGTATTATTATTGCTATTTACAGACGGAATTAGTAAATAGATGAAACGCTATTACAAAAATGTTTAATGCTTTATTACGTGACAGAGAAAATTCATAAGCAAATCCAGTTATTACAAAATAACAATGCTTATAATATAACTTACTTTCAAAATGGCGGCATTGAAAAAACTCAACAAAAGTTTAGAGTAGTCGAACATTTCAAATTTGTAGCTCTTTAATTACGAAGAAGTAGTGATAACTATTTAAGCATGTTTCACAGACATTTAAAGTATAATCAGGAATCCTAATTTTATAAAAATTAAAGTATGTCGTGGTAAACTGTTGTACCGACTTTTATAGATGATGATACACGTTTGAAAAAAATGTTAATATCTAATAATAATATTCGTATAGTATATCGAATAAGAACGTTGCAAAAAGTAGAATGTAATAACAATCTTCTCGTTTACGCATATCATAACATTAATCACATATGTACATTCTTCCCCGGCGCCCCAAGTTAACCACTTAATCACTATATATAACGCTAAAAAGACTCACCCTTTTTTTCATTAGCAAATAGATGTCTTTAAACAAATAATTAAATAATTAATATATAAATTTGCAATAAACTTACTTACTAATCGAAAATTATAGTTATAAATCACTAGTACCACTCTGCTATCATCTAGTATTTGCGTAGGTTTTCATGGTAATAATAAATCCTACATTATCAACTTATCATTGTTGTGTTATTATTGCAATTTACAGACGGCATTAGTAAATAGATCAAACGCTATTACAAAAATGTTTAAAACATACATTGCATAAGAAATACTATTTGACTCCAAATATAAATAATCTATTGCAAAACATTTTGTTCATTGAAATAATTATATCATAGACAAGCCCATAGTTACGATTACATACGTACAAAAACATACCAAAATGCCAATACGCATAAAAATAAGTAGCCAAGGATATAGAAACACCAGATTTCATAGCAACACACATACAAATATATAGCGATGGTTATGGAAGCAGCAAGGTAAAACAATCAATAAGATGTAAAACATTTCCTCACCGCCGATATTGACTAATTACACTATGCTGTCATTCTCGATTAAATTTTGTTAAATGTGTTTTTTGGCTGACAAATTTCATTGTTAGCTTTCGCCGTAGAGAGTGTTCTGATTTGTCTCCTTTAAGGCAGTTTAACAATATTTAATTTTTAATGACCTAGTTATTCTTTACTAAAATTTAATTTTATAGTTGGCTTTATACGTTTCTCAAACTGTTATATTAATAGCAGGCTTATGTTTATGTCTTAATTTTTCAACTTTGACAAAATTGTTTAATTTTTAACAAATATTACTACTGACGAAGATAACTGTAAGTGTTATCGAAACGTTTAGATTGTATAATTTAAAATACACCATTAAAAAACCCCAAAAAAGATAAGTATTGTATTATGAGTGATAATGGTGAAAGCTTACATTTTCATATCTCATCTAAAATTTTCATAGTTTTTTTTTAATATTTTTGTACGCCATCCCTACACTCAGAATATCATATTTTGTTTAAAATTATTTCATTTCAGTACTCTCCCTACTGTTTAGTATAAGTATAACAGGGATGCAGCCTAAACTAAAGTGACAACTGTTAATACCTTAAATTGAAAACTTTCGAAATTATTTACACCTTCTTCAGTCAAAACTGTAACTACGAGTACAACGATTAACAATAAAGGAAAACAAAATGTTTTTTTAAAAAGTTGTTAATTATCTGTTACATTTAAATAACGTTTAGTCTGTTTGTGTTTGCCAATTTTATCATAATCTAGCGTACAGTAAGTAATAATGGTATTATTTATTTATTATTGTATTTATCACATTAGTTTTCACTGAAGAAGGAATAAATAATTCTGAAAGTTTTCAATGTAATGTATAAATAGTTCTCACTTTAGCTTAGGCTGCATCCCTGCTAAATTACTTAAAATATATATATATATATATATATATATATATATATATATATATACATATACAGAGTGGCGCATTAGTGTGACAAAGTCCCATATCTCCTTTATTTAAAGAGATACAAAAAAAAATTAAAAAAGTTGTAAGATATGTTCTGGTGGATATTCCAAAAATATTTTTAATTATACAGGGTAGATCATAAAAGCTTAGAAGTAATTTTAATTTTTTTTTTAAATAGAAAACCCTATATATTATTACATATTTAGATTCTACATACAATTTTAGACACATTTTATGTATAATGTCCCATACCTAAGTCTAACCGTTTTGACAAATTTCAAATTTTTGTCAAAATGACGTTTGCAGGCCAAAACATAGGTGGAAATCTTTTCTAAACGAAGCCTTTATCAATTAGTTATGGTTGGTTTCCTTGGAAATGGGGACCTACTCTAATGGGCTGTATTGATATTTTTGTAATACATTCATACAGGGTGATCAAAAATGGACAATAAAAAGTAGATTCAAAAAACCTATACAGTCATTTTTTTTAAATGGAAACCCCCTATTTTTTTTAATTCTATCTTATTTAGCATTAAAAATAAGGGTGACTTTGTATAAGAGTGTATATTCCAAAAAATTGTAGTTTTTGAAATAATGACAATTTCACATTTTTTTATCGTAAAAAGGCTATACGGCTTTCAAGTTTTGTTGTTAGTTGGCCATGACGGCCAGGCGTGGCATACAAAATAATAGAGATCATCACAAACGTCATTATTTATTGTCAGTTGATAATTTGTGTGATGCATTAGTGTATTTTATAGCAGATTGATTTAAAACTTGAACTAAATTGTAAATAATGAATTTTTCGCAAGCCGAGATGGTTGATATGATTTTTGTTTTGGGAGCTAGTGATAAGAATACGCTCTTAACAAGAAGACTGTATCAACAACGGTTTCCAGAGAGACGGCCTGAAAGAAGGGCATTTGAAAAGCTTTTGGAGCGTTTTGAAAGAACTGGCAGTGTGTTATATGAAAAAGATACTGGGGAAAAACGTGCACAGACTGAGGAAATTCAATTAAATGTACTATTAACAGTTACCGAAAATCCATATATTGGACAACGAACCATTTCTCAGCAGGTTTGTGTTGAACGACGTACGGTACAGCGGATATTGAAGTCTCAAAAAATGCACCCCTATCACATTCAACTACTTCAAGAGTTGGTTCCTGAAGATTATCAAAGACGACTGGAATTTTGTCAATGGGCTCAAAACAAAATAAACCAACAAAGAAATTTTGTTCATTTGATTTTATTTACAGATGAGCCCACATTTCACAGAAACGGAAGTGTAAACAGACACAATTTTCATTACTATTCTACCGAAAATCCACATTTTGTAAGATATACTTCTTAAACTAGATGGTCTTTAAATGTTTGGGGAGGTGTTGTCGGTAATCATGTAATTGGACCATATTTTTTTGATCAACGAGTAACAGGGGAAGTATACTTAGACTTTTTGCAAAACCATCTACCTAATTTGTTGCGTCAAGTGCCACAGGATACGCAACAATAAATGTGGTTTCTTCATGATGGGGCCCCAGTACATCATACAGGTCCGATAATAACTTTTTTAAATGCTAGATATCCAGAATGTTGGATTGGGAGGGGAGGGCCTGTTTCTTAGCCTGCTATATCCCCAGATCTTACTAAAATGGACTCTAGCATCTGGGGGTACGTCAAAGAGCAGGTTTATAAAATACCGCCTACAACAAAGGAAGGCATGAAGATTAGGATTAGAAACTGTTTTCAAAACATTAGTGTTGAAATGTGTAGAAATTTAAGCAGCGAATTTGAGAGACGTATTGCATTGTGTATTCAAGAAAGAGGCGGACATTTCGAACAACTTATTAGGTAGTACGTATTTGACGTGTTTCTAGTACTGTTATCTGTATAATTAGTTACAGGTTTAGTTACATTAGAGGTGTTAAGTTTATGATTAGGATTAGGACATAATTTGTTGAATCAAAAAATATTGTCTTTACTTAAGTTCGTTTGTAAAATAATTATTTATATGGGGTTCAATAAATTGTAATATTTCGATCTGAAGTGCTCGATTTTTTTGTTTCGCCGCGCCCGCCGTCACGGCCAACTAACAACAAAACTTGAAAGCCGTATAGCCTTTTACAATAAAAAAATGTTAAATTGTCATTATTTCAAAAACTACAATTTTTTGGAATATACACTCTTATACAAAGTCACCCTTATTTTTAATGCTAAATAAGATAGAATTAAAAAAATAGGGGGTTTCCATTAAAAAAATGACTTTATAGGTTTTTTAAATCTACTTTTATTGTCCATTTTTGATCACCCTGTATGAATGTATTACAAAATATCAATACAGCCCATTAGAGTAGGTCCCCATTTCCAAGGAAACCAACCATAACTAATTGATAAAGCTTCGTTTAGAAAAGATTTCCACCTATGTTTTGCCTGCAAACGTCATTTTGACAAAAATTTGAAATTTGTCAAAACGGTTAGATTTAGGTATAGGACATTATACATAGACTGTGTCTAAAATTGTATCTAGAATCTAGATATGTAATAATATATAGGGTTTTTATTTAAAAAAATTTAAAATTACTTCTAAGCTTTTATGATCTACCCTGTATAATCTAAAATATTTTTGGAATATGCACCAGAACATATCTTACAACTTTTGTATTTAATTTTGTTTGTATCTCTTTAAATAAAGGAGATGTGGGACTTTGCCACACTAATATATATATATATATATATATATATATATATATATATATATATATATATATATATATATATATATATATAATTAGTACAGTATTAAGTATTACGTTAAATACGTGTGTCCGTGCAACCGTATGCCCGTGTACCCTGTATCCGTGTAAACGTATCTCGGTGTGTCCGTGTCAATGTGTCGTGCATCAGTACACCCGTGAGCCGGTGCGTCCGTATATCCGTGTGTCAGTATATCCGTGTGTCCAGGTGTCTGCATGTTCGCGTTCCCGCGTGTCCATGCGTGCGTGTGTCCGCCTCTCCATTTGTCAACCTGTGCGAGTGTCGGCGTGTCTAGGTGTCCGCATGTTCGCGTTCCCACGTGTCCGTGTGTCCATGTGCCCGTGTGTCCGTGTTCCCATGCGTCCGTGTGCCCGTGTGTTTGTGTGCCCGTATGTCCGTGTGTCTCGGTGCCTCGGTGTGTCCGTGTGTGCGTATGCCCGTGTATCCGTGCTTTTTATTTTATTTTTTGATTTTCCAAAATCACATACCAAATTAAATTATAATACTACTGTAAAGCCACTGTTAAACAAAATCGCCTTTCATACTAAAAATACATGTTCTATTTAAGGTTAGATCAGGAAAACAAAACTAAGATACGGCAAAACTAAAATAAATACTTGATACAATGACATTAGAAAACAGAACTATTATAAAATTTATCACAATCTCTAAACTTGTCCGATAAATTATTTGATTCTTTATAACCTAATATGAAAGGTGATTTGTCGTACATATTAGTGTTTACCTACTGCACGTATGTGGAACAGTTTTAAATATCTATGGGACAAGTTTCTTGGTACATTTAGGCAAACTTCATTTGATAAGTCAATACAGTCAATTTTATTATTAATAATTTTGTAAACAAAAATCATGAGAAGATATTTCCTCCTTTTCATCAAACTCATTACATTACATTCATTTCTCAAAATTTCTCTAGACAGATCCCTGACAGGATATACATGGTTGGTTTTAAAGTAAATATATCACAGAAACTTGTTCTGAACTCTTTCAATTATGTTAGTATATTTGTTTGCACTAGGTGACCAAATTATTGAACAGTAATCCAATTTACTCCATATTAAAGCTGCGTAGTATTTTGATGGACATTAGTTTTAACATTCACTCGATAATCTATTTACATGAATGTTAAAATTAAATTTACAGTCAAAAATAACACCCAAGTCTTTCTTGAACTTCACATTTTGTACTACATTACCAGCAGTTAGATACATGATTGAGTCAAGATCAACATTTAGTCTAATAATCACTAAGATACTACATTTTTGAATGTTTAGATTAAGTTTATTATTAACACACCAGAAATTCAGTTTACATATATCACTTTGCAAGATTTTTTGATCATGAGAGTTTTTTATTTCTCTGTAAATCTTTGCATCATCAGCATACAACAAGCAATGAGAGTCAATCTCTTGCATTATATCATTTACAAACAGATTGAAGAGAAGGACGCCAATTTTTGATCCTTGCGGAATTCCAGAGGGTATGAAAAATTGAGCTGATACTTGATTTTGAAATTTAACAGATCCATGTCTTGACTGAAGGTAGGAGCACATGAGTCTGACAAAATCTGAATTAAACCTAAATTTCGAAAGCTTTTTTAACAAAAGGCCATGATTTACAGAATCGACGGCCTTTTGGAAATCAGTATAAGGTACATCAACTTTATCAGCTTTATCAAGACAAGAGTGAACAAAATTTGAACAAACCATTAAATTAGTCTCAGAGGACCTTCCCGGGAAGAAACCATGTTGATATTGAGAGACTTGACTTTTGACATTTTCAAACATAAATTTAAACAAAATATTTTCATACACCTTAACAATTCCATTTAAAACTGATATCGGACGATAATTAGAAATTTCAGAGTCTTCTCCACATTTGAATATTGGGGAAATTTTTACTTCCTTCCATTTACTTGGAAAAACTTTAGTTTTTAAAGAGTAATTAAACATACATTTCAAAGGTTCAGCAAGTTCAGTTGTTAATAATTTGATAAAATATGTAGGAATGTAGTCCGGACCAGAACTTTTTTTATCTTTAAGATCATTAATTGCCTGCACAACATCATTCACACGATTAAGTGAAAAATTAAACTGTTCATTTATAACGTTTAGTGATGAGTTAAAAGTCAATTTTGTAGCCACTAGGATTAGAAAATATTGACTTAAAATAATTAGCAAATGAGTCAGGAATTACAGTTTTACACATTACCAAATTATTAAGAAACATTTCAGAAAAATACCATCTATTTACCTTAAAATCATTCACATAGTTCCAAAATATTTTACTTTAAGACTTTAATTTATCCTCAACATCATTAACATATTTATTGTATGCTGAGTCAATTTTATTTTTGAGAATGGTTCGTACTTGGTTAAATATTTCGTTAAAATATATGCAATATTTTCTTTTCTTTGCAAGCCTATTTTTCTGTTTACACAGCGAGATCATCTCACTATCAACCCATATTAGGTAACACCTAACGCTAGTTTTGCAAATCGACTTGGAAATAGTACAGTCAAAACGTTTGAATAAAATATCATAAAAATAATTTACAGCTTCATTCACATCTTCAAATTTGTTCAACTCTTCACATTGTACATTAGTTAATTTAATTAAAAATTATTATTAATTTTATTAAATACATAACAAAGGGTTTACCTCGAGTAGGATATGAACCTACGACCAGTACTTTGCTAGAGTACCGCGCTAACCAACTGTGCCATAGAGATTCAAGCCCCCATCGGTGTAAATATTGTCTTTATGTATGTAGAACTGATGTAAATTCTAAATATAATGAAATTACAATCAAATTACTTATATTAATGGAATATGAGCGTGCAATATCGCAAGGATTCACATATATCAAAGCAACTTGACTAATATTAAATTATAAGTTTTTTTATAATTAGTTAATGTACTTTTCAGTAAATCAATATTTGCCTCATTAAATTGAAAATAGCTGAAATTATTTAAAGATACACGGGATTTTCTAACAATTTTACCCAAGTGTGCCCTAAGTTCAATTTCAATATTCAGTGCTGGGTGGTAACGATCTTCAGGTAACCGAGGAAAAATTTCATGAGTAATAACGCATGTCTGCGTGTCCGTGTGTCCGTGTGACCGTGTGTTGGTGTGTCCGTGTATCCGTGTGTCCATGTGTCCATGTGCCCGTGTGACAGTGTGCCCGTGTCTCCGGGTGTCCGTGTGTCCGCGTGTCTGCCTGTCCGTGTGCACTGTGTGCCCATGTGGCCGAGTGTCTGTGTGCCCCAGTGTCCGTGTGTCTGTAGTCCGTGTGTCCGTGTGTCTGTGTATCCGCGTGGCTGTGTTTCAGAGTGTTCGTTTGTCTGTGTGTCCGTGTGTCCGTGGTCCGTGTGTCCGTGTGTCTGTGTGTCCGCGTGGCTGTGTTTCAGAGTGTTCGTTTGTCTGTGTGTCCGTGTGTCCGTGGTCCGTGTGTCCGTGTGTCTGTGTGTCCGCAAGTCCGACTGCCCGCTTGTCCATGTGCCGTATGTCACTGTGTCCGTGTGTCCGTTTGCCAATGTGTCCGTCAGTCCGTGTGAACGTGCATTTTTTGTAAATAAATCTTATTATTGAATATGAAATAATTTTGATTAACGCAGAGGTCAAATAATTGAATTAACTCCGTTCTTGCAAATTATTCAACATTATTATTAAATAACAAAATTGTTTTTTTGTAAATAAATCTTATTATTGAATGTGAAATAATTTTGGTTAAATCAGAGGTCAAATAATTGAATTAACTCCATTCTTGAAACTAATTCAACATTATTATTAAATAAAACATTATTTAGTAAACGCATACATTCTTGAAGCGGTATTTTGGAAAAGGTGCTACTAACATCAAAACCTACAAGTTTATTATGTAGTGGTAATTTTATGTTTTGTAGTTTATTAATTAGTTCTAAATAATTATTAATAGGACGTTTTGACTTTTACTTTAAATTGTTAGTTATTATGTGGTTTAGTTTATTTGGTAAGATATGGCTAGGCACCTGGATGTGCAAAACTGCTGATCTAATGGGCATATTTGTTTGTGGATGTTTGTGAGACCGTATAGTTGGTGCTTGTAGGTTTTTGTTTAAAATTTGTAAAGCAGATACTGCGGTTTTGTAAACTTCTTGCACATCTTTTGAAATTTTGTTTTAAGATCTATATATATATATATATATATATATATATATATATATATATATATATATATATATATATATATATATTTATACATACATAATATATATATATATATATATATATATATATATATATATATATATATATATATATATATATATATATATATATACAGAGTTATTCACGTTATTCGACACGGCAGATTATGGCAAAACGACTTCACTTTCAAAAAGTTTTATTTCTGGAGTTAATGTACACCTACAAGCGGTACATTTTAAAATGATTTTCGCAATGTACATGCAGTTCCAAAAGTATGAAACATATCAAAGTTGCAATTTTTCAATGGAACACCCTATATATTATTGCATTTTTAGTTTCTGCGATCAAAATAAGAATGAGTTTTACTAAGGTTTACCCGACTTAAACCTTACATGTTTTGAAATATTTAGCATTTTCTGAAAATGTGGTAATAATTTTAAACTTTAAGTTCTCAACAAGTATTCACTTTTTCGTCAACTAAACTTTACACTTAGCTTACTATTTGATTATGTATCATGACGCACTGAATAAAACACTGACTAACATATACAAAGTGTTTATAAATCATGACTCAAAAATTTAAAGTTTTAAATAGTAATAACCTGATTAGTTTAAATAGAACACCCTGTATTTTATGTCAACAGCAGATGCACATTTTCAGAAAGCAAGTTTATTTAAACAAATTTAACACTTAACAAGTCGCCTATGGAAATTTGGCAACACAGAATTATTGTTTGTAGCTGTCAGTTATTCATAAAAGTCTGCAAATCGTTCTGTCTGTTCGTAAATCGTTCACTTTGTTTTGTAGTGGTAATTTGTGCTGTATTTAAAGCTTATTTGTTGAAAATTAGAGTTTACCCAAAAGAAGAACGGATTGACATGACATGATTACGAAAGACTGTTGGCTCTATTTAAACGAACTGGAAGCGTTCATTATGATAAACCCTTGAACCTCTGACAGAGAATGAAGAAACAGAATTAGCGGTAATTGCTTTTGTGATCGAAAATCCACATATGGGACAAAACCAAATTGCGCAGCGCATTAGCATTAGCCAAGCAAGTGTCGCGAGAATTCTTAAAAAGCACAGTTATCATGATTATAAAATCCAGCTCCATCGAGAACTTTCCGAAAATGACTTCAGAAATAGAGTTGAATTTTGTATGTGGGCATTAGACCGAGTGGTCGAAAATGAACCCTCTTTCAATTTTGTACTGTTTAGCGACGAAATCACATTTCATAACAATGGATTTGTTAAAAGATGTAATTCTCATTATTACGCTGATTCCAATCCGCATCAACTTAGAATGATTCATAATCAACACAGGTGGTCAATTATATGTGTGGGCGGAATAATGGGTCAATATTTACCTGGGCCTTATTTTTTTGAAGAACCTTTAAATGGTACATTGTTCTTCAATTTTTTAGCAAGACAATTCCCAATCCGGTTACAAGACATACCCTTGAACATACCGACAACAATGTGACTTCAACTGGATGGTGCCCCCGCACACTTCCATACAAATTATTTTAATTTAAATACAAATTATCAAAATCGTTGGATTGGGAGAAATGGATATCAGAATTGGCCTACACGGTCCCCTGACTTGACTTCACCGGATTTCTTCTTATGGAGATACGTAAAAACAACCGTTTACAAGACACTTCCAACCACACCAGAGAATATGAAGGAACGTACAAGCATTTCAAAGCAGAAGGCCGGAAATGTTAGCAAATGTTGGTAGAGGTTTCGAAAAAGAGGGTATGCTTGTATTTAGAGACAGACGGTCGTCATTTTGAACACTTGCTATAGGAAATTTTTTTACAGTTTTTCCACCATTATATTACTTTCATCATTATTTTCATTAGTAAGTAAATTGTAACATATCATTATTCAAATTTGTTTGCCTAAACCTGCTCTTTAATGCCAGCAATTCTGAGTTGTCAAATTTCCATAGGCGACTTGTTTTATATATGTTAGTCAGTGTTTTCTTCAGTCCGTCATGATACATAATCAAATAGTAAGCTAAGTGTAAAGTTTAGTTGACGAAAAAGTGAATACTTGTGGAGAACTTAAAGTTTAAAATTATTACCACATTTTCAGAAAATGCTAAATATTTCAAAACATGTAAGGTTTGGAACAGCCTGTACACGTTGTCCCATTTTCGTATGTTTTACGGGGTATCTCGCTTATTTTTTAGGTTAGAACCTTGCGGTTTTAGCGACACCTTGCTATTTTTTAATGAAATCAAAGATGCACTAATCAAATTTGCCATAGCCATCTTAGTTTGTGGGCTACAGGGTGATTTTGGAAAAATTGCATTTTCAGTCATCCCCTGTAACTCTATTATTGTCAGACATATTAAAAAAGTAAAAACAGATATTTGTAGATTTTTTTACGTAGAATCCAGTGGTGTAGTCAGATTTTCTTTAGGAGTCACAATTTTTGAGATATTGACATAACATACTTTTTTTTATGGGACACCCTATATATTTTTTTAAAATCTTTTTCCCCTTGCCAAGAGCTTTTCAAAAATATAGCATAGTCAATATTTATTTTTATAAATAACGTGACGACATAATTTTTTTCTATAATTTACATTGATAATAGTGGATAGCCGTGGGTAACCATGGTAACGCAAAAAACAAAATAATTAACGTTCCGCCATTACATAGGTATTTGATTTTTGAAGTTTCTGCTTCTCTCAAATTATTCCTGGTTACATTTTCCCAAATTTAGTGCTGATATTTATTGTTATTCGTTGTTTTTGTTTATTGTTATCGTTCTTGTTCATGTTGTTGTTGTTGTTGTTTAATTATTTTTTAATATGGATTGAAACCAAAAAATTGAAAACTTTGAGAAATATGATATGAATACCTGCTTCATATTATCTAATGAAAACGCAGACCAGGCCTTAGAACAGGTCAGTTAATCTTTACATTAGAATTTGTATTTATTTTATATACCTATTTTGTCATATAGATATCTCGAAAGAAGACAACCCGACAGAAGAATATTTCAAAAATTAAAATTTAATCTTTGCCAACATGGATGTTTCGACAAACCTCGACCCCGAGTTTACAACAAAGAGAACGAGGAATCAGAGATCAACGTTTTAGCAGTTGTTCAAGCCACTCCTGAAACCTCGTGCAGGAAAATAGATGAAGAGACCGGTGTGTCTAAAACAACAGTGCAAAGGATTTAAAAAAAAACATAAATTCAAACCCTACAAGTATAAACTTGTTCATCATCCGCACCCTGGTGATGCTGAACATAGATTGGAGTTCTGCAATTGGTTTATAAATATGAAAACTCAGGACAATAATTTTGAAAAAAAATAATTTGGTCAGACGAGGCATATTTCACAAGTTCGGGAATTCTTAATAGACACAACTCGTGGTTTTGGAGTCAAGAAAACACCCACGTGATTTTTCCTAGAGAGCGTCAAGGCAGGTTCGGATTTAATGTCTCCTGCTTTATTTTTAACCGAAAAATAGTTTACAAGATTTATGAAGAAAACCTAAACTCTAATGGGTACTTACAAATTCTACAAGAAAAAACTATGAACATTTTAGAAGATATTCCACTGGCTCAACTTAACGATATATTCTTCCAGCAGGATGGGGCTCCAGCCCACAATGCTAGTATAATACAAAACTGGTTAAATGAACGTTTTCCCAGGAGATGGATTGGAACAAATGGACCTGTTCGATGGCCACCACGATCACCGGATGTCTCGGTTTTGGATTTTTTTTTGTGGGGGTATTTAAAGAATAAAATTTATTCAAGGCAATATGCCAACATGCAACAATTAAAAATTGCAACGGAAAATGCTTTTGCAGAATTACGAAGGTAATCATTTATTTTGGAAAATGCTATTAAAAGAATTTATAAACTTTGTGAAACTTGTAGGAGACATAATGGTCCGCAATTTGAACAATATTTGATTAATTAATTATTTTGTTTTTATCAATGTAAATTATAGAAAAAATCTTTTGTCACGTTATTTATAAAAATAAATATAGACTATGCTATATTTTGAAAAGCTCTTGGCAAGGGAAAAGATTTTAAAAAATATATAGGGTGTCCCATTAAAAAAAAGTAGGTTATGTCAATATCTCAAAACTGTGACCTCTAAAGAAAATCTGAGTATCGCCACTAGATTCTACATAAAAAAATCTTTTACTTTTTTAATATGTCTGACAATAACAGAGTTACAGAGGATGACTGAAAATGCAATTTTTCAAAAATCACCCTGTAGCACAAAAACTAAGATGGCTATGGCAAATTTGATTAGTGCATCTCTGGTTTCAATAAAAGTAGCACGGTGTCGCGAAAAGCGCAAGGTTCTAACCTAAAAAATAAGCGAGATACTCCGTAAAACATACGAAAATGGGACAACCTGTACATTGCGAAAATAATTTTAAAGTGTACCGCCTGTAGGCTCACATTAACTCAAAAATAAAACTTTTGAAAGTCAAGTCGTTTGGCCATAATCTTCCGTGTCGAACAACGTGAATAAATAAATAAATAAATAAATAAAATATATATATATATATATATATATATATATATATATATATATATATATATATATATATATATATATAAGGTATTTTTTTTTTGCCGCCTGTTAGACGCGTTTGGATACCTGAAAAGTTAGATATTTGAAATTTGGCACACGGCCACAATATACAATATATATACAATATATACAATATATATATTTAAAATATAATCGTCGCAGTGGCACTTACGGTTGTACCGAAAGTAGCCGTCAACTTCCTTATTTTAAATGGAACTGTATATTTTTCTCAACGCTGTTGGATTCTCTGCATAATTTACTACATAATTCACCTAATTTATGTTTACCTTGTTGCTATGGTTACGGATATATAGCAACTTTTATGAAAAAATGTCGACTTGCAAGGGTTTATTAGGAAAATCATAACTTTGAACGGCTTACGACAAGAAAATCAATCCGACAATAGTCAAAGAATTACCCTTTCAAATGCATGGTCTCAAGTTAATCTACTTTATTGAAGACGCCGCAATAAATTTGTAAACTTGACTAAATTTAGAAATAATTTTTATTTAATGGAATCCTGAAATTTTCTATCAACCGTTTTTGCGCAAAAAATATTTTTATGGAAAATTATGGGTTTATTAATTTATTATTACCAGTAGCTGTGCGTGATGGCACGTTGCTACGGGAACTGACACAAATTCGATTATTTCTACTTAGCTTTATTAGTGACGTTCATCCTTTTGGCTTTGAATCGGTGAATTTTCATAATTTTTCAAGAAGTTGCACAACTTTTGAAGTCACTTTTAATATTCATTCAAAAATTAACAACATACGTTTTATCATAAAGCACCCGTAGCTCGTCTGATCTCTCTTCATTGCAAACCATTCATTTTACGAGTGACTCGCGTAGTCAAATCCTGTTTAGTAGCAGGTTCATCCATGTAAACCATTTCTTTAACTCGTTCCCATAAATAAAAATCCATGGCTGTAAGGTCTGGAGATCTCGGTGGCCATTTTCTGAGTAAATGATATTAAATATAGTTAGGAAGCAGATACGTAGGATGAGGGTGAAGAATGTAACTACTATAGAGCAATTAAAAACAAGGTATGTAAAATTACCAAACCATCCTGATTATGCGAAAGATCTATCTAAAATCCTTTCTAAAGTAATTTAAAAAAAGTTGCTTCAGAAAATAGTTTGCAAAACCTTTTAGGCAATCTAAAGAACCTAGTGGATAAGCAGGGTAGGTCTGGAGGTCATAAAATTAATTGCAAAATTAGTGAACATATCTCTAATCAAACACCTTAATATGTAGGTTCAAACTATCAATGTTTAAAGATCTTGAAAAACAAGCAGAATCTAATGAATCATTATGATCAAGAACTGTTAGGCCAGTCAGAAGTCAATAAACTTTCTTCAGATAAGCAACGAAGCGTTATACGCTAATAGAGATTTTTCATTAGTTCGTCTTAGTTGATCGCTGATGATGATAGATTAGCTTTAAAACGTGTTTGGTGATCAATTTTATTTGTGTGACGCGTGTGTGTATTTTGTTTGTAAAGATCTTGCAACAGATCCAATGTTGCAGGTTTTCCTTAAAATTTTAGTTTATTAAACCTATGAGCAATATTATGAATGCTGCATAATTATTAAATTAGTGCCATAATTCGATTATTAATATTGTGTAATGAATAAAACAGACTTAAAGATTTTATTATGGCCCCAAAATTAAGGTGATACAGTTTGAATGTAAAAAATACAGAAATTAATTTTTATGTAAAAACCTATAAATAAAAAAGTATATACACACCTATTTAAGTCGATAGTATGATCCACAAACCACTTTCCGAGTATGATCCGACATTTTTATACTAAGTTTAAATCACACCAAATTCTTGCAATAACGGTAGGAAACTTGTTTAACATATAGTTTCGTTCCTATACTTTGCATAAATTATAGTTTATAAATGTGTTACAACGCGTTTTGCATAATACATTCATTTTTATCCAGCCTATCTATAACCATCATCCTCAAGCAAATAAGGTAATTATTTTAAATGGCGAGCTTGTCATTTTTTGTAAGTACTTAGCTAATTGTTTCTTTTTAACGTATAAGTAATTTTTATAAAAAATAATGAAAAGATTGTATCGTTGAACGTTTTTTAGTGTAGTGAAACATCAATTACAAGAAATCTGTACTGATCAAATCTCGCTGCTGTTAAGTAAGCAAGTTATGAAATGCCTAAGCGGCTTATTAAAAATAAATCTGTCTTTAAAGAAAAATGTCGTGTTCTATATTATAAAAAATATTTATATTTATTCAAATATAAGTAATATTTGCATCTGTCATGTTAGGAAAACTGGTTTTAGTACAAACATTTTGAAAAAAGGATGCTTGTTGTTTTTGTTGTGGATTAAAGTAAATTTTACACCTTTGCTAAAGATAGCGTAAGAACTTAATTATGGTAGTGTCACTGAACACGTAATAGTCCTTAGGCCGCCAGCTAGTCTTGGGACAGCATTGCCAAGTCACACGTACGAAATTATTGAAAAGCTAAATGAAAGTTATGGTAGATTTCAAACATTTTCTTCTTTTGTAACTTGTTAAATTTAAATATGAGCTCATAATATGAATATGACAAAAAATTGAAGACGGTTAAACAAATTTTATCCCCTCTTGTACTTCCGTTGTTATTATTTCAACATTACTCAGTCAAAAATATCGACTTCATTATTTGCCTTCCTTTTGTAATTATCTTTTTCCATCATAGTATTGGAAGGTTGCCTATATGGGACCAATTTTTTGTCTTTCGTTGTAGTTTCTAAAAAAGTTTTAAAATTGTATTAGAATTAGACCCATGATACTTTAGTATGTTGCCTACTTACAGTATTATTTTAGTCATTTTCTGATTTTATTTCTTCTAAAAAAGTTAGGCACCTCTGGAAGTAGTCCAATATATGAATCCAATTGCTGGAACTAGACCAGAGGCTTCCTTTATTGGACTTCCTTTATTGTGAATAAAATAAAATACAGAAGGTAAAAATGAAAAAAATAAAATACACAAAAAATTTATTTGGTGGTAATATCTAAATACAAAGATCACATATGAATGTTTCTCTGGACGGGAGATTTGCGCTTGTTGCGTCGATTCATTCTCGGCACTTAAAACATTGAATCATGCCCAACACTACACTCATTGCAAAGTTTGCAGTACCATTCTTTTTCATTCACTCTTTCATGGAATTATCTGAATTGAATTCAACCTTAGACTTAACTTTCTTTGGTCGACCACTGGACTTTTTAATATTTTTTCTATAGAAACCATGTAAGATTCTTTGGACGTAGCTTTCGAGACATTCAAATTTTTCTTTACCTAGCCGAGGGCTCATCTTCATTATTTGAATAGGCTTGACTTCCAAGATTTTGATTGAGGTCCGTGCTATTTTTCGTTGTTACTACATCTGCAAGCATAGTCAACATAGATAAAAACGTTGCGATCTACCGCACATGCTCCAGCTTTCTCAAAGCCATTTATAGCTTTTGCTATCACTGCGGTCCTCGCATAGGAAACAGTTAATGCTAGATGAGGTCTTGACCATTTTTCATTTGCCTCAGTAGTAGAGCTTCAGCGCGTTAATAACAACCACATCTAACTCCTGGAGTTTATAAGTTGCGTATCCTGGACGCTGCAATATTATGACACCATTATGACAAGTAAGCTCCGCCTAAAACAAGTAACACTTTCTTGTTTTTGTTGGTTTAATTGATTTAATAAAAGTACAAAGTACAAGAGCTCTATATTAACGTCACCAGTCTCAGATATTTTAACTAAGCAGTCTGGTTGAGCGCCAACGCCCTGATCCGGATTGGGTCTATTTTGCTTGAAAATCAACATCGTGTCCATGTTGAATATTATCTGTAGCATTAAATTTTTCGCCAAAAATTGTTTCTAGTAAGTCAAAAACTCGTTGAGGTTGTGTCGATTAAATCCTTTGTATTGAGCCATGGAAGTAGAGTCCGGTTACCTTAGTGAAATGGCAGGGTGTCTGTGCATGAAGGCGTAAAACCGTTATTTACCAGCATGCTTTTTTTGTCTATTAAACTTGTTTTTTATATTTACGGTAGTCCAGGAATCTTCGGTGTGTTTGTTGGTTTCGCGTCTGATGAAGATGTTGGTGCTATTGCATTCTATCGTAGCCATCGATGCCTAAATCTGAAAAATAGGCGATAGATTTTCTGTTCTCCTTGATCCAATTCGCGATTTGTCGTCGGATCGGTTTGCTGGATATGTCGATAGTTTTAAGTTGTACTGAGATTTCGAATGCTTCTGTTATAATGGAAGTAGAGTCGTTAACAGCTCTCGCGTGGTCTTTGTTGGTAAGAAGGTCGGTTGTAGGTATATAATTAGAAATGTGATCAATTATTAAAGAACCGAGGTGTTCCAAAATTGTGGGTTCGGTGTTCGCGATTGGCAAAAGCGGCAATTACAATAAGACCGGCGAGAGTCTCTTTATGTTGTCACTGCATGTGGAGTCACCAAATTCTGTGTGGCGGGAATTAAATTCACCAAGAAGCTGGGTATGCTGGATGAGTAGTATAGAGGATCGTATGGAAGGGTATTGAGGCCCGGTGGGTTGTAATAAAGAACAAAGATAATCGATGTAGGAAAGTGCACCATCACAGCAACACATTTGATGCTGTAGGTGCGCAGGTAATTGAAAATTGGTAGATTGTAACTTGTAACCAAATTTTGAATATTAGGGTAGTACCACGCTGTCTGTTTTGTGAACTGTAACATAGTTGTTGAATGTTATTTGGCATTTATCTGAAAGAACTTGTCTCTGTCTATGTTACCCGTACGGATTTTAGGAAAAAACTGATTAAAAACCTTAAACATAAGACCGTATATTGGGTGCCCATATTCATTGCGATCTATTCTTATTCGTTAGTTGATTGCGTCTTTATTTGAGTGCGTATACGAGTTTTAATCTTATTTACAAATATCTCATTACCTTTTTGTAATGTAAAAGTAGCAGTCATAGTAATTTAAAGTTCACCAAAGTATCTAAGCAAAATCTAAAATAACTAAATCAGCCAAGAAAGCAAGCAGGTGCCGTAAACTTGC
The DNA here is from genome assembly GCA_036346205.1 of Vesta saturnalis. NCBI lineage: Eukaryota > Metazoa > Arthropoda > Insecta > Coleoptera > Lampyridae > Vesta > Vesta saturnalis. The sequence continues at coordinate 4,724,377 of JARFJB010000793.1, forward strand.
AACACAACCTACAACAGTTAATTAGAACGGCCCTACATTATGCCGATCAACTCATAATTCAGACTTAGAAAATTTGTCACGGTGAACTGACACACATTTTTTATTTTTAGAGCAGTATCATTTTATTTTCAAGAGAACAGTTTATGTAATTATAGAACAATTTATGTAATTCGTTAACTAAATTGATTACGGCTTCTTCAAAAATCTTGATCTACAAGATAAAAAGACATACCGCTTTAATCGTACGATATCAAAGAATGCACTGAACTATTCATTCTTATTTTTGTAAATTCATATTAATTATTTACTCCTGTCTTAGGAAGCATTGTTTGAGGTTGAGAATTTACTTTGATATAAAGGAGACAAAACGTTTTGTCAGAATAATTGGGCTGCATTTTTTCGGTTGCATTGAAAGTATTTGCACCTATGGAATTTGCATAGTTTTATGTGGAAAGTCAATTTGGTAAATTGCAAAGTATCTGTTGTGGTAATTATATCACAGAAAAAAGTGAGTGCTATAAACATAAAAGATTGATATGTTAGCTGTTCAGGTAGTTTATCTAAAAGAAACAAATAAAATACAAAAATCTACCAAGATCTCATTTCCATAGTTACATATTTAGTTAAACACCACAACAACTTTAAAAATTATACACAAAAATTCACAATACAATTCAAAATAGCTGCGAAAATAAAGACAGAACAAACACACTTTGGAGGCTGGTATTTATAAATCAATTTGTTCAATTTGTAACTCAATATACATAGGTCAAACAATAAGAAACTTTGTGAGATTCGAAACAATTAAATTTACATAATAATATAAAATTTTTCTATTTTTGAAATAGTGCCTTTAGAACGTTTTAAAATTTATTTACAAAAAAAGAAAAATTAATGAGCAAGATGATCTTCTTAATTCGCTGAAAATTTTCCACGAACAAAACAAATAAATATAGTCTTCTTTTCTTTACTCTATGAACTATGAATAACAGGAAGTCCTACAAAGTAAGTTTACAAAAGAATAAGCTATAGGAATACAAAATGTAATTATTAATGTATAATATATAGTCACACCAAAAACATAGCTATGGTAATGTAGATGACGCTAAAGTACCAGACCCTGAATCAGAATTAGGGTCCTGATTTGACATGAAAAGAATGACGTCTAATTTAAATTTTAAGATTCATATTTTTTGTTGGGCATCATTTTCTACTAGGATTATTGAGGTCCTAATCAGGCAATTTTTAGCAATAATAAAATTATTCCTTTATCTAAGAAATGTTTATTTAAAAAAAGCTACAGAAACACAAACTCCTATGAATTTGTCCTTATTTCATAGATTATTTTTTACCAAATGAAATTCGCAAGTGGCATTAAAACACTGATCGATAATGAGTTTGTTAAGTGAAGCATTTTGACGGCGTTTTTGAGTGCTGATTCCGAAAATGAGATCAAATTTTGTCTTACTGGCCCCATTTGTTTGTTATCGGCCTATTTATTAATAGATTTCACATTTTATAATAATAAATACAATAGCTGTCCCATTACTCATTTATTTATCTAAATAAAGTGAAAGTAGAGGAATGTGGAGCATTAGAGGCAATGACAACATTCAATTTGATCATTAGACCATTAAAAAACCGTTAACAAGTTCTATGGTACGTGCTCCAAAACCTTCAATTTTCAAGTGTGTACCGTTTATCGCGTGAACAGCATCTGCTATTTGTGTGAGTGTTAACGTGCTTTAATTCCATTTTTTCTATAAGAGTGTAGTGTTATGTTTCTGTAAACTGTACGAACTGTGCATAAAAATGCCTAGAAATTGTATAAATCAAATAGATTTTGCTACGTGTGTCTCACAAAACAAACTCCTTTGGTGCGAAAATTATATGGGTTGTATTTTTAGTGTAAAATCGGTGATCAGCACAAATATTAGGCACCTCACATGTGTTATACTCCTTGTGTAACTTTGCTTAATATCTGGTTGAATGGAAATTCGGGGCACATGCCATATTAATTTAAATATCCAAACATTCCTTTCGGTAGTTAGATCTGTTCATCACAATTTAGAGCTAGAGATTCCAGTTCCACCTTAAACTGGGAGTTTGAATTCAGATTCGGGAACACTTTGGCGGTGAAGAGCTCCAATATGATTTAATATGTAGTGACCAAAAAACCGTTTTCTAGGAACCCAAAACCCAACAAGGGAACCTTTATTAACAATTGTTTGGGAAACTCCTTTAATTCCATTTTTAAAATTAGTGTTATTTTCCTTAAACTTAAACAACTGGAAAATTCCTTTGAAAACAAATGGTTTTTTACTGCCAAACCCGGTAAAAATTTAGGGTTTATTTTTATGTAAAACATATCGCAAAATAATTTAAACCACCTAATTTTTATAATTCCCCAAAAATTTGAATTATCCTTGGTTTAATGGAAAGGGCCCTGCCATTTTTAAACCAAACACCTTTGGTTTTTCTTTTCTAAATTTGGATGGAATTAAGTTCCATTAAACTTTGAATTTTCCACCAAACCGTTTAAATGTGGAGAGAAAATCCAATTTTGAAAAACAAAAGGAAAATAAATTTAAAATGTTTCCGTTGTAGTTGTTAAAATGAAGATTGTTCCTTTCCCTAAATCTAACCCTTTAAAACCCTTTTTCTCCCTTTCCTTTTTCTTCCTCTTTTCTCCTTTCCCCCCCCCTTCCTTTTTTTTCTTTTTCCTTTTTTTCTTCCTCTCTTCCTTTTCTCCCCCCCTTTTTTTCCTCCTTCTCCTTTTTTTCTTTTTTTCCTTTTTTTTCCCCCTTTTTTCCCCTTTTCCTTTTTTTTTTCCTTTTTTTTTTCTTCCCTCCCTCCCTCCCCTCCCCTCTCCTCTCCCTCTCTCCTCTCTCCTCTCTCCTCTCTCCTCTCTCCTCTCCCCTCTCCTCCCTCTCCTCCCTCTCCCTCTCCTCCTCTCCCCTCTCCCTCTCCCCTCTCCCCTCTCCCTCTCCCCTCTCCCCTCCCCTCTCCCCTCTCCCCTCTCCCTCTCCCTCTCCCTCTCCCCCTCTCCCCTCTCTCCTCTCCCTCTCTCCCTCTCCCCTCTCTCCTCTCCTCTCTCCCTCTCCTCCTCCTCTCCTCTCTCCCTCTCCCTCTCTCCTCTCTCCCTCCTCCTCTCTCCTCTCCCTCTCTCCTCTCTCCTCTCTCCCTCCCTCCTCTCCCTCTCTCCCTCTCCTCCTCTCCTCTCTCCCTCTCTCCTCTCTCCCTCTCTCCTCTCCTCTCCTCTCTCCTCTCCTCTCTCCTCTCTCCTCTCTCTCCTCTCCCTCTCCCTCTCCCCTCTCCCCTCTCCTCCCCTCTCCCCTCTCCTCTCCCCTCTCCCCTCTCCCCTCTCCTCTCCCTCTCCCCTCTCCCTCTCCTCTCCCTCTCCCCCTCTCCTCCTCTCCTCTCCTCCTCTCTCCTCTCTCCTCTCTCCTCCTCTCCCTCCTCTCCTCTCCTCTCTCCTCCTCTCCCTCTCTCCTCTCTCCTCTCTCCTCTCTCCTCTCCTCCTCCTCTCTCCCTCCTCTCCCCTCTCCTCTCCCTCTCCTCCCTCTCTCCTCTCTCCTCCTCCCCTCTCCCCTCTCCCCTCTCCCTCTCCCTCTCCCTCTCCTCTCCCCTCTCCCCTCTCCCTCTCTCCTCTCTCCCTCTCCCCTCCCCTCTCCCCCTCTCCCCTCTCCCCTCTCCTCTCCCTCCTCCCCTCTCCCTCTCCCTCTCCCTCTCTCCCTCTCTCCTCTCTCCTCTCTCCTCTCCCCTCCCTCTCCTCTCCTCTCCTCTCTCCCCTCTCCCTCCTCTCTCCTCTCTCCTCTCTCCCTCTCTCCTCTCCCTCTCTCCTCTCCTCCTCTCCTCTCCTCCCCTCTCCCCTCTCCCTCCCTCCCCTCTCCCTCTCCCCTCTCCCCTCTCCCCTCTCCCCTCTCCCCTCTCCCTCTCCCCTCCTCCCCTCTCCTCCCCTCTCCCTCTCCCCTCTCCCTCTCTCCCTCTCCCTCTCTCCCTCTCTCCTCTCCTCCCCCTCTCTCTCCCTCTCTCCCCTCCTCTCCTCCTCCTCTCTCCTCTCTCCTCTCTCCCTCTCTCCTCTCCCTCTCTCCTCTCTCCTCTCTCCTCTCCCTCTCTCCTCTCTCCTCTCCCTCTCCTCCCCCCTCTCCTCCTCCTCCTCTCCTCCCCTCCCTCTCCCTCCTCTCTCCTCTCCCCTCTCTCCTCCTCCTCTCTCCCTCTCTCCCCTCCTCTCCCTCTCTCCTCTCTCCTCTCTCCCTCTCCTCCCCTCTCTCCCTCTCTCCTCTCTCCCTCTCTCCCTCTCCTCCCCTCTCTCCCTCCTCTCCCTCTCTCCTCCCCTCTCTCCCTCCTCTCCTCCTCTCCTCTCCTCTCTCCCTCCTCTCCCTCTCTCCTCTCTCCCTCTCTCCCTCTCTCCTCTCTCCCTCTCTCCCTCTCCTCCCTCTCTCCTCTCTCCTCTCTCCTCTCCTCTCCCTCCTCTCCCTCTCTCCCTCTCTCCTCTCTCCTCTCCTCTCCTCTCTCCCCCTCTCCCCTCTCCTCTCTCCTCTCTCCCTCTCTCCTCTCTCCCTCCTCCTCTCTCCTCTCTCCTCTCCTCTCCTCTCTCCTCTCCTCTCTCCTCTCTCCTCTCTCCTCTCTCCTCTCTCTCTCCTCTCTCCTCTCTCCCCTCTCCTCCCTCCTCCTCTCTCCTCTCTCCTCTCCCCTCTCCTCTCCTCTCCTCTCTCCCCTCTCCCTCCCCTCTCTCCTCTCTCCCCTCTCTCCCTCCTCTCTCCTCTCTCCCTCCTCCTCTCTCCTCTCTCCTCTCTCCTCTCCCTCTCTCCTCTCCCTCTCCTCCCCTCTCCTCCTCCTCTCCTCTCCTCCTCTCCTCTCTCCTCCCTCTCTCCCCTCCTCCCTCTCCTCCCTCTCCTCCTCCTCTCCTCTCTCCCTCCTCTCTCCCTCTCTCCTCTCTCCTCTCCTCCCTCCTCTCCCTCTCCTCTCTCCTCCTCTCCTCTCTCCTCTCTCCTCTCTCCCCTCTCCTCCCTCTCTCCTCTCCCTCTCCTCCCTCTCTCCTCTCCTCTCTCCTCTCTCCTCCTCCCTCTCTCCTCTCTCCCTCTCTCCTCTCTCCCTCTCCTCTCCTCCTCCTCTCCCTTCTCCTCCTTCTCTCCTCTCTCCCTCTCCTCCTCTCCTCCCCTCCTTCTCTCCCTCTCCCCTTCTCCCTTCCCTCTTCCCCTCTTCCTCCTTCTCCTTCTCCTCTCTCCCTCAAAACACACACACACATTTATTATATATATATATACACTCCCTTATATATATATATATATATATATATATATATCTCCTTGATATTCTATATCTCTAAATAAATTAAATTGACTTCAACCAAACATTTCGATCAAGCTTTTAAGCTCTTTGTGACTGTGACTCTCTTCTTTGGCTATCCCCTGTGATTCTCTAAGACTTGTAGGTCGGACCTATTGTATTTTGTAATAAACATTTTTCTAATCCTTTAATTTTGATTCAGCCTCTTTGATTGTTTTAGAAACCTCTCTTTGAACAGATCTGTCTATAAATATTTTTTGTTGTGTACATTTTAGTAAAACTTCTCTTTGTTCTTTTCTTTTTGTGTAAGTTGGCTTTAATCCTTATTTTGTTTTAGTGACGTCATCTCCCACCCCTCTTCTGACCCCTATTTCCTCCCTTTTTTCCTTCTCTTCTCCTCTTTCTCCCTTGATAATTTTCATCCATGTTTCCCTAATTCCTTCCTCCCTCCTTAGTATTCTAATTAAAGGGCCTAATTCTTCCAAGAAAGTTGGGTCTCGCCCCCTCGTCCCCTTCTTAAATTTTTAAATTCCCCTCTCTTATCCTATCTTGTCTCTCTGTGCTCCTTGCCTCCCCCATCCTTTTTTCTTTGTATTTTAATAAAAAATCAATAGATAACACTCTTTCTCCTTTTTTCATAATAAAACTTTTTTAATCCTTTACTGTTTTTAATATTTATTTATTATCTTTTGATTTTTATAAATTTTCAAATAATGCATATTTCAAAAAATTTTCTTTCCCTTAAACATATCTTATTTTTAATCTTGAACGAATTTTAACCCTTACTCTTTAAGTGTTAGCTCAAATTTTTCCATATCTGAATAACGACCTCTTGTTCATCTTCAACATAAACCTTTCTTTAATGGATGAAATGTTGTGATCCCTATTATTATTTTATTGGTTTTTTTAAATTAACATGTTTTTTTTTTCTATTAATATAACAAGTTAAAATTTTAAAATAATGAATAAAATGGTTAAACTGTTTATTATAAAGATGACCTTGGTATTTTTTTAGGTTAATAGGTTTTATTTATGTATAGCAATTTTACATTGAATTCCCTTCCTTGTGTATACAAAATTACTTTTAAATGAGAAACTTGTCTTTTATTTATGTTTTGAATTTAAAAAATTTTTTTTTAAATAAATTGCAAATTTATTTAATTTAAAATTTTATTTTTAAATTTTAATTGAAATTTATTAGCAATCACCTAATTTGATAAATTTATATTCATCTCTTCGTTTTCATCTTGAACGATTATATTGTAATAGTTTATTAACAAGCCGTAAAACATCTAATATCCGTGATGCTGGTTCATTATGATAGTATTGCTCATTCGATGATGGTTACACTTTAAATACATGCAAAGGATAATATACAGTTTTTACCGGTCACTATTATTATTATTATTATTATTTATTACATAGATGTGAGGTTATTCTTAAATTAGCTGTTTTCAGCACGACCCCTGGAAATACTACACACGCTTTCAAACCTCCTCGTTCTCAGAAGCTGTACAGTATTTACCTTCTTGAATTTATCTTTATCCGATTTCTAGACAGTACATCTTCTACTTTATCTTGAGATATTTTCTATTGTTACTAATTTAGCGAACCACTAATAGTACATATATAAATTACAAGGTATTTGAAATGACCCTGTATTATTGATATTTTATAGAAGCGGTCGACCCTGGAATGTTTAAATGTTAATCAAATAAGACAGATATACGCACTTGCTTTCGGGCATTCGCCTCCTTGCCGTGGCCCCCATGTCTGGAAATAGTATTCTAATAAGGCGACCCTAATTATATCTCACAAGGTGAGTATATGAACTTGTGTTAGGGTCTGCATCCCTTGTCGTGGCCCCTTTACGATAAATAGTATTTTAATAAAGGGCCCTAATGCTAACTTATCAGACAAGTATAGGAACTTGTGTTAGGGTCTGCGTCCTCCTGTCGTTGCCCCCTTGTTGCGAAATTTGAATTTGTGTCGCCATCTAGTTACGTGTGGACTATTTAATATTTTCTGTAATAAAGGTGGTGCCGCCTAGTGGTATATTTTTAGGACTAATTAGGGTTTGTTTGTAGCGCCATCTAGTGGTGTAAGGACTAATGAATGTTTTCTGTAATAGAGGTTGATCGTATTCGTCTCTCTCTCTCTTTCTCTCTCTCTCTCTCTCGCCTCTTTCTCAAACAAATGAATTGATCAAATCAAATCAATTAAGCAGATCAATCTCAAACAAATCACGCTCGATCAAATCACGCAATCAGATCAATCCCAATCAATCTCAATCAATCAGATCATAACTTACAGCTTGTGAAAACCAGGTTACAGTTCAAAAATACTGATTGGACTAACTTACACTTTGCTAAAACCAACCACAATTAAAAAATACCAAATTGATTTAACTTAATCATGCAAAACCAGTTCTCAATTAAAAAAAAAACAGTCTGATTTAACTTACAGTGTGCAACAAAAAACTAGTCTCAGACTTATTTTAATTACCCATCTAACCGTCTTTTCGCATTAACTGCAGCATTGTTAGTGCAGGTTCGATCGTCCGTTAGAAAAACAAGATTATTAATAAACAATGGAAGGAAAACTTAGCGTTTGAAAATATACTATAAAAAACAATACATCATTTATTTAATTACATTTTATCGGTCTTCTTCTTCCTGGACAGTGATTCGTCGCTATCATCATCATGGTTTTGAGATGCGTCCTTCTCCTCTACATCATCGCTCTTCTTCCTCTTCTGCGAATCATCACCATCATCTGGGATTTGAGATACATTCGCCTCATCCACTTCATCGTTTTCATTATCATCTTAAACGGCTATGTTGTAATAGTTTATTAACAAGTCAGTAAAATGTCCGATGTCCGCTGGTGTTGGCTCATAAACAGGAGAACACATTATAATAATGCTCACTCGATAATGGTTACACTTTAAAGAGCGAAACGCGAGAAACGAGATTTGACCTTGACTTAAATCAGATTTGAAAATTTAAAAGTGTTTAATTAGCATGGCTATTAAACCTCAGCTGGTAAAATCCCATATAACGTGAAGTACATGTGATAATTGAACATGCATATAAATCAGGCATAATTTTTCGAACGTATAGGTGCTGACCGCTTAGAAACATAATCTGCCTATATAAAAAAGCGCCATTGCATCAGGGTATAAATTATTATTATTTCACCTAATATTTCATTTTGACCTTAATGTATTTTGCAGCAGCAAAATTTAAAAAATATTTATGAACACATTAATTTATTAATGGGTGATTGCTACTTTCCGATACATATTAATGAGGTTGTATAACTGTTTAATAATAATTGCATCCAAAAAAACAATTTTATCATATAGGTAAAAGTTTACAGTCTCATTTAAAAGTAATTTTGTATACACACAAGGCCGTTGAAGGTTGACTTCAATGTAAAATCACTATACATAAATAAATACATGTTAATTTAAAAAAAATACCAAGGTCATCTGCTTCTATCAATAATACAGTTTAACCATTTTCATTCATTCATATTTAATTACTTTTTAAACTTACCTTGAGTTATATTAATAGACATAAATAAATACATGTTAATTCAAACATTCCAAGGCCGACTGCTCCTATAAAATATCAATAATACAGGGTCACTTCAAGATTTCTTCCATTGCAATGCATGAATCCTCCGTTTTATGTTGAAGGTGACTTTTTTACAATCTCGAGGTCGTTATTCAGATATTGAAAAAAATTGAGCTAACACTTAATTCAGCCTTATGATTTTTTTTGTTGCTAAATTATGTGACGTATCAAAATTGCGTAGAACATAATCGATATGTTTAAAGTCTATGTCTGGGTATTTTTGTATCTTTTTTACAGCTATTTGAGAAATATTTGATAAAAATCAAAACTGACCCTAATAAATAAATATTAATAACAGTAAATCAGATTAAAGATAATATTATTTATTATGAAAAAACACTTGTCAACATCATATTTACCTGACTTATCTTATCTTATCTATTGATTCTTCTTTCCTTTTATTAGAATACAAATTCAAATTTCCAGCCATGGGGCAATGTCAAGGAGGACATGCTTGAGAACAAGTCCCTAGACCCGTCCTACAAGGTGTCATTAGGGCCCCCTTATTAGAATACTATTTCCAGGCAATGGGGGCCACGGCGATGGGGCGCAGACCCTAACACAAGTTCCTGCACTTGGTTTATGAGATCGAACTAGGGCCTGCTTACTAGAAAATTTGAAATTTCCAGCCGTAACCAATCAGAATGCAGGGCCTTAGGCCTCTAATCAGAGCTCAGATGCTGGGTGGCAACTAAGGACCAAAAAGAAACCAGAGGGGCGGACGCACGCACGACCAATCAGGTAAAAGGGACGTGGTCTGTCCTTAAGACCAACAATCAGAACACTGTATGCGTGCGCATTTGCCTACCCTCCAGGGGCTGAACTGCCAAAAAGGCTCTTAATACAGCCAAAAGTGTCCTAATTAGGGGTGAAAATGCCGTCAGGGAGTGAAAATTACATCAAGGGGTTGAAAATAGCCCCCAAAAAAGGGGTGGTAAATGGGCGGAGTCACGAGTGAAAGTGGGCATGGCCTATGACGTCACAAGAAACGAAATTACGACGACAAGTGCCGGGCTTTCACTTGTGCAGGTTTTAATGTAAGTTTTTCCAAAAATTAATCTACAAATAATCACCGTGAGTTTGTAATAAAGTGTTTAACTAAAGGGATTATATTCAAGTATCAGTTGGTATTAAAAAGTAATTAACGCTCGCATCAAACAATTCAACGCCTAGGTAACCTATTAAAAATCAATCATTGTCTTGAAAGAGGTTCTTGTTTAATTGTGTTAAAATAAAAGGGCTAGCGTCAGACAGTACAGGGTTCCCTTCATTTCTTGTGCGAATTGGCTTTGTTGACTGTTAACATTTTCTCCTGCGTAAGTAGTTTAAGGCGTGGACAAAGCGTGTAAAGATAGATCTCGGTTAAAATTGTAAATAGGCAATAACGATGGTTTACACACACACGTGTCCAGATGACCTGAAAACCACCTTAAAAACTCGTCAAATTCCATCTTTACTGTTCTTATTGTTTTGTATAGATGAAGTCACTCGCAAGGCTTTGTTTTCATGAGTTCTTTTGTGTTTTTGATTCAGTGGGCTTATTTAGAATTGTTTGTCTAGGAATTAATTTTTCTCTATATGTAATTTATTGTAATTGTACGTATTTATTTTTGAGCTTTTATTGACCACACAATTGTGTATGTGTAAATTCCGTGTCTATTTTTTGTTCTTGTCTAAGTGCAGGTAAACTGCATTGCAGTTACCTCATTGCTACCCGTTCAATGTTACTGTTTATTACATTTTATATGTACCGTAATCTACCTTATTATTGTATTTGCTTATTTACTTAAAAGGCCGACATGATTGGTTATATAGGGCCACATGTTTGTTATTAAAATTTTATTCTGATTCATTCATTTCACAATTGTGGGTGTGATTCCACTGTTTTTTTATTGTGGTTATGTGTAGTTAAACCGCTATTTATTTTATTCTTAATGTTCTAATTTTGTACGCACTTTAACCTGATCTAATGGTGTTTTGTTAAATATTAAACCCTTTTATCGTTTTTTTTTGTTATTTGATTTATTAATGTACTTGTGCAATTACTTATTTACGAATAAAGTGGGTTTTATTGGTGGTTCTTTCCCAACTTAGTAAATTACCGGGTTGACCCATCATTGCGCAAAGCTCGTTAACTTTAAATTGAGCAGTTTTATTGTTTACCTGTCCCACATGATACAACATTTAAACCCATCCAAGCCTATCTAATTCAAATAACACAGCGTAGCTACCACTAAACGGCCAATTCTTTTAATCAGATTTGAGGTTTGCGAGTAATTAAATATCAGACTTGTAAATAAATTCTAATGTTTTAATTATTCCCAGGAGAGTCAATGTAAGGCAAGTAATTAATTTCAGTAATAGTAGTATTATTGTCAGTAAGGTCAAGATACATCACTTAGCGATTGTTTTGTTCCTGGATTTGCATTATTGCGAATAAGTTCAAAGTACACTTTTAAAGATATGGTACCTGGGGACGCTACAAACCTGTGGAAAGTCGTGTGCCAAATTTCTAAGTCTCCGATAATGAAGCAAAGTGATGTGGGAATAGTACTTGATAACAACTGGCCATTAATTAAGTTAGAGGTATTTGAAAATGCTTCGAAATAGACGTTTCAAAACGCAAACTGTTTGTTAGGTAGTGATTCAACAACACAAACAAAATTTAATGTCAAGGCACAGGTCTTCGGCTCATGAAACACGAATGCGGGAGAAATGCGTGTTGAGGAGTGGCTGGAGGCAAATGACTTAGTACCCATCAACAGAAGCTGTGCGTATACTTTAGAAAATAAAAACGGCAGATCGCTGATAGACGTAACAATTGCCACAAGAAAATTGGTAAGCCGGGTGATGGGTTGGGAGGTCTTGAAGAAAATCTGAGTGGTGATAAAACAATACCTACCAGCTGACGTGTGGCACAGAAGAAGCGAGGAAAGCAACTAAAGCGTCCAGGTGGTCACTATGGAAGGACTGCTGAGTGTATTCCAAAAGGCTATGTAACCATAGGCTACTCCACCTAAAGCAGCGGGAGGTAAGCCCAGAGGAAGCCATGCAATGTATTAAGGACATCTACAACAGATACTTCGTGGGAAAGAACCCTAATAGTAAAAACGCCAAGCGGTATATTGTAGAACGAGGGAGTGGCGGAAGCGAGGAAGAGCTGTGTTGCAAGGAGAAAAGCGATGGCACGCATAAATAGGAAGGTAGACAAAGAAGAGCTCAACGTAAGGGCCACGACCACTGAAGAGTATCAAACTGCAAAGAGAAACCTGAAAAAAGTAATCAGAAAAGCCGAAAGAGGGTAATAGGAGAAATTAATGATTGAACTGGATACTGACACATCTGGTAAGGCATATAGGATAGTTAGAAATAGAAATAAGGAGCTCTTCACTACCCACAAAATTAATACATAGAATGAAGTAACGGTGAAGGAGATAAAGCAAGCCGCGCATAAAATTAAATCCAGAAAGGCTTCCGGGCCAGATGGCACTGAAGACAGTGATGTATATATCAAACGCGGTATCTTCCCAGGCACATGGAAGGTATCGACTGGTGTTGATAGAGAAAACAAGGAAAGACCCCGACCAAAAGGAGACGGCATGCCTAATTGATTTTTACGCCAAACTCTTGGAAAAAGTAATAAAAACAGGATAGACGAGGAGATAGAGGCGAAAAAAATACTACACGAACATCAATACGGCTTCACAAAAGGAAGAAGTACCCTAGACACCGTAAGAGGCGCCTTTCTAGTATAAAAATTGTTGAAATATTTCATTCTTGGGTGACTTTTATTGTGAGGGTTAGTGGTGGGGGACATGCCATGTTTTTGCACCTGGCGGCAAAAGTGCAAGCGCCGGCCCAGCATCAAGTTTGCTTGATAAAGATATTGCTTGACAAACATAGCTCTGCGGCTGAAGTAATAAAAATAAAAATTATTGTTCAGTGGTGGGCAGTGAGATTGGGATGAGAGTAGTCACTTGAATAGAAGACGTTCAGTGTTCAACTTCACTAAGGAGGAAAAATAAGTGGTACGACTATTTAAATAATACATATCTATGCATGTAGTTTAAGCTGTCGAAACAGTAGAAGTATTCTAAACGTCACATTCAGAGTTTGCTTGTTAAAAACATGAATATTTTTAAATCATAAACTAATTCTTAAAAACAATAAATTTTAGAGAGTATATTATACAGACATAATTCGAAGGGATAAAATAGTTTTACAAGATGGTAAAATAATATACTGGGTGTTCCATTAAAAAAAATGAAGTTTTTGCTAATTGAAATCTCCTGAATTAATGCTTATCCAAAAACACCCCGAACCCCAAACGAAACTTCTACTATGTTCTGACATTTCAGCCATCCTTTACCTTCGTACCTATCAAATAAGTTTAGTTGCTTATCACTGATAACGTTTATTTGGCAGCATTTATAGTGCACCAATTTTTGTCAAATCTTCATATTTTTCGCTCCAGCTTGGCAACGCCGCAATTTATGGGAAAAGAAAAGATAGGACTAGATGCAGAATTTTACGCTGAATTCGACGGTAAACAAATATACAGGGTGCCTATTAAAAAAAAGTAAACTTCATGTTGTCTCGCTTAGGCTAAACACCCTGTATATCTCAAAATATTTTAGAAATGTGTATCTGTGCAAACATAACAACTTTTATTTAAAACATTTGTTTGCATTTTTGATCCTAAGTAAGTTATTGCACTTCCACACACTAATGGGCCACCCTGTATGTTATTAGAAATAGCTAGAGCAAACGCCAAATACGAAGACACCTGCGCGGAAACCGAATATTGCATTAAAAAGAAATGGACTAATGATATGAGTGAGAAGTAGATATTATCTTCCGTCCACAAAATGTAGTGTTGTTTATAGTTTTCTAACCTCATTTTTCGTGCACGTTTTTATCAATTGTAAACAGTTTTTTTCAAAACTCCTTCCGTTTCAGCACCTTTTATTTACAAGTAAGTTGTATTTGTAATCCACAGTAATATGTATTAATATAATATATTGATTTAGTTCGTTGTTTATAATGGGTGATGCGAGTACATTGTCTGATAGTACATCAAACATTCCAGCAAAGAAGCGGCGTGTCTTATCCCAAGATGCCCGCGAAATAATTTGGAATGTTTATCAGTTTCATAAAAGTAGAATGAAGTTATGTCATTATTGTACGATTAACATCTGTCAGTTTTTTCACGATTACATTTCTTTACAGTTAGTGTTCTTGATATCGTTGTGAAAGCAACTGGAGTATCTAAAAGTACCGTCGTTAGAATTATTAGAGAAGGGGGTGCAATTCAACGTGGTGAAATAGAATCGTTCAAGACTTCTAATAAAAGAATGAAAACCGCACCAAGATCATCTGTCGATAATTGTGAGGAATAAGTCATTCGATGCACAATTTTCATGTCACGGAGAAACGACGACCAACCGTCAATGCTATCTATAATATTATTAAAATGACGAATCCATTGGTTTCTCTGGGAAGGAAACGTCTTTAAGAAGATTATTAAATAAAATAGGTTTTAAATGGGCGAAAACCGTTGACAATCGTAAATGTTTAATGGAACGACACGATATACGATCGTGTGTGTACAGATGAAACATATATACATGCATCGCATACAACGCCACATTCCTGTGTAGATGATTCCAACGAAGGTTTAAAATATCCAATCGGTAAAGGTCAACGTCTTATAATACTACATGCTGGTGGTGAAATGGGATTTATCAATAATGCCCCCTTAGTTTTTAAATCGGGCTCAAAAAAAGGTGATTATCACGATGATATGAACTTTATCAATTATAAATGATGGATTGAGCACCAGTTATTACCGAATTTGCTCGAAAAGTCAGTTATTGTTATGGATAATGCAAGTTATCACAACACGTTAGCAGTTAAACATCCAACTTTTAGCAGTAAAAAAATGGAAATGATAACTTGGTTACAAGAACGAGGGATCGTACATGATGAATCCCAAACAAAAGTGGAGCTGTATGATTTAATAAAATGTAATAAACCGAGCTACACGGAATATTCAATTGATGCTATATTTGCGAAACATGGTCACTCTGTATGTCGACTACCTCCATACCACCCGGAGCTAAATCCAATAGAAAAAATATGGGCCATTGTAAAAGCTTGGGTGGCATCGAGAAACACAACTTTTAAATTAGCCGATGTTGAAAAACTAACTCGTGAAAAGTGTTCGATGGATTTGGAGAGCCACTGGCAAGAAGTGTGCCGTCATGTTAAAGAAATTGAAGAGGAATACATTAATAAAGAGCATATTATGGATGTCGTTTGTGAGGAATTGATTATACGTAGGAGTGGAGACTCGTCGGATGAATCTGATTTTATATCAGATTATGATAACGAAGAAATAAGTGTAGAGTAATTGTGTAATATTTTATTGTATTTATATTGTTAATTTCACATTGCACATGTGTTGTTCATGTTCTTAGATATGTTTCTAAGGCACTTTAACTTCTTAAGCACTTTTTAAACACTTAGTCTATGATCTACCAACATAACGTCTTCGTACCATAACCCTTTTATAGATCGCGTAGTTTTATGCATTGTACCAATTATTATACATGTTCTACACATTAGGATTATTGTACTTCATGTAATCAATATCTGTTATGTGTTTAATTGCTTAATTATATTGATTTATATGTGAAATTTCTTATTTATCTTTAACACACTAATATGTATCGTGTTGACCTTTTTAACATGCTACTGCCATAGCTCAATGCTTTTATGAATACAACATCATTGTGCAAACCCCATAAAACCTGTTTTGTTGTATAAAAACCATCTGTTTATATTCGTATACTATATTTTCCTCATAACAAATTATATAACTTCTTCAATTTTATTTTAACTTGCATACTATCTAATATTTGCATTCCATAAAACTCTACCCCCTCTATTACACCTATTTATAACCATCGCAATATAAAACTGTTTAGATACGAATTATTTACCCTTAGAACTGTGGTTAATAATTAAAATGCGAATTACAACATTTCCGAGTAAATTTATGAACAAGTAACATAACCTTATATTTCACTTTTCACAATTAAATAAATGTTTCTTTTGTTTAAATTGTCCTAATTATAAAATATGAACATCATAATTAAGAGATTATTAACTAAAAAATGTACAAAACGTAACTTTTACTTTTCTTAAAAAAACTAATATTTTCCGGTTGAATAGTACACGGTCACGTGATTTTTTTCACGCAGCTTGGTGTCTTCGTATTTGGCGTTTAGTCTACTCGATTAAATTTTAATTCCCAAGATAGAATTTCACCTCTAATAGAACAATTACCTTTTTTCACGATCATACAATAACAATAATTGTAATAATTGTATCTTATATTATAGTTTCAATCATAATAAATAAATTTTCAAATCGATATTTATTAGAAGGTTAAACATTGAATTAATTTGAACTATTTCGCCTGCCATACCTTAATCTTTATTGCCATACCTCCATTGTAACTTTTATACTTAATAGACGAAATTAACTCCCCAGAAATTACAATTAAATCAATTAGCCACCGATAATTTTGATCTTACGAAATATCAAATTTTAAAAGTGTTGAATTTGAGCTGAATTAGAGCAAACATTAAATTCCTTTCTACTTCAAGATGTGGCTAATCGTTTATCTATTCCCTACAATTCAATTACACCAATAATTGTTTCATCAACGTGCGTGCGTAGTATCTATCTTTTTCCTTCGGAATGCGTTCTCTCTTCTTTGTGTACGCAGGAGGCTGAAATTCTCACCTGCGGAGCTATCTTTGTTAAGCTGAACATGTATTGAAACGCGTTGAGAAATAAATATTTATATAAAACATTGTCGATTATATTTGAAACAGTATAGTGCTATCTAATGGGACGAACTGATTATGTTTACGACCAACATCACTGCATTAATCACAGTTATATAATTTTTAAATGATAAGGTGAATGAATGAGACATAAGGAATTCTCGTTTAACGTTATATAATTCTAGGTAATGCATTGGCGCAAGTATAACAAACTCGTGTCTTGACCTCGTTAGTCTTTAGTTTAATGAAGAACGTTTTTTTAAGGAATAATTAGTACCATTTTCGTGTAGTTATCGTGGTCATAATATACCGAGGTACTTGTATGGTTTTCTGTGTTTCTGTCTCCTTTTATATAGCTTGCGCTGATAATAGTTACAATAAATTATGATGCACTTTATTTTGTATACAATTTCGTTTTATATATGTATCAGAAAAGTGTTTCTGATACAAAATAATGACATTCATTGTGGGAATCAAGATATGTCACACAATACCTTACCAAAACACAGCTTATGGTATTTATTACTTCTAGTTTATTTTTATAGTCACTACATCAGGATCATATCTGGTTTTTATCAATCTAGTTTCTAAATTGAAAAGTATTCGTTAACTTAAACGAAGAAAAATAATTTACTCAATTGTTTGCTAATTTTGATAGCGATAAATATTCACCCCACTTGATTTATCGCAATTACGTTAATAGTAACTACAGTTTACTTTTATAAATACCATTAGAATCCCAACTGGTAGGTCATATTTTATTTTGCTTTATTACACTGTTTCAGTTATGTTGTTTTAAACTGACATGTTGTTTCAATTAGCGGCCAAACAAAATAAAATGATCCAATTTTCTATCTTAATGTCGGTTAAGATGAAAAACTAAACCAGTCAGTAGATAATCTTATTTTGTATACTATTAATATAATTTCATTGTTTGTTCTTTAATTGGTTATTATAGTATTAAGAAAACTTTATCTTAAGCCTTTTCTTTTATTTTACAACTTTTATCTGATTAGTTTAAACATAGATTTCTATTTGAAGATTATAATGAAAATTTTCACTATTTTATGATCCATTAGCGGAGAACGGGGGAAATATATGTTATAATTTTTAACATTTTAACTTTCTGGAAATAAATTTGGTCTTAATCCTATCTACACATACACAGACCTACCACGTATAGAGGGGGGGGGGGGGGCACATAAGACCATTTAAGCCAAGGTTTTAAATTAAATAACAAAGAATGTGAATGGAAAATGTGTCAAAGTTGGCAGAGTTTACACCTTAAACGTCAATGTATAGAGAAACAACAAATTAGTTGTATAACTCTACAGATTTTTTTGTTAGAAATAAAATTTAATGAAACCCGTGCTTGGGGTATGGATGTTTATTTATTCAAAGATTTAATTAAAATAGTAAATTTTAAAGTAATTTTGTAATTAAAGAACTGTAATTTGTAATTAAAAAAAATAATTTGATAATTAAAGAAAAGTATTTTAATAATTAAAGAAAAGTAATTTTGAATTATTCACAATTTATGCAAACAATATTATCGTCGTCTTCTTCGGCGCCGCCGCAAGCAACATTGTCCCAATTACTTCCACATCCAACGGATGGGAAGTACTGTATTGCTAAAAAAATGTTCAAACATTTTTATTTGCTCAATCGCTTTAAAATGTTCACAAACGCCCAAAAACAAAATTTGAGCAAAAAAAATCTTGTCTGTGTCTATGTGCGTGTGTGTACTCCATAACTTTCGAAGGACTTAACAAATCAACATGAAATTAGGCACACATATAGATGTCAACTACCCAAAGCGACTGATTGTTTTTGGGGTCAGTTGGGTATGGGGAAAGGGGTAAAATTTGGGGGTAAGTACCCCTTTTTCAAATTTTTATTTTTTTAGATTTTTTTCGTTTTAATGTGTGATTAGTAATAGAATTGTGAGTATTTTTTGTTCCTATAATTTTTCTATACAACAAACGGTTTACAAAATATTAGCAAAAAACGGGTTTTCATATCTCCGGAACTATTTAACACATTCAAAAAGTGAAAATACCATTAGATAAGAAATACAATTTTTCACAAAAAGTGTTTTTGCAATTTTTTCGAAAATTTTCGAAATATTTCCCGTCCACAAGATTTTTTGAAATTTTGGGATTAGATAGAAAATCAAATTTCTGATCGAAAAGCATTCTTGTGATTTTTTTTTGTGAAGTTAATCGTTTTCGAGTTATTTACAAAAAAACGATTTTTTGATACAATTTGCAGCGGTTTTTTTTACATATTCCACACTGAATCCATCCTTCGTTAGACTTAGATTGGAAGAAGGTTTCTGTACAGTAAATGCATTGAGAATTGTTATCTCTAATATGTTCATAATAACTGCTATCATGGGTCGACTCAATGTTTACTCTCATGTCTATTTAGACCAGGAAACTGAACCGAAAATCGCTATTTGTTAGGAAATTTTTTATCCAGCAGGGATTTTGATGAAACCTTTTGCAATTTTCTTATTTAACACTATATTTACTAATTAGAAAGGTTTGGTTCGCGGGAGATGCCCTCTTTGGGGCAAATGGGGGCAACAGACAATAGATTGAACATTTTCAAAAGATAAAAGAGATCGCTGATTACGAATCTGATGTCAAAAAAGTGAAAATTCAATATGGTGCCGTGAAAATGCTAAATTTGCAATATTTCTAAAAATTATTGAAAAAATTATCTAAAAATCATTAGAAAACGATAAATTATTCATGTTGCACATATTTTAATATGTGCAAATGGAAAATGAGAAAATTGGAAAATTCGAAATGGCGCTGGAAAACTGATTTTTAATATTGCAAAATAACATATCTTTTTAACATATCTATAAAATTTTTAATGAGAGCGATTAGTACACATTTATATTACTTGGATACGTAATGTTGGAAAAATCGGGAAATAAGGAAATTGGAAAAGTCAAAATGGCGTTGGGAAAATTACTTTTATGAAAGAAAAATAGAGTTTCTTTGAAAAATTTCTATAAAATTCATTATTATAAATTTATATTACTTCGATACATATCGTTGGAAAATTCGGGAAATAGGGAAATTGGGAAATTCAAAATAATATGATATGTATGGTATGTAAATAACAAAATAATATGGATCTACTTTTGTGAAAATATTTATTGTATAAAAATAATTTTTTCAAAATATTGTATAAAAATAAATTGTTTTCTTGCCTTGCAATCTTTTAAGCATGAACATGAAATGACATTTATAACCGTATTCGGAGCTGCAGGATTGTTCATTTTAACAGGACGCAATATTTCATTTTCTACTTTCCATCCCCAATCCTCTGGGTTTAAAACCATTACCTATCCAAGTTTGGACTTGAAAATAGACTCTCTTTAAATGTTCACTAAAAGTATATAAAAAAGAAACAAGATCCTTCCGTTGATTTAGCAACATTAATATCAACATTAGATGCTTTTAGTGAAGTTCAAACTTGGATCGGTAATGTTTTAAAGGTTTTGATGAAATTTTATTTAAAACGTTATGCAGATTTTTATTTTCATCATTACTTGGGAACGTATTGGAGGTTGAGGGTCATCGTATAATAAATCTGTAATTGAGACTGTATTTGATTGTGAAGCGATCATTGTGGTTTCTATATTCACTTCTTCGACTTCTGCACTTATTAAATTGGTCATAATTGGCTAAGGTTCAGTTCACAAACTTGAACAAAATGAAGGGTTTGTCGCAGTAGCCGGTTGAGGTTCAGCAACTTCAGTCACTTGAGAAGGCATATAGTCTTCTTCAGAAAAAATATCTGGATCAAATGGAATAATCCCGGTAACTTGGAACCCCTTAATAGCTTTCTCCAAAGTAGCAACCCTTGTAAGAGCTTTACCAAATATTTCTACCATATCATAGATTGTACATTTTTGAGAAGGATGGTTTGTTAACCATAGATCACTCTCTTGGGCATGCTGACTTTTTAATGAACTGTAAATACAACAATCCAACTGTTGAAGTCTATGGCTTGTGTGTAGAGGCAACGAAACCATGACTATGTTATTTTCACGAGCGAAAGTAGCCTCTAGTGTTCTATGGCTTATCCAATATTAAAAGAGTTTTCCTATTGTCGGTAGGCTTACGAAATGTTCCAGATATTTGATAAAGTGTTCTGAATCCATCCATCCACTACAGTCGGGGTGTCCAACTGACTCTGCCGGACTACCTTTCATAAATACAGGTGGCATGCGTTGTCTAGGGAAGAGAAAAAAAAGGAGGAATATATTGTCCAGCTGCTGATATAGCGCAAGTAACTGTTATATTAAATCCACGCTCGGCACTCACTATTCGACCAACTTGTTTGCGACCTTTCGTTGCAATAATTTGTCCTGGCTTAGGGATTGTATTTACTCCTGTATCATCTGTATTAAATACTTGATCTGGTTATCCATTAAAAATTTTAATATGTCATCAAATCTTTTTCTTGAACTCTGTTAAGGCAGAGGCTCTAGCTACACTTGTAGGCTCCGGTTGTCTTATAGATATTTGTGGATTTCGCTTGCGAAAGCCGTTTAACCAATCCTTTCCAGTAAGTCCTTTAGTTTTGTTGAACGTATGCGAAATTTCCATTTTTTAGGCAAAGTCAAATGCTAACTTTTGTACATTGCGTGGAGTCAAGCCATAAAATTTACTTTTTAAATCTAAAATATGGGCAGCCAACTCTTTTTCCTGATCTAGTGAAAAAAGGGGTTTAAAATTATCGTTACGGGGGCCACTCGCCACAGCGTTATGTTTAAGTCGTCGTGGAAAGCACGTTTTAGGAATTCCAAATGTTTTGGATTCAATTGTGGCTGAGATTTCTTTAGATATTACAGCTGAAATTACTTTTTCCATATCAGTTTGGGTCCAATTTAGATCTGGTTTTTCTTTTTATAATTCCGCACTATCTGCAAGAAAGTCAAAATTTAATAAATAAAAATATCACAAAATCAAGAGACCTCTAGTCCTATTTGTCCCAAACTAACCAGACTTTTGTGCTCCAACAACAGTATTTAAGACATTGCACATGTGTCTACTTAAAACAAAATATTAGGTTAATGCAATTATACACAAAACTATCCTGATATGTTGTAGTACAATCACAAAATTCATTTTAAAGAAAAGTAATCTTTATATTTACTTGTTATACACTTAATTAAATGATTTTTTTTACATATTTACCTTTAATAACAATATTTTTGCACTTTTCATTTATTTAAAAAGGTACTACGTCACTCAACTAACAATGGCGTCTGTTCAGTGTTGTCACGTTATACGCAGATACATTTTGGTAGTTTTTATATGATTTAAAGCGTAAGTCCTCTCTGCTCCGCCAGTCCCCTGTGTCCCCCGTTCCACTACACCAAAAGCTTTCAACTAAGCAAAACAAGCGAGTAAATCTAAAAAAATTTCAAGGGTCGACCGGCATCGACCCGTACATCGTGTAATAACATCGCATGTGTGGATAATGAGTAACGTGAACACTTAAGTCAAAAGGAAATACGGGACACGGACGCCTTACGCGAAAAGTCTGAGGGGTACCAAACAAGCCTCAGTAAGGGGAAGGAGCGCGAGAACCTTGTTTTAAATTAGATACAAAATTATGAGTTCTTATGCTTTCTAGTGTAAGTGACAAATGAAGTGGTTCTTAATGCAAGTTTATAGGCGTCCCATGCCATAATGTAATAGTGTCAAAAAAAAGAAAAAAACTATTTAATTTTATATTTTACTTCGGTTTTTAAAAGTAAGCAAGTAAGCAATACCCAAAAAAACGCTTGCGACTCTTCAACGTGTTACGTCCATTGATCCAAATATGCTATACAAGTAGTATAAAACATGGCCATTGACGTTTTAAATTGAGTTACGGCCGGGTCTTCTCCTTCATTTATCAAAATTACTAGTATAGTGTTACTTGTTTGGCAAAAAGACTGCTTTTTTCTGTTCTATTAATTGTTGATTTAATTTGATAGAACCATGTATACTTTTATCATTGAGGATTTTTCAATGTGCCTGCAGCACACATTTATGAAACATATAAGCTTGTGAGCGAAGAAATCATAGCCAAACTTCAAAAAAAATATTTTGAAGACTATTAAGAATCAATGTGGGACATTTTTGTTGAGAGAGAGTGACGGTTTGAACATGTTTAATATTCTTTCTATCGCTAACTATCTGGTCTTACCGTATCCTAGCAGTATTTGGTACCTATTAGGCATTTTCAAGTGACGTCACAACGGGTGACCTTCCCTGATGTTGGACAACTTTAGCACACGTTCTTATGGGGTGTGATTGTTTTCTGACAATTTTATCGAAAATCGTAGGCGGTGAAAATGTTTCTGTGCACCACCAGAAATACGTGAATGAAGTAAACAATTATTCTACATAATATTGAAAAGTTCGTATCAGAAAAATCATTTCGGTGGCGGCGTTGGATCTCGGTAAACAACAATTTTTAATAGGTTGTTGTGTGGTATACCTTCACTCTTGAAGTGGTTAAAAAGCTGTTGTTTTTGAAAAACATTTAATGATTTTCCAACA
This sequence comes from Vesta saturnalis, assembly GCA_036346205.1. Classification (NCBI taxonomy): domain Eukaryota; kingdom Metazoa; phylum Arthropoda; class Insecta; order Coleoptera; family Lampyridae; genus Vesta; species Vesta saturnalis. The sequence continues at coordinate 4,747,744 of JARFJB010000793.1, forward strand.
TCTCACCACAGATATTCTTTTTTTTTTGCAATACCCAATGAAATACTTGCAAATTTTTGTTGTGTCTATTTACCCGAATACAAATAGTATAAAACATGCTTACTGACGTTTTAAATTGAGTTACGGTTAGGTCCTCTCCTTCATTTACCAAAGCTACTAGCGTTAATTTGATTTGGCGAAAAGACTTTATTTTTCCCATATATTAATTGCTGCTTTAAATTTGATAGAACCATTGAAGATTATTCAGATTCCACTTGCAGCACACATTTATGAAATATAGAAGCTTGTAAAAGAAGAAACCACAGCCAAGCTTCAAAAAAATTGATTTTGAAACAATTAAGAATCAATATGAGACACCTTTCGTGAGAGAGAAAGTAACTCTGTAACAGTTTGGACATTTTTAATATTCTTTCTGTCGAAGGTAACAACGCTTACCATCTGATTTTACTGTATCCCAACAGTTTTCGGTATTCAACATTAACAAACTCACAAAGTTATTTTGGCAATGCCGTGATGCTCCTCCAAAACTACAATTTGTGTTGTCAGCGCTATACGAGGCTGTCGTTTTAATAAATGGATATTCACTTTCCAAATCTCTATTAAATGTACCCCTTCTTTTGGAATTTACTAATTTTCTAACGTCCTAGATGCACAATACGCTATAAAGCCATGGGGAACCAGTTTATAGCTCCAAATCTGACGTGAAGATTAAATTTGGGGCTATTTTAATATCTGAACCCGTAAGGCCTGATGCGGTAACTTTTTGCAATGGAATGACCGATTAAATAAAAATAAAACAAGAAATATTACTTGAGAATATTGTCATATTTATTATTAAAAGAAGCATTAATTTTTAAAATATGTACTCGTCCGTAGCAATCCCTATAGGTCTTGAATTTCAACGTTCCCCAATGTAATTAGTTACCAACCGGCCACATTTTATCCATCTCCGGGCGTAACAAAATTTATAACCGATTTGAACAGTTTCGAATCACATGGAAGAACAACTGTTTTTCTACCCCAACATCTACTTTCTTTTCCTTTTCAACTCTTAATTAAGTACATTCAAATATTAGTTACAGAAAATATATAAAATAAAATATCCGGAATAACACTATCAAATTACGACTTATTGACAAGATATTAAGTTATGGTTTATTTCGCGGTAACAATTGCTATTTGATAATTTTTATTACAATAATAATAATTTTCTCGGTCCGCTACCTACAAGTATCAGCCAAAATTATCTATTTATTATTATTATTTATTAATCTAGAGCGCCACATGCTAACACTTTTATCGTCCGTAACAATTCTCCAATAGGACTAAATTTCGACGTGACCAATGTAATCTGACGGTCCACGCACATTTTTGCACATCTCCGGCGACACAACATTCTAAACCGATTGCACATTCGACACACTGGCACAGAACAACGTTTCTACCCCAACACACTTTCGTTCCCTTTTCACCTAACTAACGTACATCAAATACGTTACAGACTAACAACAGCTACAACATCCGGACTACGCACACACAACATACGCACTTATGACACAGATATCACACGTACGTTTCATTCGCACACGCACAAGCACACTGCTATTTGCATAACTCTACACTACGCATCACACACACTGTCATACGCACGCTACACACAGCACACACATCATCCACTATCGCACACTATTTAAATCCAGAGCGTACATCGCACACACTATTACAATCGCACACAAGACAAATCGCACAGCACACCACGCACGATCGCACACACATTACTGCACATACACACGCAGACGTACACGCACACGCACAGCACACCGCACACGAACGCACACGCACACACACTGCGCGCCAGTACAGCACACGAACGCACACAACACACGCAACGACACGCACACGCACACGCACACGCACCGCACACGACACGCACCGACACCACGCCCACACGACACGCACACACACACCACGCAAACGACACGCACACACGCACACGAACGCACACGCACACAGCACACGCACACACGCCACGCCCACACGCACACACCACACGCAACGACACGCACACGCACACGCACACGCACACGCACACGCAACCACGCGCACACCGCATGCACACGACACACATACACAGCAACGACACGCACACCACATGCTCACTCGCGCCCACACGAACGCACACGCACACACGCGCGCACACGTACACGCACACGCACACGCACACACACACACACGCACACGCACACACACACGCACACGCACACGCACACGCCACGCCACACGAACACACCACACGCACGACGCACACGCACAGCACGCACACGCACACGCACACGCACACGCACACGCACACGCACGCACACGCACACGCACACGCACACGCACACGTCACGCACGACGGACACCGCACACGCACATCGCAATCGCACACGAACCACACGACACGCACACGGTCACGCACACGGACACGCACACACACAAGTCCGCCCACGCCACCGAACGACACACACCACACAGCACAGCAGCACGACAGCACACGCACACAGCACCACGCACACGCACACGCACACGCACACGCACACGCACACGCACACGCACACGCACACGCACACGCACGCACACGGCACGCACACGCACACGCACCACCCACACACGCACACGCACACGCACACGACACGCACACCACACAGCACAGCGCACACGCCACACGACACACGCACACGTACAGCACGCACAAGCACACGCACACGCACACTTCACGACGACGTGCACACGCACCACGCACACGCACAGCACACGCAGCGCAGACCACACGCACACCACAAGCACACGCACACACACGCCACACGACACGCACACACGCACACGCACAGACACGCACACGCACACACACACGCACACATTTCACGACACACACACTACGCAGCCACACGAACGCACACGCACACGACACACGCACACGCACACGCACACGCACACGCACACGCACACCACACCACACGCACGTGCACACGCACACGCACACGATCACGCACACGGACACGCACACGCACACGCACACGCACACCCACACGCACACGACACAACACACACGCACACGCACACGCACACGCACACACCACGCACACGCACACGCACACGCACACGCACACGACACACACGCACACGCACACGCACAGCACAGCACACGCACACAGCACAGCACACGCACGCGCACACGCACACGCACACGCACACGAACATACACATGCACATACACATTCAATCGCCCACGATTGGAGCCTACACTCGAATAAGTACTTGGTGCTTTGTTTCTGAGGCTTCTAGAATATTTCTAAATAAGTATGTTATAAAGCGAAATATAAAAATAATCTGCATTGATATTAAATAGCTATCAAGAAGTACCTCCACCACGATCGTCTTAGGTATTCAAACCCTTAAATAAAGAGTTAAACGACAAAAGCAAGTCAAAGACCATTGGTTCAAGCTGACGCATTGAAAACTTTTTTTTTCAATAAACGTTTAGATTTAAGCAAATACAATGGCATGTACATTACAATTACTACATATTATAATTTAAATTTAATAAATGTGTAAAAGTGTTCTCACATTTAATTTTTTAGTTTCTAATTAATTTACACCCATTTTCTTATCAAAGGTCGCAAAGTTTTTGGAGTTGGGGGTGGCGAACCGAGAAAAATTTATTATTGTAATAAGAGAAATTCACAATTGTTATCGTGAAAAAAAGATAATTAAGGAGTTTTAATATCTTGCCAATAAGTTGTTATTTGATGTTTTTATGTTATGTAAAATTTAAATGTTTGTAATTAAGGGTTGAAAAGGTAAAGAAAGCACATGTTGGGGTAGAAAAACAGGTATTCTCCCATGTGACACTAAAATGGATTTCGAAAAAGACCCTGACAAATCGCTGAGAGTTTACATACGCACGAAATTGGGTAAAATGTCGCCGGTTGGTAATAAATTACACTGGAACATCCCGAAAATCAAAAGACGGCTTTGTTTTGTTATTTTGAAATTCCGACATATACGGTTTGCTACGGACGGGTAAATATTAAAAAAATTAATACTTATTTTAATAATAGATATGAAAATATACCCATGTAATATTTCTTGGATTATTATTTAATAACTTTTAAAAACGGTGGTGGATTTTAGAGGAAACAATTAGGTGAAGTCGGAGGTTCGATTGAGACGTACTGGGTAGGATACGATCTATTGTTTTGTTACAAACCATATATGCAAACCGTTGTGGCCATAAAACTATTATCGTTTCCGTTTCAGTAAAAACTAAAAACACGTATTTGCCCTTTTCTTTTTTTGATTTTCAGGTAAGTTTTTCACAACATTAAAGTGGTCGTGCAACTAAGCTTAGATCGATAAATAATCACGTAGTTCTGTAAAACGGGCGTGTAAACAACTTATATCTATAAATATAAAAATGTATACTTTCACCATTATTACACATAATTACAATACCTTTTTTTAGTTTTAATTTTAATAGTGTAATTTTGTGGTTATGTTTTACAGAAATTTATACGTCTCTATAACACTTACAGTTATCGAGAGTAAAATCTGTTAGAATTGTTTAAGATGTTGAAATTTAACAAAATTTAATGAAATTATGATGAATATAAATATTAGTGCTATTAATAACATTACACCTGCTAGACATACCAAAAAAAAACAATGCTTAATGTTGGTACTGCTTTTATAACTAATGTTACAGATAGAATTGAAAAATCCTAATTAATCACGGCATTAGGACTGTTTTTAAACTTACAAGAAAAATTTAAGGTTACCTAAAGATGTTTCAATCCCATTATCATTTTCCAGAGTGTGTAAATTACCTTGTACTTGTGGAAAAGTATACATTGGAACCATAAAACGTAGTTTTGATACAAGACTTAAAGAACTTATAAGATTTTGTGAACTGGGTCAACCAGAGAAATCTACGGTAGCTGAGCATGCTTTAAATAATTTCAATCATGACTTCACATTTGATGGAAATATTGTAAAAACAAACTCTTTATTATGTTCATTTACAACATGAAGCTATTGAGATATGTAAGCATCCTAATAGCTTCAATAAGGAAGAAGAAAATCTCCGGTTAAATAGGTTTTGGCATCTTATAATTAAAAAAGGCAAGTAAATGCTTTACCCATTATATGTTAAATTAGCACTGCACTATAATTTAACATAAGTAGTTAACATTAAAATTAAAATTAAAAATTATATGAAACGTACTCCTTTGTGTTTTTACTGAAAATTAACACTTACAATTATTAAATTTGACTAGATTCTTGATTTATATGTCAAGTTTCTATTTGTGACTGCTTTTATCAATTTCAAATTAAAGTTTTTTACAATGTTACATCATATTTTGATTAAGTTTTGTTAAATTTGCCCTTTGGTTATGACATTTTTAACTGTTAGAGTGTGTTCTGATTTGTCATCTTCTAGACAGCTTAGCAAAATTTATTAGAGATCTATAGTTATTCTTTACTAAAATTGCATTTCATAGTTGACTTTATACGTTCATCAAACTGTTATATTAATAGCAGGCTTATGTTTGCATTTCATTTTTTCATATTTCATAAATTTGTTTCAACGTCTTAAACAACTCTAAAAGATTTTACTATTAATGGGGACGATACCTGTAAGTGTTATCGAAGCGTATAGATTTGCGTAAAACATAAATACAAAAATACACCATTCAAAATCCTAAAAAAGCTAAGTATTTTAATTATATCTATAAATAATCGCCACCGTCTTTAAATGTAGATTAAAGCTCGCAACAAGCAATTCAACAAGCTGATGTAACCTATTGAATACATGTCATTGCCTTGGAAGAAGTTACTATTTAGTTATCACAAGATATTGAATCACGCAGAATTGTCTCTTGATAATAAAGAACAAAGGGTAATAATGCGTTAGTAATTTAATTGCTAATACACCATGTTGCAAGAACGCTTATTTAAGTTGAAATCTGTTTAAAGAAGCAAACAGTATCCCCCTCATTGCTGGTATAATTTTGGCATTGTCGATTGTTTACTAACATTTTCGCCTGTCTAGAGGGCTTAATGAGTAGACAAATGTTACATGATATTTCTCCGTTTAATTGTTATTAACGATACAGAAACGTGTCTAGATGCCATTAAGAAAATTTCGATTCTATTTTTACGTCAAATTTCGCAACTAGCAATCGATTCTCCACGGCTTTAGCTGTTAAAACTAACACGTCAAACTTCGCCACATTGCCTGTGGTTAGGTTATCGGTCATTTTGTTAACGTAATTGTTTTATTTTCACCTTACCCTTACAAGGTTTTGTTTCACTGATTTTTTAAGAGTATTTGATTCAGCCAGATTACACAATTGTTTGTTTACGAATTGATTTCTCTCTCTCTCTCTCTCTCTCTCTCTCTTTCTCTCTCTCTCTCTCTCTCTCTCTATATATATATATATATATATATATATATATATATATATATATGTAATTTATTGTAATTGTACTAATGTATTTTTGGAATTAAGTGAAAGGCTGCTTTTACTCACGATACAATTGTGTATGTGAAAATTCTTTGCTTATTTTTTTTTGTTTTTGACCATGTTTCAAATGCATTGCAGTGACCTTATTGCTATCTATTTAATTTTACTATTTCTTTTATTTTATGTGTAATTTAATCTGTATTATTATTTTTCTTTTTACTTTATTCACTGCCGGTTGTATAATGGACACATGATTGATGTCACACTTTTAATTATGATTTATGACACAGTTGTGGAGGTAATTAAATTGAAAACGATGAAAAATAATTAAAGCGTGATCAGAGCGATAAACCGGTGCATTCAAGGTGTTCTGGGTTATCTTGAACCGAAATACAGTGTGTAAATATATATATATATATATATATATATATATATATATATATAATATATATATATAATAATAATAATAATAACCTTTATTGCCCAACAGCAAAAGCCAATTACAGAGCAAACTATATAATATTACACATATACAAAGATTTATATAAATATATACTCAACCCATCAACGTGAGTAGTAACTAATTATGTGTACTACCAATGATAATAATAATAATATATAATAATTATAATGATAACAATAATAACAATAATGCCCACAGAGTTAAGTGACTGTAAACACTAAAAACAAAATGATTTACAAGAAGGACACATAGTTGACAATAGGACAGTTCCTTGAACACCTTTAAGCCCTATTACTGTAGTTAACATAACAGTCAATTATAGAAGTTAATGGAGAGCAATATATGTCACAATTAGAACATATCTCATTGTACAATTGACACATTTTAACCACTGGTGACTTTAAAAGTAAATTAGATTTGGCAAAAGGGACATGAAATGTACATCTTTGTCTTGTTTCTAACCTAGGAATATGAAAACAAATGTTGGCAAGAATAGAAGCACAATCAATATAATTATGTATCATTTTGTATAAAAATGACAAAGTTATGATATTCCTTCTAGTCTCTAAAGACTGCATATCAAAGGTGTTAAGCAACATTGTATTTGAACAACCTTTCTCAGGATAAGCATTAAACATCTTAAAGCACAAATACTTCAGGAATTTGCGTTGAATATTCTCAATTAAAGCTTTGTAGCAGCCATAACGAGGTGACCACACTAATGCACAATATTCAAGCCTAGACCTCACAAAGGCATAAAACAATATCTTAATCGTACGGATACTCGTAAATTGTTTAGATTGGCGTATTACGAACCCTAATAATTTGTTGGCTGATGAAACGATGTCCATCATATATATATATATATATATATATATATATATATATATATATATATATATATGTGTATGTGTGAAGATAGATTGCACTGGTAATACTTTGCAGGGTTCTGATTTAATCAAAATTATTGATGATCTAAGGAACGATATGAACTCCCTTAAAAACAAGTTGTTACTCCAAACACTGATCCACTGTTTAGGGAAAATCTAATTGCGGAACTAAATGAACAGCAAATGAAGAGCAATAATCTAGTTAAATTTAATGCTAACAAAACCCAGTGTTGCCTTGTGTCCGCCAAAAAAGATCGATCATTTCCTGTTGTATGAATGGCTCAGTTCTTAAGTTTTCAGACTCTATTACTCTGTTGGGTATGACTGTATCTTCAAATCTCTCATGGGTTGACCATCTTCTGTCAGCTACCAAAACAGCTGCTCGTAAAATAGGCTTTTTGTACAGATCTAAGCAGTACTTTACCTCTCGACAACTACTTCTGCTGTATAAGGGCCAAATTCGGCCTTATCTGGAATATAATTCACCTTTGGGTTAGTGCTCCCCAATACGCTCTCGATATCGTTGATCGTATTCAAAAGAGAGCGATTAGGCTTATAAATGACCCGTCCTTAACTTATCACATACAGTCCCTTGAGGATAGAAGGATGGTTTCAGTTCTTTCTTTGTATTATCGTTATTACAACGGCTATTGTGCTGGTGAATTACATTCTTTGATACCATCTCCGGCTATCTTTGCGAGAAACACTCGGTTCGCTCATTCACATCATCAGTATGCAGTACAAATCTCCACTTGTCGTACCAAACGGGCGCAATCCACATTTTTCTACACGGCTTCTAAACTCTGGAATGATCTCTCTGGTTCCTGTTTTCCTCTCACTTATGATATGAGAAAATTTAAGGTAGCTGTTCATAGGCATCTATTAGCAATTCGTTATCCCTCTATCCATCCTCCTAAGTGTTCCTGAGTGCTTTAGCACGATAGGCCAAATTTAGCCTGTTCAGGTCCACAATTATAACAAAAAAAAACACAATTCCCGATCTCGCAATGTGATTGTATATGGAATTAAAGAAGCACAAGATACCAATGGCGATAGGCCGGTGCAACCGGTGCTCCTGCACGGGACGTCCAATTTTAGTGGCGGCATTTACACATATTTTAGAACAAAGTGCTTGCTCCCAAATTTTCTTAAACTGAAAAAATACATAGGTATACCTTGGATAACAGACGGGAGCCATGTGTACACCATGTCAGCCGGGAAGGTACTACCATCTTTACCATGAGCTCCTTAATATTGGTTCTCCGGTTTTCTGAGCTGCCGGTCACCCTTTTCCTCATCTTTAGTCTATTCTCATTGTATTCTTCCTCTCACCATTACTATGTTCCTATCGGATTGAAAATCCAACATTAAAAAATGGCTGTGGTTTATAGTGTAATGAACTCCGGACGTAAAATCCTGATCCGTTCGGAGGTCCGGGAGGGCAGAGCCCAAGCGACCTCGGTCATCGAAGGTACTCACTTTCTGATCCATTATTGCAACATCCTTGGTATCAGGGGTAATCTTAATTCTGTTCCATCAACATCTTCTATGAAAGCTCCCATTCACTCGACTTACAATTTCCCCAGTACAATCTTCACTCTAACTTTCGATACAAAGAAGGAGTGTGTGCCTATCTAAAGCAAAACATCGCTTGCAAGAGTTCTTTTGAGAATAAAAAAATCGACGTGATCTGGTTTAAACATTCTGGTCCTAAATTTGAGAAATTTTACTGCTGAATTTGTAGGTCTCCCAATGAGAGTAACTCTCAAGAGTTCTTCGATTACCTTAGTTTGAAAGTTGACTGCTTTCTGTCTCTGTTTCCATCTTGCGATATCTCAATTTTGGGAGATTTCAATGTTCACAGCTCTAATTGGATCCAATGTTCATCTACCACTAATCCTGCTGGTCATAGGGCAGAAACAATTGCTATTTCATGTGATCTCACGCAAATGATTTCTGAGCCCACAAGAATCCCTAATAACTTTAACCATACTCCACATACATCAAATCCACTTGTTTATAAAACTTCAGTTCTTTTCCCTCTAGGTATATCTGACCATTGTCTAATAGAAATAACTTCTACTGTTCCTAATTCCTCTGTTGTTCGTAAAACTTGCAGAACCTTGTGGTGTTTTAAGTTACATAAATGGAGTGATTTACGAGATTTGTTTGCAACCTTTTCATGGGTGAATATTGTTTTAAGTCGTCTTCCCTCCGTACACTGCCCTTTCATTAGCTGAAGTCATCCTCATAGGCATGGAATTACACATTCCCAAAAACAACTTGTGCTGATGCAATATACTTTAAAAATAACTTTTATACTCAATGGAAGGATAATAAAACGGTCGAGAGTCATGCAGATTATGTTGATGCTAGAAATACCTGCAAAAGTGTTACCACTAAAACTAGAATTTTGTTTGAACAACAAAAATGCAGTCGTAAATTATGGTATTTAAAAACTTTGGTACATCTTCATTCCCCCTATGACATCTTTTGACGGATCTGTAGTTGCTGATTCTGTAGACAAAGCCAATATTTTTGTGGATTTATTTGCATCAAACTCGTGTCTTAATGATTACTGACTGGTACAGCTATTGTATTAAAGAAATGCTGCCCCGAACTAGTAGCTGTCCTATCTAAGCTCTATTTGATCTCATTTCCATTTTGTCTAAAATAGTAGAAAAGGCTATCAATCAGCAACTGCTCTCTTTCTTTGTACAAACTCATTAGTGACCACCACCAACATGGTTTTGGGCAGAATCGTCTTCTTTCATATGTGACCCAAGTTTGTAACAATACATTAGATCCATGCTTTAGACATCTCAAAAGCATTTCACCAAGCTTGCCAAACTCACCTCGTTTGGGTTGAATAGTACGCTCATCAATTGGGTTTCTAGTTTCCTTGACAAAAGACGAATACGTGTCGTAGTTGGCTTCTTTTCAAAAGAAGTTGGCATTAACGTGGGCGTGCCACAGGGATCAATTATAGCACCTACACTTTTCCTGCTATGCTAATCCGGTCCATTGTTTCTATCTCGAATCAAGACCGTAAAGCTGAATTGGAAATTTCAATCAACAAAGACATTTAACGTATCCTCGAATGGGGAAGTAATAATCTAGTTAAATTCAGTACTAACAAAACTCAGTGTTGCCTTGTGTCCGCCAAAAAGTCGATCATTTCTTGTTGTATGCATGGATGGCTCAGATCTTAAGTTTTCAGACTCTACTACTATATTGGGAATGACTGTATCTTCAAATCTATCATGGATTGGCCATATTCTGTCAGCTACTAAAGCAACTGCTCGTAAAATAGGCTTTTTGTACAGATCTAAGCAGTACTTTACCTCCCGACAAATCTAAGACCCAAATTCCACCTCACCTAGAATATAATTCTCACTGGGTTGGTGCTGCTCAATACGCTTTCAATATCGTTGATCGTATTAAAAAAAAGCGATTCGGCTTATAAATGACCCGTCTGACCCCTACTAACATACAACTCCTTGAGCATAGAAGAATAGTTTCTGTTCTTTCTTTGTATTATCAGTAATACAATGGCTATTGTGCTGCTGAATTACATTCTATGGTACCATCTCGGGCCACCTTTGCTAGGAGTACTCGGTTCGCTCATTCACATCATTAGTATGCAGTACAAATCTTCACTTGTCGTACCAAACGGGCTCAATCCACATTTTTCTACGTGGCTTTTAAACTCTGGAATGATCTCCATTATCTGTTATAGAAATTGAAGACATCGTAGAAATGGCAGATATGGCAGATGAATTTGATAAATATGCAGATCCATTTTCTACCGATGAGGAAGATAAGAATTTGACCCAGAAACAGAGAATAGTTCAAGAGAGCAGTCAGACTTGCAAGAAACGGATGTCGAAAATGAACATAATTCTGTTGAAACTAATGAAGAAAATTCAAGTGAACCTGAGGATAGCATAGTTTGGTCAGCTGTGCCGATATCCTCGCAAAACCATTCCAAATGAAAAAAGGGAAATTACATATTTACCTCTAAATCACGGTTCGTCTGAATTAGAAATATTTATGAAATTGTTCCCCAGGAGAATCTCTTGGTAATGCTACAATTCAAAAAGCTATCGGACGAGACAGATGCATGTTTTTATTGTCGAAAATGTATTACGATAAACCAGAGGAGAAAACTGCAGATTGCTCTAAGATTTACTATATTGAATCTGTCTGAAAAAGACATTTCAAAATACAGATAGTCCTCTCCAGGCTATCGATGAAACGACGACCAAAGTCAAAGGGAGGTCTGCCCTACAGCAGTATCAACCTTTGAACCAATAAAACGTGGCATAGAGAATTGAGAAAAATGCGATTCACTAAGTGACAATATTTATGCTTTGAACACATATCAGGGTAAAGAAACTGAATCACCAATTGTAACTTTAGGTGAGAGAGTGGTACAAAAGTTAACAAGTAGAGCACGAGATCCATACGTTTGTTTTCTGTCGATCTCTATTTATGCACTGTAAAATTAATAAAAACACTCTACGCGTGTGTAGGAGAATACATGAGAAATAGAACTAATGTGCCTAATTTTCCCAAAAGAAAAATGGCCAGAGCCGACACGGATTTCTTGTGCAACAAAGAAATTTTAGCTACAAGGTGTATAGGCACGAAAGAAGTCTTACTGATGCCTAATTGTTACGTTGCTACAATAAATGTTACTGCAGGAGAATTAACAGCTGGTGACAAGAAAGAATTCGATTGCCCTGATGGCAGTATTATCTACAATAGGCATATGGGTGGGGTATGCTTGGAGGATCAGAAAGTTACAGCATATGGTTAAGATAGAAAGTCCACAAAATGACAGTGAAAAGTTTGCATATTCCTGAATAATTTATGACGAATTGCAATAAAAAAAATACGATTATCAGATTTTGGTGTTCCGTTAGCGGAATATGCTACGGTACAGCAATACAATGTTAGACAGTTGCTTGTAACCATCTCTTGTGTGGCCTACTCAAGTTAGTTGTGTCGTTCCCGTTTTTTTACCGTTGTTCTGGTTCTGGAAATAATAATAATCAAAAATTATCCGAAAATTTTCCGCCTTGGGCAATTGCCCAGTGTGTCCATTGGTAAATCGGGCGTGCTTGCTTCTAGGCAAATTTAAATCGGTCCTTAGTAAAATTTCTGAAGTACTCAATTTGATTATGTTCAGATCAACGATTTCATTTTTTACGTCTCTTGGTAAATGTAAACGTATAAAGATGGTCATGGAATTGTAGTTTCGTGCTAAAGAAAGTATTACAATCGCAATTTCACAAATAAAATGAAAATATTTTGAAAATTATTAATTTTAGGTATAAGATATGCTTGATGAAAAAGAAAGAATATCAAACAAAGCATCGAATGACACGAACATCATGGGGGGGGGGGGGGGTGCCATTAAACAAAAATAAAAAACAAAAACTGTTTTTACAACCAGTGACGCCTATACATTATTAAAGAAAATCTGAAAATTTAGATATTTCAAAATACTACAGGACCACCAAAAATGTTTTGTCATTTAAAAATAAACAATAGTCTACTAACAAATCAGTGGCGCGACCGCAATGGGATAATTTTTTCTAAAAACAATTGAGCATCTCTAAAACCAAAGGAGATCAAACATATTTTTAAAATGTAGTACCGATTGATACCTGCCCCTGGTCAAAAAATCATTTCTCTAACTTATTTCGTCTTGGTACAATCTTCCACCCCCTCCTCGTTTGGCCACCCTGTATAATCCTGATCCCTCAAAAAATGTCAGAATTGTCAAAAGTGATAAAAAATAAATAAAAAGTAATTAATTTTACGTAAAAGCAATTAAGGGTTCAAAGGGTTAACATGAGTAGTGTAGTAATTAAAGTTTATAGTTTTTGAATTACGAGATACAGGATCGAGTTATTAGGCATTTTTTTAAAGTTAAGGCTACGAACTACTGCCTTATTTAAAGCAGTGGATTTATAATTCGTTCACTAAAGTGAATAATTAAAGCTAACTGTTACTAATTATTTTTTTCTCTTTGTATATGACATTTGTACATAAACATTTTAACTTTCTAGTTTTTTATTACACGAGAATAATTTATTAATCTCACAGAGCAGAAAATCTGCCAAGGGCAAATTCATAAGGAAATAGTTTTGGTTTCCGTAAATAAAGTTTTTATAATACTACGGTTAAGCATTTTCTTTTCAAATTACAGGACGTATTTAATGTAGGTACACACTTTACTTATAAGTTATATCATTGTTTCAGTCTTACTTTACATAATAGCATTACAGCTTCGTGTGTATTTTTTACATAAAATTACATACATAGTTGTAACAAATTAGATTTATATAGACGTTTATTATTTTATTAAGTGATTTGATTAGCTTTCTTGATAGGATTGCACTATCTACAATTTCATACATTGCTAAACGTTATAAAGGTTAATCGAGTTAATTCTTAACAGATGTATTGTTCAAAGTTAATAAAACAATAAGTAGGTGTTAGTAGGTCTTTTAATACTTCAATCAGGAATAAAAAATGGGAAACAGTATGTGAAAGCGTATATTTGTAATGTGTGTTGCATAACTAATTTGCTTCCATGAACATGCTTCAGCTAAGGCAACTATTTGAGATTGGCATCGCTTGACCGGTATTTGTAATTTAAATTATTTTACAGGGTTGCAATGTTTATCATGTTACATGTTAATGTATATAAAAGCACATAAACACATAATATCAAGATACATTAGTGTGATTACTTATGATTACTGATTTTATTAGTCATTTTTAGTAATTAAGTAAGGGCAGGTTTATTTATTCAAGCAAGTGACCGTTAAGGATGTTTAAAAATTAACAAGGTTTATAAAATTAAAATTAAAAAAAAATTCTGAAATAAAACATTCCAAATCTGACTTAATTAACAATTAACATTAATTTAGTAATTTAAGCTATACGTCGCATCAGTTACATGTTGAATTAAATTTTGAAAACTTTTTATAAGGTAGATTCAGGTAAGTGGGATTTACAACTTTTGAATTTTAAATTCAAATATCTTATAGTAGGTTTAGAATATGAATTTGGGAAATGGGTAATAAAGACTTACACTATTTAGGATCAAAATGTATGAGCATAGAAACCATCAGCTTTTGTTTGTATTTGTATTTGTTTTTGGGGTAAGTATGTCACCCCTTCCTATTCAGTGTATCGTTAACGCAAGGATAATGAAAGGGAAACTGGGCCACAGCTTGATACTTGCTGTTTAAAATGCTTTTTTCAGATCTCAAAAATGTTAAGTAGTTTTTAAGATATGAGGTCAAATTGAGACACACGCATTAGTATTCCAAAAACGTATTTATTAAAAAAAACACTTTATGCTATAAAAAATAGTCTCATATGTAAGTATTACGAACGGGAACTGTACAGAAAACGAACGATATCAAACTCTTAGTAAATACAAAAAAAAGCATTTTTAGGATTAAGATTAACATTAATTACTTATTTATCAATCAAGATTAGTAAGGCACAGCTTTACGAAGTCGAAATAAAGCAGGAACTTTTTAAACCCCCCTGTTGTTAATGGAGTGGGTGGAGGAATGACCTTTAGGATTTCCTTAAGTTCATATTTTAAAATGTCATCCTTTTTGGGCCACTTCCAATCATCTAACTTTCCACTTCTCTCCATGTGTAATTTCTTCCGAGTTTTCGGCATTTTTCTCAATAACCTGTCCAGGATAATATTCTGCTTCATATGATACCAGTACATAGTCATCAAGAAGTACTTCGACGGTCTGTTTGTCAATGTCTTCTGCTGAATCTGACCCATCTTCTGCTTCGTGGTTGGATGTATCACTCTCACTTTCAGATGATGACAAAAAGTCATTTTGTTTTTCTTTATAGGGCGCTTCTTCTGTAACTTTTCTTGTTTTCTCTTTAGAGCAGCTTGTTTTTTTTCTTCTTTAGCTTTCAAGACTTTTTTCTTTTCTTCCTCATCAATTTTTCGCTTTTCAAGAAATTCTTTCGTTGTAATTATCTCAGAATTGGGACAAATTCTTTTTCTCGAAGTTTCTGGCTTAGGAGATGATAACTTAGTTGAAGTTCCTTTAATAAAAGAAAGAAGAATACTTTCAAATGAATTTATATCTGTGTTGTTAAGGTTTAAATCTTTGGGGCTGTTATTTTCTGTTGTAGCGTTAATCTCTTCAGCAACAGGATCCAAATTTTTCGAAATAGGGTTGAAAGTGAGAGGTTCAAGGTTAGGTTCTTCGATACCATTCTCTACTTGTTCAGAATTTAGGTTTAACTTTTCGAGTTCTGGGTTTGCCTCAACAGAATTTGTTGGCTGTTCTACAGGAACCTGTGGTTCTTCGTCATGATCAGAAGTCTTTTCTGTTATATCGCGGTTAATCTGATCATCTGCGGTAGAATTTGCATGTTCGGAAGTGGTAGAACTTATAGTAGAACCATTGGGAAAGCTAGTTGGTTGATTCTCATCGTTTGATTTACCTTTAGATGATTCTTCACGTTTTTGTTTGTAGTATGCCTTTAAATCTTGGGGCTTGAATATGTCAGGATTTATTTCGAAACTGGGTATATCCCTATTGCCCTAAAACCATTCTTAATAACATCGCCTGACAACTTATCATATACTTTGTTTAAGATAGTGACGAATGTAGCTTTAGGGATTCGTTGCCTTGGATTTTTCTTTGCCATGAAACAAGTTCTTTTTCCCAGTTGTTGTTCAATGACTTGAATACAGCAACATCGATAGGCTGTAACACATGTGTTGTGTGGGGCGGAAGTTTAAGAATGGTAACTTGGTTGGCTATAACATGTTCTATTAGTTCGATAGAGACGTGAGTAGAATGACCATCGTACAATAACAATAGTGGCCTTTCTTGGGGTGCATTGGGTAAAAAACAGTCTTTAAACCATTTAGAAAATATATTGGTTTCCATCCATCTCCTCTGGCTAGCAGCATAAAACGTCCTATCAGTTTCGTTGATATTTAGCGTATGTTCCAAAACATTTTCCCTTTAAAAATAACAAGAGGTGGAATTTTTTCAGCAGAAGCAGAGCAGCATATCAATACAGACGTGTTTTCACGCCCAGGGGAGCTTATCATCCTTGTACTTCTGGTTCCTTTAGCTCCCACGACTTTAGCCTTACTTGGATCTTGGGAAAAGCTTGACTCATCCAAATTAAAAATTAGGTGCGGCTTATCCTTCAACTTCAACTTTTGGACTGTCTGTAGTAACTGATCAAAATATGAGTAGATAACAAAGGGGTTAATTTGAGCCATTCTGGCATATTCAACCCCCTGAGGTTTTTTTAGTGACAAATTATGTCTTCTCGCAAAAGCCAAATACCATTCTTCGCCGGGTCGGTCATCTTTGAACCTTGTTTTTATTTTACTCTCTTTAACAAAGGTCTGTACAACTTCGAAAACCTTCACCCTTGTTAACCCAAAACCCCATTTTTCAAGAATTTTAAGTCCATTAGCCAAGCGCTGCTCATCTTCAAAACTGATATCAGTCTGCCGCCCACCACTACATCCTGCATTTGATAGTTTTCCTTTGCCTCTAGTTCCTTTCAGGCAATGCCGTAGAGTGATTCTAGGAATATTGTAATATTTGGTGGCTCCTTTTATTGTTTTCTTCCCATTATTTACCTCTGCTACAGCCTTATGTAGTGCTTCAGAAGTATAGCGAGATCCATCAGCACCCCTTTCGGTTTTCCGAATATATATGCGTCCCATGTTCTGAAAATAAAAATATGTGGAATTAATAACACTCAAAAAAATGTTGGTTGAGGTAAGTTCGCCACCATGGCCCACTTACCCAAGAGGCTATGGCCCACTTTCCCCAAATTGATTTATTTTGGGAAAGTGGGCCACCATCTATAACCTACAAATATTAAGTTCTTGTTTATTCAGTCATATTCTATCAAAATATGAAGTGTGAACTTACCTTGATCAACTACTTTCAAAAACACAATCGGTTTTTTACTTTTTTCCTTAATTTTGTTACAATTGTTTCCGAAAGTTGTAAAGTATAAGAACAGCTGTTTAATTTTGACAATTGTCAGTTCTAAAAATATTGCAGGTATGCCAACTGCAATGTTTGTTTAGCATAATATACACGAAAAAGTGTTACCAATCTATAAAAATATTAATCTGGATTATTTCTGTTACAGAAAAAAAAGCCATGGCCCACTAACCCCAGTGGCCCACTTACCTGACCTTACCTGACCTTACCTTAAATATTAAATGACAGCAAACGCATTACCATTTTTCTAAAGTACGTCCCAGAATATCAGAGATTAATAAATCATGATATTAGTGAAGTAGTGTCGTTTTTGTATAGAAGCGGCAAATAGAAATCAGTAGCAAACCGGGCGTTTGCAAAATATTGTGTTAAATAAAGACGGTTCAGGTAAACGTCAAAAAAAGAGGATCCTTTATAATTCGATTTAAGCCTGAAGATCAGGCAGGTCATAGACCATTAATTTTTTTACATTTAATATTATCATAATGGTAGATTTTGGAACAAATGCGATATGTAACTAACAATCAGTCTTTATCATTCTCATCCGATTCGGTAGAGCTGTCATCTTGTGCTACGGATATTATAACGGGTTCTATAGTTTCTTCCATTATTGCGTTATCACATCAAGTTCCCTCATACGCTGTTGTTACTCCTTAATTACGTAACCAACACACTTTTTCCACTTTTCTGCATTGACATTGTCTATGGCTTGGATTAAAAGCTGTCGCACTTCATTTAATTTAAAAATCGAATTGTTACGACCTACTATTTGAGCCGAAACTAATTTTATAGGGTTGAGTTCGCAGTGATATGGTGATAATCTATGTAGGGTAATCCTATCAATAACATACTTAACAAATTTTTGCTTACGCTGATTTGCTATAGCTAAAAGCTCTCACTTGAGAATAGTTTTTTCAAATTGTACCATTTGACAATGTCTGCTTTTTTCCATGCAGTTGTTGGTAAGCGTTTGACTTGCCTAGAATGGTAACTTGGATTATCCAAAACAATTACAGCTCCCCGTGGAATGTTTATCATTTGTTGAAAATATTTTTCAAATAGCTTCGTGATAATCCCCTGTGTGCTTGGACTCAAACACAAGTAAACAATTTTAGAAAAATGAAATAGCACTACCTATATGTGTAATAACTAGTCGTCGACCTTCCCCCGATGGTGAATGTATTCCAATTGAACAATCCTCTTGGACTGTCTGATGGCGACATTTTTATCTTGCAAATTTTTTCTTACAGTATATCCTTCGTTCAACTAAGTTTCATCTAGATAAAAGATTTCCCGTCCTTCGACACGAAATTTCTTCATTGTACGAAGGTATTTGCGTCTCCAAGAAACAGTTTGGAGATTATCAATTAGCATTGATTTTCTATTCACTTTTTCCACGAAAAGTTAAGTTCCGGTAGTGTCCGATCGAGACAATTGTGGTGCACCCACGATTTCTTTTAGTACTGCTACTTTTTTATTGAGGGTAGGAATTTCTTTATTGAAGTAGAAGGAATGGATTGTTCTTCTAGTATGTACTTTTTCTTCTTCACTCAAACGTTGTTTTTTTCTTGCTATTGAGCAAGCCCGTTCTTTTAATAATCTGTATACTGTTGACTTCCCCACCCCCGTCATATTAGAACACATTTCTATTACACTATTTGTCGTATCTTGATACTTTAAGGCATTATGTACATTCAAATTTTTTTTCATTCCCAGAGAGCGAACTAAGTTTCAAACGTTTAGCTGGAAAAAAGTTAGAAGATTTTCACTACCGTTTTCAACCAAAACTCGAAAATAACTGAGCATTTTAAAGTACTTGTTTTGAAATAACAAATGTGGTAATTGCATCTTTAATGCTTACCCCATTAAGCGAGTCGTATTTCTAATTTACATATAATTAGATAATAGTGTAATTATTATACAAATTTTATGAAAATGTACTTTCAACATTACTACACATAATAAAATACTTATCATTTTTGGTTTTTTTAAAGGTGTATTTTTATATTATACAATCTAAACGTTTCGATAACACTTCATCAATAGTAATATCTATTAAAATTGTTAAAGATGTTGAAACAATTTTGTGAAATAAAAATTAAAACATAAACAACAGCCTGCTCTTAATATAACAGCTTGAGGAACGTACAAAGCCAACTATACAATTAAATTATAGCAACTAATAACTAAATCATTAAAAATTAAATATTGTTAAACTGTCTTAAAGATGACAAATTAAAATACCCCCTTACGGCCGAAGGCTAGCAATGAAAAATGACAACCAAAAACACATTTAACAGAATTTAATCAAGTTATGATGTAAGTGTAAAGTTGTGAAAAAGTTCAATTTGAAAATTATAGAAGAATTCACAAAGATCAACGTGACATCAATTAAAATAATCCAGTTAAATCTAATAAAGAAATAGCTTTGTCAATAATTGCAAGTGTTTATTAACAATGAAAAGCATAATGCAGAACGTTCTATGTAATTTTTTAATTTTAATTTTAATTTCAACTGCTTATGTTAAAATATAATGCTGGGGTAATTTAATATATAATTGGTAAAGCATTTGCTTCAAGGTCTAGGAAAAACACAGCAAAAACCTAGACATACCAAAAGTCAAAATTAAAATCAAAATTAAGACGTATCATTATGCCTTTTTTTAATTATAAGATGCCAAAACCTATTTAAACGGAGATTTTCTTCTTGTCTATTAAAATTATTAGGGTGTTTATATATCTCAATAGCTTCACGTTGTAAACGAACATAATAATGAGTGTCTTGACAATATTTCCATATTGTCAAATTGAATGTCATGATTTAGATTATTTAAGGCATGGTCAGCTACCGCAGACTTCTCTGGTTGACCTAATCTACAAAATCTCATATGTTCTTTACGTCTTGTATCAAAGCTACGTTTGTGGTTCCAATGTATACTTTTCCACATGAACAAGATAACTTATACACTCCGGAAGATGACAATGGGTTTAAAACATCTTTAGGTGATCTTATTTAATTAGGATTTTTTCAATTCTATCTGTAACATTAGCTATAAAAGGAAGAAAAGCAGTACCATTAAGAACTAGTTTTTCTTTAATATTACATCTAGAAGGTGTAATAACATTATTAATATCTGTCAGTGAATATCCATTATCTTGTAACGATTTTGTTAATTATTTATATTCATCGTTCAAAGATTCAGGGTTACAAATTCGTTTTGCTCGATCTACTAAAGATTTAATTATACCAATTTTTTGACGTGGATGGTGGTTGGAAAATTGATGAAGGTATCAACAGTGTCTGCCAGCTTTCTGTAAACCTTAAAAAGATAGTGAATTACTATCTTTAGATATTAATATGTCAAGAAATGGTAAACTTCCATTAGTTTATTTTTCCATGGTAAACTGAATGCTAGGATGTATACTATTTATAAAAACCAAAAACTCATGCAATGCCTCTTCTTCATGTCTCCAAAGAACAAATGTGTCATTTAGATATCTATACCAAACTGGAGGTTTTTTAGGTGTATTTTGTAACGCTAATGTTTCAAATTTTCCCATGTAAAAATTTCCTATAACAGCACTAAGAGGACTACCCATTGCTACACCATCAATCTGTTCATAAAATTTACTATTTCACTGAAAATAAGTTGCAGAAAAAGAATGGTTATATCCTTTAGAAAAAGATGCTCAATGTATTCTATAGTTTCTTTTAGAGGGACTTTTGTAAGAAGTGAAACAACATCAAAACTGACCATTACATCACTCTCTTCAATTTTGAAACTATGGATTTTCGGCAGAATTTTCAATGTAATGGGGTATTGTACCTACATGAAGTTGTATTAAAAATGTAAAGAATATTAGGTTTATGTATTTTTGGTAAACCATATAGTTTTGGTGAAATAGCTTCAGAGTTAGTTAGTTTCTTTTTTATTTCTTCAGGAACAGATGATAATTTAAACTTTTTTGTTGGATCTTTTGGTATTTCACGATAAGTCTCTGGTTCCAACAATTGTTCTATTTTAACGTTATAATCGTTCATACTTAATATAACAGTTGCATTACCTTTATCTGATTTTAATATTATTATATTTTCATTACGTTTCCGGAGAGATTAAAAACTGGTAAGGTGGTGCCTATTTACAAGAAGGGTGATCCGTCATCACTAGTCAACTTTAGACCTATAACAGTATCTGAAAGTTTATCTAAAGTTTTTGAATATGCCTTCTTAGATCGACTTACAAAGTTTGTGGAAGGGTGTAATATCCTTACGACTAACCAACACGGTTTCCGAAAAGATAAATCAACATCCACAGCCTTGTATAATTTTTATAACGGCTTAATGCAATATATAGAGGCAGGTGAATGCCCTGCTGGAATTTTCTGCGATTTAAGTAAAGCATTCGACTGTGTCAATTATTCAAAACTTATAACAATTTTGTATGATTATGGGGTAAGAGGTGTGTCTCTTACTTGAGTATCCTCCTTCTTGTCTGATAGGTACCAGTTTGTCTCCTGTTTAAATTCAAATGCTACTAATCTGTCATATAGAACCTCTAAAAAACTGCCGGTTTCGATGGGAGTCCCCCAAGGATCTGTCCTGGCCCGGTACTATTTATTTTGTATATTAATCAAATAAGTGAGGTAATCTGTGGGGAGCATGTCTTGTATGCCGATGACATCTCTCTATTAGTTTCCGATCTAGACAATACTTGAAACGAAGTGTACTGTGTCACTAACAAATGTTGCCAAGTATTTAAATGATATTGGACTACACTTCAATACGGAAAAGACTATGCTTACACAGTTCCACAATCTTCAAAAGAAAATCAGTAGCTTAAATATTTTTGTTAATGGCAGTGTCATATCGAGTAACTCTTCATGTCCTAAATTTTGGGTATTCATCTTGACAGTACTCTAACATTCCATCTACATTGAGACAGGTTGGCCTCTAAATTAAGTACTTTATCATACGCTTTTATGCACCTTCAAACGATCTTGGATACTAAACAACTGATCTCTGCTTACCACGCACAAATTGATAGTCGGTTACGTTACTGCATATGTCTGTGGGGCAATTCCCCTCGTGTCAAATCAGTTTTTGTAGGTCAAAAACGGATTATAAGAAAAATGGCTAACGTTCGTAGTACAGAATCCTGTCGAAATATTTTCAGACATTTTCACATATTGACATTAGTCTCCTATATATATATATATATATATATATATATATATATATATTTGAGATGTGCTTGTATGTTTTTAAGCGTAAGAAAGAGTACACCTGCGGTATAGATATTCATAGCTTCAACACTAGAAATAAACATAAGTATTACGTTCCTTTTGCTAGATGTAACTCCACTCTTAGAGCGCCTAATGTAATGGGACTTAAAATTTTCAACTGTTTGCCTGATAGTATCAAAACCATGCAAAATGAAAATTGTTTTAAACACGCATTAAGATGTTTATTAATTGAAAAATCATTTTATAATTTAGATGAATTCTTCAGGTATACCGACACCACTTAGTAACAGTTCTTGTGATTTTATTTTTTGTTTTTATTTCTCTGTGCATTAGTGTGTAGTATTATCATTTTTTTGTGACATGTTTTATTTACAACTTATATGTTATTTTTTATGTTTGACAATGTCTATATCAAGCTCATTTGATCCTCGCCAATAAAGTACATTATTATTATTATTATTTTTTTTTTTTTGTTATAGCGCGTCGACATCTAGGGTCACTGGCGCTTCCTGTGTTGTTTTATATTTGTTTTAGCAAATTTGTGTTCCTAAGGTAAGTTAATAGTTTTTTTATTTCCGCCGAGTCATTGCATAGTATTTTTGCTACATTTTCCCCGAGACCATTTCGTTGTCGTTCATTGCTAAATAAGGGACATTCTACTAGCAAGTGATTTACTGTAATAGGCACATTACACTCGTTACATGTGGGCGGATCGCTTCCCGTAAGGTAATGTTCAGACGTTATTTTAGTGTGCCCTATGCGCAGTCTGGCTAGTGTTACTTGCTCTTCTCGTGATACATTTTTAGGGGTTTTCCATGGCAATACCGATAGTTTTATTCGTCTAAGAAATGTATCCGATTTGTCCCACTCTCTTTGCCAAGATTCAGTTATTACAGAATTTATTTCTTTTGCAGTCTCTGCGTAGGTATATAGTTTGGCTTCTATTACGCCTTCCTTTTCAGCTGTTCTGATTGCAGTGTCGTAAGCTACGCACATACTGTTTAGTTGTTTATAGTCAGTTATTATCATGAAAGTAACTTCTTTTGAGGATTTAAATATTTCTTGTAGCAGTGAAAGAATCAATTGATCCATGGGATATGTTGTAAATTTGTTCATAAGGCGTTGACCGGCTATTTTGGATTTGCCTATGATCAGGTACCTTTCAGACTGGCGGGGGATGTAGCAATACAGTAGTGCTTGATATATCGAGTACATTTCTGCCATTATTTCTGAGCTTTTTGGGGGGAGATACCAGGAGTGGGGTTTGTTTTCGAGATAAATGGCACTACCAACACCTGTCTCGGTTTTGATTCCTAACGTATATATTACAGTTGTATTGGAATACTGGTTTATATTAATTTTATTTTATTCAACATTTATCACAATCGGTAATCTTATTTTCCACGGTGGTACTTCAAGATTGTTAGATTTTAAAAGTGTAGGTAACCTGATCTGGTATTTCTCAAGCACCTCGTGCGCTCGTACTCTAACTGGTCTAGTTATGGTGGGGTATTCTTCGTATGTGTGCCTTTTCTTAAACAAGATGTTGTAGTTCGGGTGCGACGGTTGTGCTTTTATGCGCGCTATATAGCAAAGCAACATTTTCTCTCTTCTTTTTGCAAGAGAAGGTAATCCTGCGTCTACGTAAAGACTTTGGATGGGGCTGGTAAAAAAGGCTCCTGTGCAATACCTTAGTCCTAAGTGATATACGCTATTGATGCGGTCGAGGGTACTTTTCCTGGCCGAGGCGTATACTATACAACCATAGTCAAGACGGCTCAAGACCATTGCCTTAAATACCTTCTGAAGAGTTTCCCTATCTGCACCCCACTTGGTGCCCGCCAAACATCGTCTCATATTTAGAGTACGACGACACTTAAGTATCATGTCATCTATCTGTAGGTGCCATCGTAGAGTAGCATCTAAAATTAGCCCCAAAAATCGAATGCTTTGTATACACTTTATGCGGGTGTCACCTACATAGATTTTAGGATCGGCGTAAGGGCGCCTAAGTCTGCAAAAGTGAATACAAGCTGTTTTCTCTTGAGACAGTCTATAGCCAGCGCTTTCCAAATTTTTCAGGACGATGTTTATTGCTATTTGTAGATGAGAATTCACTGCATGTATTGTTGGACCTTTAACATATATAGATAAATCATCAACGTATAAACATCTCCCGATTTCTTGGGGTAGGTTTGCCAATATGTTATTAATGGCTATTACAAATAGGGTAACACTTAAGGTCGATCCCTGTGGTACACCATTTTCGAGATTACGCAAAGATGAAAGGGTATTTCCTATTCTTACCCTAAAGCTACGTTTTGATAAGAAAGCTTTGATAACTTTAGGAAGGTTACCACGGAAGCCCCAACTATATAAGTTCTCTAATACACCGTACCTCCAAGTCATGTCATAGGCCTTCTGAATATCAAAGAATACTGCTATCAAGTGAGATCTTTCTCTGTATGTATCTTGTATTGCGTTCTCTAGCTGAACCATACAGTCGAGGGTGGATCTCCCTTTACGGAAACCATACTGATCTGGCGTGAGCAGATTCCTGTTTTCGAGAACGTACACTAATCTAAGATTAATCATTTTTTCAAAGATTTTACTAAAGCAGCAGGTAAGACTAATTGGCCTATAACTGCTGGGGTTTGCTGGATCTTTGTTATCTTTTAGGATGGGTACTACGATCGCTTCGCTCCATGCTTTGGGGTATATGCCATCCGACCATATTTGGTTATATAGATTTAAAAGGAATGTCTTTAGTCCAGGGTTTAGATGTTTTATGAAATCGAAGCTAATATTGTCCTGATCCACTGCTGATGACTTTACGTTCTTAATTGCATAATTTAATTCAGACATAGAAAAAGGTGAATTATAATCTATCATGTGATCCGTGGCAAAATCTATCTCAACTTCTCTCTGCATTTTGATTAATAAGAAAGATCGTTCATAATTATCATTACTGCTAGCCGACTCAAATTGGGTGGCCATTGTCTCACAAATATCAGACGTCATGGTGATGGATGTATTTTCTACAACTAGTTGTCTGATAGTTCCACTTTGACCAGTGCCACTTATGGCCTTGACTTTCTTCCAGGTTTCCGTAGCTGATGAACTAGAGGTAAGTGTGTTCACGTATTGCTTCCATGATTCCCTCTTACTGTCAAGAATTAATCGTCGAGCGACAGCTCTCATCTTTTTGAAATGAGTTAAATTTGCTGGTGTAGGATCTCTGTGGAACCGGTTATCACTTTAATCTGAGATTAATGACAAGAACTATTTAGGTGGCTTCCGGGATTTTCCCTTCGGCCAACCTTTACCCCTTTTTCGGAGGTTTTCTCTCTCCCTGCTTGTTAGTGACGATAGAGAGTCTCCTCCATCACTGGAGGAGTAGATTTCATCAGCACCTCTTTTTTTAACGTCTGATAGGATTTCAGTTTGTGGAGTTACGGAACGATTACCGGGTGCTATAAAGCTCGGGACTTGTAACGTAATAGGAGACTGTTCTACATTGGAAATCAACGGTTTAATGGCTTCTACCATTAGAGGAACTAACTCCTTTGCCAATGTCCGGATGTCAAATGTTAGTTGTTTTTCCCTGGTGGCAGTTGCGTAACTGACTCCTAACGTTGGTGTTGGTATTATTACCTTCTTCTTTGCTTCTGCGTAAGTAATTTTTTCCCTAACCTTTATCTCTTGTATTGCTGCTTCCGTTTTATATTTCGGGCATTGCGTAGATCTGGCTGAGTGAGGACCGTTACAATTTACACATGCTATAGGGTCCTCACACCTGCTACCTTCATGCAATTTCTTGCCACAAACACATACCTGTGGTAATTGACAATTTAGAGATGCGTGACCAAATTGTTGGCAATTGAAACATCTAAGTGGCGGAGGTACATATAAACGTACATTCAGCGAATAGAACGCTACTTTGATTGTTTTGGGAGTAGTTGGAGAGTTAAATGTGAGAACATGCACAGGACTGTCCCGTAATATTCCATCTTTCTTTGACTTCAATCTCCGCACTTCAATTACTCCCTGCGAATGAAGTTCTTCGCATATCTCATTTTCAGAACAATTCAGCAGATCTTGACAATATATTACCCCTTGCATATGTTCAGCGTTTTATGAGGAAATGCTTCAATGTCATAACCTAAGAATGTGTTACTTTGTAATATTACCATTTTCACCGTGCCAAACTGTCCATATATACCTTTGCTAATAGCAAACGGGCTGACCTTATCAAAATTAACAAACTGTTCATTCGACTTCCTTTTTATGACCAAGAACCGGGGGACCTTTTCTTGGCTCGTTTTGTTTACAGTTTTTTCTGTTGGACCTGTACCAACATCCATGATTTGAGAGGTGGACTCCTCTTCAGTGGTTTTTTGAAATAGGTCCACCGAACCCTTTAAGCGTGGATTTGAGAGACTCATAGTGTTCCCACGAGATGGGATGAAAAAAAAGTCGACTACAGCAGTGCACCCATACTATAGCAAGGCATTTATACTGTGAGGGGCGCCTCTATCCCCACAGGCGTTTCAACGCTAGCGACCAGGCTCCCCTCTGGCCACGCTCAGGCTTCCCCTCGCGCAATCCCTTCAGCACCTAAAACTGCCAAACGACCTTGGGATTGGGGGATTTTTTATAGAGGTTACCTTCCTCGCAGTCCAGGCGGTAAAGCCAAGACCACCGACCGCTAGCTGTACGACGTTCCCTAGCCACGCCCTGCTAGAGTCTCTGAAGTACAATTCGCGGTTGCGGTATTAGGAGACGGCTAGCGCTCAGCCGTCCCCAGCCAGGACATCCCGGGCTTGTCACACCCGTATATGCTTTTGACGGCGCATGTCCCGGGAACAGTAGGAAGAAAAGGAAAAGGTCTCTCAGCTTCGCTGGGAGCCTGAACAGAACAAGAGTTGGAACGAGAGTGTTCCTATAGAAAGAGTTAAAGTAAGGGAAACCACTCAAGACTAGTATAAGAAAAGTGTACTTCCAGCTATGGGGGACGCAGGGTTGCCATCCCTGTTCTCGTTAGATACGAAGCCCCACGTGGACTGGTCCGCGACACCGTATTCTTTAGAGCTAACAGTGGCAGTTTAACGCCACGAGCTCATATTTCGGTGTTGGCCTTGCATCACTTACGATCATTTACAAGGTCATTCCCCTATCCGCCACCTGGGGACGCGCCTAGTAGGTAGTCCAACCCCTAGGCCATTATTATTATTATTATTATTAGTAAAGCAGGATAAGTTGCAATTTGGAGGTTTTGTTTTACGTAATATGTTAACGGTGTTATATCTAACTTTATTAGCAGCATCAAAAGGTTATGATTTAATGGAGTTTTCGATATTGGAAATTATATCTTTAAACGGTGATATCGCAAAATTTCCTCATTCAATGGCATAATCTGAAACAACATTATCAGAAATGTTTTTTTTAATCAAAAGATGGTTTATTATTTTGTTGTTTGTATAATTTATTAAATTTTTCCTTTTGACGTTGACATCAGATGTCAAAATATATTTCCATAGATTTAAACGTTATAGAATCAAAAATTATTATTAAATTTATTAAATACATAAATAAAAAGTTTAC
Source organism: Vesta saturnalis (assembly GCA_036346205.1). Classification (NCBI taxonomy): domain Eukaryota; kingdom Metazoa; phylum Arthropoda; class Insecta; order Coleoptera; family Lampyridae; genus Vesta; species Vesta saturnalis. Next base: position 4,776,506 of record JARFJB010000793.1, read on the forward strand.
CTCGAGTAGGATTTGAACCTACGACCTGTACTTTGCTAAAGTACAGGTCGTAGGTTCAAGAAAAACCAGTTGTTAATGTTGGTACTGCTTTTCTTCCTCTTATAGCTAATGTTACAGATAGAATTGAAAAATCCTAATTAAATATGGCATTAGGACTATTTTTAAACCTACAAGAAAAATTAAAGAATATTTAAGATCACCTAAAGATGTTTCAGACTCATTATCATCTTCCGGAGTGTATGCTATCTTGTTCATGTGGAAAAGTATACATTGGAACCAAAAAACGTAGCTTTGATACAAGACGTAAAGAACGAATGAGATATAGATTAAGCCAACCAGAGAAGTCTGCGGTAGCTGACCATGCCCTAAATGATCTAAATCATGACTCATTATTATGTTCGTTTACAACGTGTAGCTATGGAAATATATAAACACCATAATAATTTTAATAGACAAGAACATCTCCGTTTAAATACGTGTTGGGAACTTATAATTAAAAAAAAAAATAATGATTTTAATTTTGACTTTTTGTATGTCTAGGTTTTTTGCTGTGTTTTCCTAGACCATGAGGAAAATGCTTTACGAATTATATGTTGATTTACCACAGCATTATAACTTAACATAAGAAGTTGAAATTAAAATTAAAATAAAAAAATTACATAAAACGTTCTGCATTATGCTTTTCATTGTTAGTAACACTTGCAATTATTGCCAAAGCTATTTCTTTGCTGGATTTAACTGGATTATTTTAATTGATGTCATGTTTATATTTGTGAATGCTTCTATCATTTTCAAATTGAAGCTTTTCACAACTTTACACTTACATCATAACTTGATTAAATTTTGTTAAATGTGTTTTTGCCTGACATTTTTTATTGTTAGTCTTCGACCGTTAGGGGGTGTTTTGATTTGTCATCTTTAAGACAGTTTAACAATATTTAATTTTTAATCATTTAGTTATTCTTTGCTATAATTTAATTCTATAGTCGGCTTTATACGTTTCTCAAACTGTTATATTAATAGCAGGCTGTTGCTTATGTTTTAATTTTTCAACTTTCACAAAGTTGTTTCAACATCTTTAACAATTTTAATAGATATTACTACTGACCGAGATAACTGTAAGTGTTATCGAAACGTTTAAATTGTATAATATAAAAATACACCATTTAAAAACCCAAAAAAGATAAGTATTTTAGTACATAAATTTTATTGGAATTTCGGACGTCCTTGCTATCGTGTACAATAATGTATTATCTGCGTCAGTAAAGATGACGTTTGTATTTATTTCATATTTGTACGTAACTAATAAGGATTGAGCACTCGTTTCATTTCTTATTAAATGAAATGCTAAATTCATGTACTTACCTAAATTTAAAACAAGAACATGGTAATGACGTCACAAATAGTTTCTCTGCTGAAACTTGAAACAGATTCAATGCACGTTAACAAACATTATTTTGCTTGATAAAAAACTTGCAGGTTACTTAGACAAATATTTAGATATTAAATCACTTAATTTTTTTTCTTTTTGTATGTATTAATAGGTCATAATTACAATTACAAGTATATTTTTTGAAATATTTTATACGGGCATAAGAAATTGAAAAGTCAATATAGTTTACAGACCTTATAGTATATGCCTTTAATAAGTACGCCACTGACCTGTCGCTGTCAAGGTGATTTATTACTCTCTGACATTCTGGGACGTACAGCAAAGCTTAAATTTACATATTGTTGTGTACTGTAATTCAAACCCTTACGTACGTCCCACGTTGTTGGATCATTTGTAATTAGAACCTTTAATTTCTACTTCTCGCAACCGCATTAGCAATAACTGCCTTTTTGTATGGTAATGGGGTTCCGAATCATAAAAAATTATAATCAGTTATAATCAGGTTGCAGTTGTTCTTTTGAAGTTATAAATTATAGAATTAAAATATGATATTAGCATACATTCTCCTTATAATTAAGATACCTAGCTTTTGGATATGAAATTGGTATTTTTTATTAATTTTTTTGCAGTTACAGTTATATGGTAATGTTTTTGAAAATTATTAACCCTTTCGATTTTTCGAGAGTCCCAAGCAAATTAAAAAAATTACTGTAATTCAAACGCGCTGCTTAAAAAGCACTGGGATGGATAATATCGTGTTACAGAGTATTCGTTTGCTTTGTCAATTGCTACGCGACAGTAATATTACCCATCAATGTGTTGAAATGAATCAGTATTGTGAAGCGTTTTGCACTATAAACAGCTGGCTGCATCCGTCAGCTTCCTGAGTATAAGCTTTGCTTCTGTAGAACTGCATTCAAAGGGACCACAAATAGTAGCCTTGATACCAAAAACAATGTAAATTGACATGCAAATTGATAATATGGAAACTTTATTTAACCAGATATTTATTTGCTATGTATGTGTTTAGTTGCGAATAGTCTAACAATGTCTTGTTTAAATTATGTTTAATTTGTTTTTTGGTTGACATAGTAGTAGTAATATTGATAGTGATAGTAATAGTAATAGTAATGGTAATAATACCTGTAATGGTAATGGTAATAGTAATGGTAATGGTAATAGTAATGGTAATGGTAATGGTAATGGTAATGGTAATGATAATGGTAATAGTAATGGTAATGGTAATGGTAATGGTGATGGTAATTGTAATGCAAATGGCAATGGTAATTGTATTTGTCATTGTAATGGTAATGGTAATAGTAATAGTAATGGCAATGTTAATGGAAATGGTAATGGTAATTGTAATGATGATGGTAATGGTAATGGTAATAGTAATGTTAATGGTAATGGTAATGGTAATGGTAATGGTGATGGTAATTGTAATGCAAATGGTAATGGTAATTGTATTTGTCATTGTAATGGTAATGGTAATAGTAATAGTAATGGCAATGTTAATGGAAATGGTAATGGTAATTGTAATGATGATGGTAATGGTAATGGTAATGGTAATGGTAATGGTAATGGTAATGGTAATAATGGTAATAGTGATGGTAACTGCAATGGTGGTGGTAGTGGTAGTGGTAGTGGTAATGGTAACGGTAACGGTAACGGTAACGGTAACGGTAACGTTAACGGCAACGGCAACGGTAACGGTAATGGTAATGTTACCGGTAACAATAATAGTAATAGTAATGATGATTGAATGATTTATTTGTGGAAATATCTACAATTTTTTGGGTCCAGCTAAGTCTTCGAGACATATCAGCCGGTTCCCGTATTTAAACATTTGATACGTTACATATAAATTAATTATTAACTAAACAACCGTATTTGATGCTATTTCTACGTTACAATTAAATATTAAGGGAATTTTTTGTAATATAGTAGTCAGTAATATAATTTGTTTTACTTTTTTTTCATTACTTAACCCAAGCTCTAACTTAATATTAACAGATGTCATATTGCTATAGAAAAACTGTACATTTAAATATGTAAAAATTGAAGCTATATGTTCTAAACTTAGGAAAAGTACGTAAAAAAGA